>WNWK01000749.1:292500-377500 GCA_009830355.1 Cherax destructor
TATAATCTCCTCATCCAAGGTACCTATTCGGCACGACAAATATAAGTTTACAGTAATTTAAGAATAAGCAAACACAATGAAATATATTTTTTTTCGTTAGGTTCAGAATGATTTTTGCCAAATTATTGCATACACAAATTTTCGCTTACCTTATTCGGCAAGGAGAGCCTTACTATTTAAGTTGAAATCGCAAGTTTTACCTATTCGGCACGACACACACACACTCTACGAGAAAATGGGAACTACGAGTTCAGAAAATTAAGTAAACCAAACGACTTTTTTAATATTTTTTTTAATTGACTTACTGGAAACAAGAGAATGCGATATGAGAGGGTTAAGAGAGATGGAATCATATTCAATGTATTGTGGGAAAATGTAATAAATGTCGATGATGTAGAAGAAAAGGCTGGAAATCAATGTAATTAATACACAAATTACCCGCACATAGTAGAATGAAACTTTTGACGACGTTTTGGTCCGACTTAGAACATTAACTAATCACACAGAAGCGCGAAGGGAAGGGAGCGAGAATATATATGAGAAGGGGACAGGGCCTGGAGGAGAGGAAATAGTAATATAAAGGTAGAAGTAGTGGTAGTAGTTGATGTTGTAGTAGTAGTTGTTGTTGTATCAGTAGTAGTAATAGTAGTAGTAATAAGTAGTTCAATACTGGCAGAGGTGGTAATATAACGTATAAGTCACCCATGGATATAGTAATAGCATTACAACATTTAAAAAGTATTCATTCAGTAAATCTGGAAAAACACTTAGCAAGCTTTCATTTCCTTAAAAGAATATATTATTTAAAGCATAACACTTTACTTCTAAGTCTAAGGCATTTTACTGACAATATTTAGCACTCTTCCACTTACGGTTACAGAGGAGGAACGATCTTCCAGCCTTCTGACATGAACGATCTTCCAGTCTTCTAGCAAGAACGATCTTCCAGTCTTCTAGCAAGAACGATCTTCCAGCCTTCTGGCAAGAACGATCTTCCAGCCTTCTAGCAAGAACGATCTTCCAGTCTTCTGGCAGGAACGATCTTCCAGCCTTCTGGCAAGAACGATCTTCCAGCCTTCTGGCAAGAACGATCTTCCAGCCTTCTGGCAAGAACGATCTTCCAGCCTTCTGGCAAGAACGATCTTCCAGCCTTCTGGTAAGAACGATCTTCCAGTCTTCTGGCAAGAACGATCTTCCAGCCTTCTGCTAAGAACGATCTTCCAGTCTTCTGGCAAGAACGATCTTCCAGCCTTCTGGCAAGAACGATCTTCCAGCCTTCTGGCAAGAACGATCTTCCAGCCTTCTGGCAAGAACGATCTTCCAGTCTTCTAGGAAGAACGATCTTCCAGCCTTCTGGAAAGAACGATCTTCCAGCATTCTGACATGAACGATCTTCCAGCCTTCTGACGTGAACGATCTTCCAGCCTTCTGGCAAGAACGATCTTCCAGCATTCTGACATGAACGATCTTCCAGCATTCTGACATGAACGATCTTCCAGCATTCTGACATGAACGATCTTCCAGCATTCTGACATGAACGATCTTCCAGCATTCTGACATGAACGACTTTCCAGCCTTCTGGCAAGAACGATCTTCCAGCATTCTGACATGAACGATGTTGCTGCCTTCTGACATGAACGATCTTCCAGCATTATGACATGAACGATCTTCCAGCCTTCTGACATGAACGATCTTCCAGCCTTCTGGCAAGAACGATCTTCCAGTCTTCTGGCAAGAACTCATTTCAAATTAAAACATTGGGTCCATATGGTCAAAATTAACCATTGATCCCCATGTAAACTCTTAGTAACAATATGACTTGGAAGTTATAACCACCGGAGGATGTCCTGACCGTGTACTGTCCGTTACTTGTTAATGACAAGCAGACACACTTAATTTATTCATATATAAATCACGGAATGAGTGGGATTTGATCCCATGGCAAGTAAGTAGTAAAACTCGTAGGCCAGTGAGTTTACCTCTCGCTGGCCATGGGTTCAAACCCCACCCGTTCCGTGAGTTATTTCCAATCGTGTTATTACAGATATTCATACATAAAACGAGATTTTTGACTTTTACGTTTCTCAACTATTATGTTAGCAATCATCAAATGCATTAGAGTGTTTAAATTGACTTGAGCTAGAGTTCGTCACAGTCACGCTGTCGGGAAATTCATTTGTAAAAACTTGCATTTGTGGTCAGAGTGGTGACCCATGCTAACCTCCCTATGGTGTATAAATATACCTAGGTGGGTGAATTTTATTGTAGCCAGCTGGCCCAGTGGCTTACGCACTGGTCTGAAGTTTTACGACTCACTTGCCATGGCTTCAAACCCCACCCGTTTCTTGATTTGTTTATAATATTCCTTGATTGTTAGATCGTCCTGCTACCCATTTTTTCCGTCATCTTCTTCACTTGCATTGTTTTAATTATCCTGTGACCTGCTGAATTAGCACTTTCAGTGGTCTACCTCATTACTACGTCCTTTTCAAACTTTTGTTGTATCCCTCAGTCAGTCTCTTCCTGCTATTCATCCTGTTAAAAACTTTTTCCCTCCCACTTTCGGAAGTCCCAGAAGTCTGAGAATGTCCCTTGCCAAATTGATTCCCAAAGTTACGCACCTCAGCCAGGGACACATGCTCCCTCTTTATTGAGCATTTTAAGTCGCTCCCACATGTTGCTAATGTCTACAAGCTAATGTTCTGTAATAGTGTGTGAGATACAGCTGTTGATATTTTTGCAGATTGCGCTGCAATCATTCTGATATCAGAGTACTGTAGACTCGGTGGCCACTTTATTAAGTACACCTGTACACCTGCTCTTGAACGCAACAGCAGAAGACCACACCGAGTTTCACTCCTGTCAGCTAAGAACAGGAAACTGAGGCTATAATGGGCACAGGTTCACAAAAAACTGGACAGTTGATGATTAGAAAAACGTCGCCTAGTCTGACAAATCGCAATTTTCACTGCGATATATTGATGGTAGGGTCAGAATTTGGCATTAACAACATGAATCGATGGTTCCATCCTGCCTTGTGTTTGTGGTTCAGGCTGGTGGTGCTAGTGCTGGTGGTGATAGTGCTGGTGGTGCTAGTGCTGGTGGTGCTACTGGTGATGTAATGGTGTAAGGATTGTTTTCCTGGCATTTATTACGCCCCATAAAACCAATTGTGCACAGTTTAAATGCCACAACCTACCTGAGTATAGCTGCTGACCAAGTGCATTTTTTTATGACTTATCTTCGAGCGGCTGCTTCCAGCAGGATAACGCGACATGTCGCGAAGCACATGGCACATGTCATCTGAAGCTGGTTTCACGAACATGACAATGAGTTCAGAGTGCTCCACTGGCCTCCACAGTCCCCAGATCTTAGTCCAATAGAACATCTTTGGAATGTGATGGAGCGAGAGATTCTCAATATGAATGTGAAGACAACAAATCTGCAGCAACTACATGATGCTATCATGTCAACATGGACCAGGATCTCAATGGAACGTTTCCAGCACCTTGTTGAATCCATGCCACGAAGAATTCAAGCTGTTCTGGGGGCAAAAGGTAGCCCTACCAAGTACTAGGAGTGTGTACCTATCAAAGTAGCCACTGAGTGTAAACTACTGCAAGCTATTTATCTTAAATTCAATTCTATTTTTTTGAGTCCATTTACCATTGGAAGCCATTTCAAGTTAATGTATAATAGTGCAACACCTCTGTGTCCTCAAATATAGTGCATCAGTTCATTTGCTTTAATTTTAATATTAGAAATGAAGGAAGACCCTTGTGAAATTGTAAGAGTAAAACTTGTGAACATTAGGGGTCTCTTATACCCCTCTAACCAAGCTACCTCACTCAGCTATCAGAATTCGTTCTGAGTTTCACAATCAAGCACTCAAAACATATTATTTTAAAACTAAAGCTAAAGAACAGAATAAATATTAAACAAATTAAACTTTGACTCAGTGACAACGAATCTGCAGTTAACTTATTTACTCTGAAATATAATCTTAGTTAATCTTGCTGTGATTAGCTTAGTTTTCTGTGTGAATTCAATTTTACGACTTGTCTAGGATAATAACTATCTGATTCAAATAGGGCAAATTTTTTTTTTTTTTTATTAACACATCGGCCGATTCCCACCAAGGCAGGGTGGCCCGAAAAAGAAAAACTTTCATCATCATTCACTCCATCACTGTCTTGCCAGAGGGGTGCTTTACACTACAGTTATAAAACTGCAACATTAACACTCCTCCTTCAGAGTGCCGGCACTGTACTTCCCATCTCCAGAACTCAAGTCCGGCCTGCCGGTTTCCCTGAATCCCTTCATAAATGTTACTTTGCTCACACTCCAACAGCACGTCAAGTATTAAAAACCATATGCCTCCATTCACTCCTATCAAATACGCTCACACATGCTTGCTGGAAGTCCAAGCCCCTCGCACACAAAACTTCCTTTACCCCTCCCTCCACCCTTTCCTAGGCCGACCCCTACCCCGCCTTCCTCCACTACAGATTTATACACTCTCGAAGTCACTCTGTCTCGTTCCATTCTCTCTACATGTCCAAACCACCTCAACAACCCCTCCTCAGCTCTCTGGACAATCGTTTTGGTAATCCGCACCTCCTCCTAATTTCCAAACTCCGAATTCTCTGCATTATATTCACACCACACATTGACCTCAGACATGACATTTCCACTGCCTCCAGCCTTCTCCTCGTTGCAACATTCATCACCCATGCTTCACACCCATATAAGAGCGTTGGTATAACTATACTCTCATACATTCCCTCTTTACTTCCATGGACAAGGTTCTTTGTCTCCACAGACTCCGAAGTGCTCCACTCACCCTTTTCCCTCATCAATTCTATGATTCACCTCATCCTTCATAGACCCATCCGCCGACATGTCCACTCCCAAATATCTGAATACATTCACCTCCTCCATACTCTCTCCCTCCAATCTGATATCCAATCTTTCGTCACCTATTCTTTTGTTATCCTCATCACCTTACTCTTTCCTATATTCACTTTCAATTTTCTTCTTTACACACCCTACCAAATTCATCCACCAACCTCTGCAACTTCTCTTCAGAATCTCCCAAAAGCACAGTGTCATCAGCAAAAAGCAACTGTGACAACTCCCACTTTGTATTTGCTTCTTTATCTTTTAGCCCAACACCTCTTGCCAAGACCCTCGCATTCACTTCTCTTACAACCCCATCTATAAATATATTGAACAACCACGGTGACATCACACATCCTTGTCTAAGGCCCACTTTTACTGGGAAATAGTCCCCTTCCCTCCTACACACTCTAACCTGAGCCTCACTATCCTCATAAAAACTCTTTACTGCTTTCAGTAACCTTCCTCCTATTCCATACACCTGCAACATCTGCCACATTGCCCCCCTATCTACCCTATCATACGCCTTTTCCAAATCCATAAATGCCACAAAAACATCTTTACCCTTATCCAAATACTGTTCACCTATATGTTTCACTGTAAACACTTGGTCTACACACCCCTACCTTTCCTAAAGCCCCTTGTTCATCTGCTATTCTACTTTCTGTCTTACTCTTAATTCTTTCAATAATAACTCTACCATACACTTTACCAGGTACACTCAACAGACTTATTCCCCTATAATTTTTGCACTCTCTTTTGTCCCCTTTGCCTTTATACAAAGGAACAATACACGCTCTCTGCCAATCCCTAGGTACCTTACCCTCTTCCATACATTTATTAAATAATAGCACCAACCACTCCAAAACTATATCCCCACCTGCTTTTAACATTTCTATCTTTATCCCATCAATCCCAGCTGCCTTACCCCCTTTCATTCTACCCACTGCCTCACGAACTTCCCCTACATTCACAACTGGCTCTTCCACACTCCTACAAGATGTTATTCCTCCTTTCCCTACACACGAAATCACAGCTTCCCTGTCTTCATCAACATTTAACAACTCCTCAAAATATTCTCTCCATCTTCCCGATACCTATAACTCTCCATTTAATAACTCTCCTCTCCTATTTTTAACTGTCAAATCCATTTGTTCTCTAGGCTTCCTCAACTTATTAATCTCATTCCAAAACTTTTTCTTATTTTCAACAAAATTTGCTGATAACATCTCACCCACTCTCTCATCTGCTCTCTTTTTACATTGCTTCACCACTCTTTTAACCTCTCTTTTTCTCTCCATATACTCTTCCCTCCTTGCATCACTTCTACTTTGTAAAAACCTCTCATATGCTAACTTTTTCTCCCTTACTACTCTCTTTACATCATCATTCCACCAATCGCTCCTCTTCCCTCCCGCACCCACTCGCCTGTAACCACAAACTTCTCCTGAACACTCTAACACTACATTTTAAATCTATCCCATACATTTTCAACCCCATTGCCTACACTCTCACTAGCCCATCTATCCTCCAATAGTTGTTTATATCTTACCCTAACTGCCTCCTCTTTTAGTTTATAAACCTTCACCTCTCTCTTACTTACTGATTCTATTTTCCTTGTATCCCATCTACCTTTTACTCCCACTGTAGCTATAACTAATAAGAGATCTGATATATCTGTGGCCCCTCTATAAACATGTACATCCTGAAGTCTACTCAACAGTCTTTTATCTACCAATACATAGTCCAACAAACTACTATCATTACGCCCTACATCATATCTTGTATACTTATTTATCCTCTTTTTCTTAAAATATGTATTACCTATAACTAAACCCCTTTCTATACAAAGTTCAATCAAAGGGCTCCCATTATCATTTACACCTGGCACCCCAAACTTACCTACTACACCCTCTCTGCATGTTTCTCCCACTTTAGCATTTAGGTCCCCTACCACAATTACTCTCTCATTTGGTTCAAAAGTTCCTATACATTCGCTTAACATCTCCCAAAATCTCTCTCTCTCCTCTACACTCCTCTCTTCTCCAGGTGCATACACGCTTATTATGACCCACTTTTCGCATCCGACCCTTATTTTAATCCACATAATCCTTGAATTTACACATTCATATTCCCTCTTTTCCTTCCATAACTGATCCTTCAACATTATTGCTACCCCTTCCTTAGCTCTAACTCTCTCAGATACTCCTGACTTAATCCCATTTATTTCTCCCCACTGAAACTCGCCAAATATTGTCATCATAATAATTATCATCATCGTCATCATCTCATGAGATAGGAATTGATTTCTTCTCAAAATATTCCATATACAAATTACTCCAACGGGAGATAACGGATTCGCCATTGTCATTCCATGATTTTGGGAAAAATATTTTCCCTCAAATACGAACGTGCAATCAACAACACACAATTTAATTAATTTAGTGATTAGTTTCAAATTAGTTTTGTGTATGTCATACCAGCAGTGTGTATGTCATACCAGCAGTGTGTATGTCATACCAGCAGTGTGTATGTCATACCAGCAGTGTGTATGTCATATCAGCAGTGTGTATGTCATATCAGCAGTGTGTATGTCATACCAGCAGTGTGTATGTCATACTAGCAGTGTGTATGTCATACCAGCAGTGTGTATGTCATACCAGCAGTGTGTATGTCATAACAGCAGTGTGTCTGTCATAACAGCAGTGTGTATGTCATACCAGCAGTATGTATGTCATATCAGCAGTGTGTATGTCATACCAGCAGTGTGTATGTCATACCAGCAGTATGTCATATCAGCAGTGTGTATGTCATACCAGCAGTGTGTATGTCATACCAGCAGTGTGTATGTCATACCAGCAGTGTGTATGTCATACCAGCAATGTGTATGTCATATCAGCAGTGTGTATGTCATACCAGCAGTGTGTATGTCATATCAGCAGTGTGTATGTCATACCAGCAGTGTGTATGTCATACCAGCAGTGTGTATGTCATACCAGCAGTGTGTATGTCATACCAGCAGTGTGTATATCATACCAGCAGTGTGTATGTCATACCAGCAGTGTGTATGTCATACCAGCAGTGTGTATGTCATACCAGCAGTGTGTATGTCATACCAGCAGTGTGTATGTCATATCAGCAGTGTGTATGTCATACCAGCAGTGTGTATGTCATATCAGCAGTGTGTATGTCATATCAGCAGTGTGTATGTCATACCAGCAGTGTGTATGTCATACCAGCAGTGTGTATGTCATACCAGCAGTGTGTATGTCATACCAGCAGTGTGTATGTCATACCAGCAGTGTGTATGTCATACCAGCAGTGTGTATCGAATCATGGGAAGGAATTACAATAACAAAAGAAAAACGTACATAACTTTGAATGAGTCATTACTCTAATGTAAAGTTTCAAAAACATTTAAATGTTTTTGAAACATTACTATAAATAAACAAAACACTTATTGGTTAACATGTGGACTATTATACAAGCAACAGATAGGGCAAAGTGAAGGCAACAGAGTCCTGATGTTTGCTCAGTGACCGCGCCAGGACGATCAATAGATAACGAGGCAACTGAGTATTAGATACAGGAGTAGAGGGTTGTGATAGTTACAGCAGAACGGGTGGTAATCAGAAGCAGAACTGCTGGTATACACAGATCTGTAAGTGGCGGTGGAATAACACAAGCAGGTTAATGTAGAAACAGCATTAATTTAGTAAAGGAAGTTGTAGCCCACTTCTATGGATCCTGTAAATTACATGTCATTCTTACTGTATATGGTATATTTTCTCACATGTTTTCATGCCGGTAGTGGACAAAGGAGTGGAGGTTAGGGAGAGAGCCTTCTGCGTTTCTGTCTTTGTCTCATTCCTTAGATAACACACAATTGTCCCAAATCTAAGAAGTAGATAGTTCTCACCAGATAGCCTCAAGTTCTGTATTCTGACGTGTAAACAGGCACGACTCAGACTCTGTACATAATAACCTGGATGCAATAAGATCACAGTAAACAGGTCACAATATGCAGAACAACCACTGTGCAAAACAGTGAAATTCCAAGCGTTTTCGTGATTTCTCACATTATCAATGAACTGAGTTAATGTTATAAATCATGGAAGCGTTCGGAAATTCTACTCTTTTTTTCACAGTGGATGTTTTGCATAATAACTTGGCAGTGTAACATTGCAATAGTTACTTAGTGTGCCTGAGAGACCGAATAGCATAACGAACGTGAGCCTTGATATAGCAGTTATATCTATATGGTTTCATGTATTTTGTAGTCCAAATTTCTATCACTTAAACCAATAACGTTGTTGTTTGCTTGATGGTTAATATACATGGCTTAGTATCTATAATAATATAATTCATTGTAAATGGCTAGTTTAATGTATATTCATTGTTACACTTGTTAATTTCTTTTTAATTTTACACTGTTTACATTAAGTTAATGGGAGGAGAGGGCAGTGCTCAAGCCATATTACACATTCTGAACACAGGAATAACATTTGCAAGTGCATTGTTATTCAGCTTATCTACTTCTTGAAAATAGTTGGTAAAAAATATCTTCAGTGGTAGTATCAAGATTCTTGCCTGACTCGAGAACACGGTTCATCCAGTAGTATTTGTTAATGTGCAGATTTTCCTTCATATTAAAGTTGCCGTTTACATCTTCAACACATATTTTACAGGCTGTAAATGGTCCTGTCTTAATTAGCTAAAAATATAAAGCTGCATATAAAAAAAATCTTTGTATTTGCTTGTTATTTAAAGTTGTGGTAATTGTTTTCACATTTCCCACGTCCCATGAAAAAATGAGAGAGAGCGAGAGAGAAAGAGAGAGAGAGAGAGAGAGAGAGAGAGAGAGAGAGAGAGAGAGAGAGAGAGAGAGAGAGAGAGAGAGAGAGAGAGAGAGAGAGAGAGAGAGAGAGAGAGAGAGAGAGAGAGAGAGAGAGAGAGAGAGAGAGAGAGAGAGATAAACGACCGTACTCTGACATTTACTTATCCAAGAGAGGAAATGCCAGCCGCTCTAAGTTACATCAATCACCAGCTTACAGCTACGTCAGCCTGGGGAAACCGATGGCAGTTCACATTTGTTTTTGAGAAAACACAAATGATGATGGTCTCTAGGTACCATGATGGTAATGCTGGAGCAGTGGTAAGAACAAATGGGAGAGTGTTGGTAACTGGGGATGAAGTTGATATCCTTAGGAAGAAATATGACTTCAAACTGACTAAGAAGAATCATATTGTAAATCATGTAAACAAGGCGGCCAGAAAGCTTACAGCATTTAGACGAATCTTGCATCTGCTTGCCAGTAGACGTTGCAAGATTCTGTACAAGCCACAAGTACGCTCACACCTTGAGTATGCTCCACTTTCTTGGACTGCCTGTGTCCCCCTCCCGTTTCATCTACGACTTCTTGACAAAATAGTGAACAGAGCAAGACAAATCACCTCTCGCCTGGACAGACCTATCATTTTATCAGTCTTCAACACAGGAGGAATGTCGGTGGCCTTAATGATATGTATAAGGCCAATATTATCAAAGTACCACACTTGACTCCACTCCAAGGACAGCAAGAAGTGAGCTTTTACACAACAAGACGGGCAGCAAACAGCAACTTCACTCTGACTGTACTCTTCTCCAGAACATAACTTCATCTGAGATCATTTAATACAAGAATGATTTGAGTCTGGAACACGATCGTACAGCATAACGACATCAACGAAATAAAGTCAGTTGACCAAATGAAATCGCTGGTCTCACAGGTGGCCCCAACTTCATCCTATTCTCCATTTGTAAGTCTCATAACAATAAAAAGGCTTTAAAATGAGCTCATGTAGGTAATAGCTCTTAGCTTGTAAAGGTAGGAACCCTCAATCTATCCTGGTAAAACAACGGTTAAAAAAGCAAGAGAGAGAGAGAATATTGGCTTCAGTTCTTTTCAATAACCAGCATGTATAGTTGCTGTTAATTGCTCATATAACAAGCTAATTGTTTTATAATTAGAGTAAAAAGCGGGTGTAATGGGCACGTAATTAGAGTGAGAGGCGTATATAATGTGTGTGTAATTAGTCAGCTGTGATGAAACATATGTGCACTATCAATTGTGAACCTGAAAAAGGACGTGTATAATTTAATTGAACCTCAACAAGATAAAAACAATAATGGTGAGGTTAATGGTGTCGTGCCGAATAGGTAAAACTTGCAATTTTGGATTAAATACCAACGCTCTTCTTGCCGAATAAGGCAAGCGAAAATATGTGTATGCAATAATTTCGCAAAAATCATTCTGAACCTAACGAAAAAATATATTTAATTGTGTTTGTTTATTATTAAATTATTGTAAACTTATCTAAAAAATATTTAGTTGGATTAGGCTAAATTAAATTGCGCTTAAGTTATAATAAACAAATGTCAATATGTATACACACACATGCAGAAAGGACAGGATTGAAACCCATAGCAAGCTAGTCCTAAAATAGGCAGTGGACTAATAGAAAAAATATCCAAGCAGGCATATTTCTATTCTTGTCTACACTGGGACAACAAATGAAGTGACATCACCAGAGACATCATAAACAGTACTGGTAACATTAGAGGCAACATCTCAAACATAATCACAGATTACACACAGACGTCAGCACAGATATCATTTACATAATCACAGACATCATGAAAGGCATAAACACAGTCTGGAATATTTTATCAAGTGTAATCCATCCCAGTAATTACTAAAGCTTCAGTTTAATCAGTCATATGTCGAGAATTTCATCCAGTCTATTGGGAATTTCCTTCAGTCTATTAGGAATTTCATTTATAGTCTATTGGGAATTTCATCCACAGTCTGTTGGGAATTTCATTCATAGTCCATTAGGAATTTCACTCACAATAGATGTAAGCCCTTGTGAGACACTGAGACTTTGTTTTTCATTACCACAACGATAATATTATTTGAAGTCATGTTAAATATTTACCAGCCAAAAGTATTTTAATTAATTTAACTAATGTTTATGTTAACTTGAAAGCAAATTAACTCTGGAGCCTCTGATCCAGTAATCTTCTCCTGAGGGATTTTCAGGGTTATATGGAAACTTTAGGATCGTGAAGGATTATACAGGGACCTTCCATCTAGTTATACAGAACCTGAAAGATCATGCAGGGACCTGAAGGATCATACATGGATCAACAGGACCTGAAGAATCATACATGGATCAACAGGACCCAAAGCGATGAATAAGTTTCTTGGCAATAGGTTCAGCTATGTTATAGAAGCCGTTGTTCTGGTTGAAGTTGTTGGATATGCAGATAAGTGATGATTCTAGGATTCTACGGTATTGAGTGAATTGGTGATGAGTCTTGCGTTTCTGTAGTTGATTAAATGGTTGTGTGAATTTCGGTGTTGAACACAGGCATTTCTTGGGTCGTCAGATCTGCCTGCGTACTGGTGTTCTGAAGTACGTGTTTGGAGGTCTCTGGATGTTTCGCCGAAGTATAATTTGCTGCAGTCATTACAAGGGATTGTGGAAACAAATGGTATAAAATACCGACACAATGGAAAAATAAACACATAAGTGTTCCTCCTTTCTTATGTTCTTATGTTCTTATACTTGTCCAATCTCTTTTTATGTTACCCAAGGTTTTAACTATCACACTACTTTGAAAACTGTCACATGCAGCATTCTCCACCTGACTAAATCCTATAAATACTCATGTTTCTGTTATCCAGGTAGATCTGTTTGTGACTCGATAAAGCCCACTGCGTGGGCGAAACGCTGTCAATAAAGGATCACATTATACTGCTTATGTGTTTATTTTTCCACAAGGGATTGTGTATACCCCTGCCGTGGATTGAAGCTTGTCCTGTCTGATATAAAATGTTGGAACCTGTTGGTATCCTTGTGGGCCTGATATAAAGTGCTGAAACATACTTTCGCCTGCAGCACCATATACAGTCTGCAAATATCTCTATTAAACGTATTTTCGACTATGCAGTGTGTACAGTTTAATTATGTTTTATGAACAAAATAATTTAATAATCATATGAAAGAAAAAATGTTCAATTAGGCATGAATTTACGTACACTAATTTTTGATGAAATATTTATAACGTTACATGGCATTTGATTCACACTGCCAATTATATTATTAATTTTGAACATTCCCAACATAGAGATGAAAGATTTACTAACAAAATATGGGAAATTTACTACCAAATATTGCAAAATATGTCACTGTTAATATTATCTATTTTCATTAGTAGAATGATCATTGATTTTGTTAGTGTTCTCAGTCGGGCTTATTACGTGTCACTTTATCAATTAACAATGTTAGTAATGACCAAGTATTAAAAATGTTTTTTTTACTACTATTTTATTAGGTAAATTAAAAATAAAATCTTATTTGAAGGCTCAATACCCGAAAATTCTATCTTTAAATTGATTTGAAATCAGTTTTACTAAGATAAAAAAAGCTTGAAGGAAAAATTCTGAGGTTTCTCACTTTTTATTCATAAATGTATGTTATGAAAAATGAATCAGAAATGTACAGGATACACTGACGGTGCATGGTGATTACTGTAACATGCATAATACAAAATGCTATAAGCGTTTGAGATCCTTAACAACTACGCAGGTGTGTTTGTCAACACTTTTATATTAAAAGCTTTATTCAGCTTCTCATAAAGGGGAAACAATTTTTAATAAAAAATTAATATTTTTTTACCAAAAATATTTCAATTTCAATGGTCAAGTGGAAATATGCTGAAAAAATGTGTAAAATAGTGAACATTTAGTTACTATAATAATATTATGTCTTGGAATAGAGTAAGTTTCGTATGTGTTATGTATGGCAATATTGAGATTAATAAATATATACACAGTTGCTGATGCACTGCACTGCTGCATTCTTTTATGAATGTTGCAATAATATAAATATCTTGGACTTGATAGTTTGGTGCTGGTTATCATGTTGCATCATTCCCTGGATCTGTATCATTACCAGACTTGAGTCCTGGAGGTGAGAAGTTCAGGGGTGGAGATACTTGCAGTTTTGAACTGTAGTATCGGCGCCCTTCTGCCAAGACAGTGATGGAGTGAGTAATGGTGAAGGTGTTTCATATTTTTTGGAGCCACCTGGTGTGTTAAAAAATGTATTCAACTGGTTAATGTAAAGTGTTAATTATCATGATCTCTCAGATACACTTAAGATGTTTCTCAACTCACATTATAAACTTTAGAAACAAAAGTTCATATTTGAACTTTTTACGTTAAAGTTCTGAAAACTAGAAAACACTTTTTGCAGATGTGGATGTTAGTACTCAAAGTGTGTTAACACAATCCTCTTAAAACTGAATGTTAAATATTTTGTCTGGTGGTAACCTGGTTAATCCCATTAGTATATAATGTTGTTTAATGGAGCTAACTTTGTAGCGGGATCAGCGTATCTTCTTCAAATATTTAACAGTTCGGAGATCAATATAAAGTAACTGTACACGTCAGTGTTTGAAGGATTACAATAATTAACTCTCCAGAGAAAGATCTTTTCAAGACTGATAAATTTCTGAGCTTCAAACGTAAGTGAACTTCTCAAATAACTGAACTTCACAAAAAACTAAACTTCACAAAAACTTCATATCTGCTCCAGTTTTTTTATTCTTTTATGTCGCAATGTTACATTTTTCACCACAAAACAAACACTTCTTCTCCAAATCAAATTGTTCTTCTGACCGAAAATTATATTTTTGTTCTGTTTTAGTTCTTTTGCTTATTTTTAAATTGTGGCAATATTTTTTTCTCTTTAATATGTTCATGGTTGCAAACTGCTTGTGTTTCCATGGTGTCCACTTTCTTTAAAAACTCAGAACTGCCTTTTTTTTTTCTGCTTTTAATCACACAAGTTGTGAATAAGAACATATGACCGGAGGCAAACTGCATCAGGCCTACTGGTCCATACTAGGCAGGTTCTTCCCATACTAGGCAGGTCCTTCCCATACTAGGCAGGTTCTTCCCATACTAGGCAGGTCTTTCCATACTAGGCAGGTTCTTCTAATACTAGTTCAAGCCATCTTCAAAATACGCATCGTTGAACTCACAAATTTTTCAGTGACAAAGAATATGATTTTTTTAAGAGATTCAATAAAAATGACTTTTTTTTACCACTCCAAATAGATAATTTTTCCTCTCTGATACTTCACACCAAGCAAATTTTGCTAAAAAAAAATACTAACTAAAAAAAAGGCACAAGTAACAATAATGAGACACTTGTTCAACATTTGAGAATCTTTAAAAAAATTTCAACTTGTTGATTTTTCTAAACCATTTACGTCACGAGCAACAAAAATCTCTGGTCAACCAGACGCTCAACATCCGTGCTTGCTGACGCAAAAACTCGACCAAACATACATAGAAGTAATCGTGTTCAGACTTTATTTTTTTTTTCAAATTTTCATCACAATATAAGCATTTATCGTCAGCTGCTCCGTTTTCCAAATAACCGCAAAAAAAAAAAAAATGAGTGAAACGTACTCAGAGGGGGGCGGGGATACAGGGAGGGTAAAAAGTAGATTGTCGCAGTTGAATGGAGGGAAATTCTTTATTTTTATTTCTACTGCATTCAGGAATATATGTGTGGAGAATTTCATTTTTAAGTAAATTAATTTCACTATTTCTTGTTGTTTTCCATGGTAATTTTGACTGGACTAACCTGGAGTGAACCTGAAGACACTTCCCAATGTCACCACACAAGGCCACCTTGTTGCTGACCTGATCGATCAAGCTGTTAGCGCCCGTCGCCCGCCCGCAGTCCAACGTATGTATCACAAATTAGACACATATGCAACACTTGGGTATCTTTATTGAGGAAACGTTTCGCCACACAGTGGCTTCATCAGTCCAATACAAAGTAGAAAGGTGTAAGGAAAGGAGGAGTTTGAGGTAATCAGTCTGATGAAGCCACTGTGTGGCGAAACGTTTCCTCACTAAAGATACCCAAGTGTTGCATATGTGTCTAATTTATAACTTGTCGGTTCTCTGAACCATTCATCTACAGTATGTATCACAACCTGGCTGATCAGGAACTGTTTTGGAATCCGTCGAGTTTCCTCGTGAAGAGAGCCAGGAGGTTTGTTGGTACTCCCCTTATATACAAATAACCCGCACATAGTAGAAAGAAAATTATGACAAGTTTCGGTCCGACTTGGGCCATTAATTAGTCACACACTAACACCTTCGTGTGTTAGTGTGTAACTAGTTAATGGTCCGAATAAAACCGAAACGTCGTCATAAGTTTCTTTCTCCTATGTGAGGGTTATTTGTGCATTGTTACAGACACACGGTATTGTGCACTTTAGATTCTTCACGTTTCTCTTATGCATGAAGGGTGTTGAAGAGTCTTGGTCATTTAATGCATATTGAGTTCTAGGTGGTCAGCACTTCCCTGCTCTTCATTGGATGATCCATCATTGTCTGCCAAGCCTCTTGTGTTCACAAGTAGTAAATACAGTGTAGATAAATTGTTCTTTGAACCATTTATCAACACAGTAAATACGTTTTTCAGGTTTTTGATACGGAAACAACCTCACAATCCCAGGCCTTTCCCATCTTCCACAGCTTCACAGGTTGTGATACTTTACGTGCCTTTTGGAAAAATTAGGAAGTCTTCATAGGAATATTACAAGACCTACCAACAAGTCACAGAGCATTCCAGCTCATATGCAGCCAATCCTCGCTCTGACAGCAACATCGTCATATTCACTGAACGCTGTATACTTAATCCCTGTGACAAGACCAGCCACCAGGACTGTGAACTAGGTCCAGATAGAGATGTTCTGCCAAAACAGCAAATCGATGGAAAACGATCCACCTATGCAACACTCATTGCTTGAACACTCATAGTGAGTGAGATCTGGAGCGCGAATGAGGTGACCCAACCAGAAACTCCATCTCATGAAGGACGAGGCTGGACACTATACAAGGTCAGCAAAACTTGAGTCCCTATGTGGACCACTCTTGTTATTTCGCCAGAAGAATGAGGCGAGCTGGTTAATTGTGGCTTCAATAGGAAGAAAGGATGTACAAGTAAGAAAGTTCAGTTAAAGTGCGCAGAATTTTGTCAACCGAAAATGTCTCAAATAGAGATGACTGAGAACAAAGTACATACACATGACAATTCTGAAACCAAATTTCTGTAATGTAACTTTTCAACTTTTTAAGTACAGTGCCTTCATTGTAGTGCACATTGTACACATGTAATTTCTTGAGAATTAGTAAAGATACACTGGTGTACAAAATAAAAATGAGTGTTTTTGTAATTTGTGTATGCTTGGGTGATTAACTTGCCTCTTAATATGCTAATGTCCAGCATAATTGTATTTCACTGTTATTAGGTGGTTAATTTTTTAAATGTTAAATTATGCAAATTAAACCTCTCTGGATAACAAATTTAATAATCCTCAGCCAATTTTTTTAATTATAGTATTAAAAATTGTTCCAGAAATTTTGGTGCTTTATTCAGAATGTTTTCATTTTCTTGTTAAGTTTTTTGACGTAGCATTGGAAGGGCTTCTTAATGTGTTGTTGATAAACGTATTTATTACTATGGTACATAGGAACAAAAATTGCTACTTGTGATCTATATTTATTATGCCACGAACTAGTACTATAACCCAAGATTCATATCATATATGGTTGAAGGAAAGCCAACACATACAAAGAAATGCACTGAAAATATGAATATATATTTTCATCCGCATCTGCGATTTTTAGCAGTAGAAGAGAAGTTTAGTATCAAAGTTTATGTAGTGAACAAATTGACGGGTCAGATGTGTACTGAGAGGAGAAGAGAGGAGGAGAATGTCTCACGAAATCTTAATAACACGATTGCAAAAAAATCAGGAAACGGTTGGGGTTTGAACCCATGGCAAGTGAGTTCTAAACCTCGTAGGCAAGTGAGTTTATTTCAAGCAAACAAGACTACCAAATTAGGTACTAGAGAAGAATATGTACTCCTCCCAATACCAACCAGTCTGCGACAGAATAAATAAATGACTTAAAACACCACAAGACATACGCACGAGACCTTCAACCACAACACGGGTCAGAGTTGTGGTATGAAACAGCTTCCAAGACACAACACCAAAACGGATGTAGATAAATGGGTCAGAGAACCGACAGGATGATGAATTAGACACATGTGCAACACTTAGGTATCTTGTTGTGGAAACGTTTCGCCACTCAGTGGCTTCTTCAGTCCAATACAGAGAAAAAGAGTTGAAGGTCAGTAGGAGTTTGAGATAATCAGTTCTAAATATAGTCAGACAATGAGGTGAATACTGTAGTTGAGATCCGAGTAGAGTAGCTGACATACACTTCCCGGAGAACCTGTAATTATGAGAGAGTAGCCAACCATCAGGGCGTGAAGCAGCACTTTATGTCTTCATGGATAGTTCTGATATCACTCAAGGAATCCATTTTCCTTTAGGTGTAACGAAATTTAATATAGGGACTTATTATCTCCGTCCCGATTTGTGACCTAAACAATAACGTGGGTCTCCATGACATGGGAATTTCTATTTTATTCTTATATTACTCCATTAACTCCTATTCAGTAATATAAGTAAAGTTAAACTACAAAAAAAAAAAATATACGCTACTTTGCAGTCTTCTGAAATAAAAAAAAGTCCCAAAATTTCATTTATTTAGAAACGACAGCAAAATCTACGGTACAAATAATTACAAAATATTAGAAAATAGAATCACTTATAAAGAAACTAGAGCTTGTTCATGCACACTGAACACGTAATACCTGTTAAATGCTGTTCATATTTCACGAAATTGTTCATTACACAGCGTTGTTTGAGTAACACTGAAGTGTCCAATTAACACGCTTCTGCGGGCGGAAGTGCCAGTCACAATATAACTCAGAAGAGACAACAACACTTACACTTGTGCAAATTATATTTCAGTCAATTTAAAATTGTTTGAAAACAAATCATGAAACGCATTAACAGTGGAAAAATAAGGAATAAGCAAGTAACTGCAAATGTGCCTGAGAGAAGCGGAGAGACAGTGGAGAGACAGTGTAGAGACAGTGTAGAGACATAGAGAAAGTGGAGAGACAGTGGAGAGACAGTGGAGAGACAGTGTAGAGACAGTGGAGAGACAGTGTAGAGACAGTGGAGAGACAGTGTAGAGACAGTGGAGAGACAGTGTAGAGACAGTGGAGAGACAGTGGAGAGACAGTGGAGAGACAGTGGAGAGACAGTGGATAGACAGTGTAGAGACAGTGGAGAGACAGTGTAGAGACAGTGGAGAGACAGTGGAGAGACAGTGGAGAGACAGTGGAGAGACAGTGTAGAGACAGTGGAGAGACAGTGGAGAGACAGTGGAGAGACAGTGGAGAGATAGTTAAGAGACAGTGGAGAGACAGTGGAGAGACACTGGAGAGACGGTGTAGAGACAGTGTAGAGACAGTGTAGAGACAGTGGAGAGACAGTGGAGAGACATGGAGACAGTGGAGAGACAGTGTAAAGACAGTGTAGAGACAGTGAAGAGACAGTGTAGAGACAGTGGAGAGACATTGTAGAGACAGTGTAGAGACACTGGAGAGACGGTGTAGAGACAGTGTAGAAACAGTGTAGAGACAGTGTAGAGACAGTGTAGAGACAGTGTAGAGACAGTGGAGACAGTGTAGAGACAGTGGAGAGACAGTGTAAAGACAGTGTAGAGACAGTGGAGAGACAGTGGAGAGACAGTGTAGAGACAGTGGAGAGACAGTGGAGAGACAGTGGAGAGACAGTGAAGAGACAGTGGATAGACAGTGTAGAGACAGTGGAGAGACAGTGTAGAGATAGTGGAGAGACAGTGTAAAGACAGTGTAGATACAGTGTAGAGACAGTTGAGAGACATTGTAGAGATAGTGGAGAGACAGTGAGAGACACTGGAGAGACGGTGTAGAGACAGTGTAGAGGCAGTGTAGAGACAGTGGAGAGACAGTGTAGAGACAATGTAGAGACAGTGTAGAGACAGTGTAGAGACAGTGTAGAGACAGTGGAGAGACAGTGGAGAGACAGTGTAGAGACAGTGGAGAGACAGTGTAGAGGCAGTTTAGAGACAGTGGAGAGACAGTGTAGAGACAGTGGAGAGACAGTGGAGAAACAGTGGAGAGATAGTGGAGAGACAGTGTAAAGACAGTGTAGATACAGTGTAGAGACAGTTGAGAGACATTGTAGAGATAGTGGAGAGACAGTGAGAGACACTGGAGAGACGGTGTAGAGACAGTGTAGAGGCAGTGTAGAGACAGTGGAGAGACAGCGTAGAGACAGTGTAGAGACAGTGGAGAGACAATGTAGAGACAGTGTAGAGACAGTGTAGAGACAGTGGAGAGACAGTGGATAGACAGTGTAGAGACAGTGGAGAGACAGTGGAGAGACAGTGTAGAGGCAGTTTAGAGACAGTGGAGAGACAGTGTAGAGACAGTGGAGAGACAGTGTAGAGACAGTGGAGAGACAGTGTGAGACACTGATGTAGACCCCTGAAGAAGTGGAGATACAGTGGAGAGACATGGAGAGACAGTGAAGAGACAGTGGATAACAGAAACAGTGAGAGAAGTGGAGGCAGTGTAGAGTAGTGGAGGCAGTGTAAAGACATGTAGATCAGTGTAAAACAGTGGAGGACATTGTAGAGATAGTGGAGAGACAGTGAGACACTGGAGTGACGGTGTAGAGGCAGTGTAGAGACAGTGGAGAGACAGCGTAGGGACAGTGTAGAGACAGTGGAGAGACAGTGTAGAGACAATGTAGAGACAGTGTAGAGACAGTGTAGAGACAGTGTAGAGACAGTGGAGAGACAGTGGAGAGACAGTGTAGAGACAGTGGAGAGCAGTGGAGAACAGTGTGAGCAGTTTAGAGACATGGAGGACAGTGTAGAGACAGTGGAGAGACAGTGGAGAGACAGTGTAGAGACAGTGGAGAGACACTGGAGAGAGAGATTATTTCACTCATTTCAACACCCTCAAAATAATTATTTATTAAAAAATCAACGTAATTGAGTGTGCAAACGTGAAACCAAATATACTGAAATGGCAGATTGTAGCACTCACTGGTAGGTTGTAGCACTCACTGGTAGGTGGTAGCACTCACTGGTAGGTTGTAGCACTCACTGGTAGGTTGTAGCACTCACTGGTAGGTTGTAGCACTGACTGGTAGGTTGTAGCACTGACTGGTAGGTTGTAGCACTCACTGGTAGGTTGTAGCACTGACTGGTAGGTTGTAGCACTCACTGGTAGGTTGTAGCACTGACTGGTAGGTTGTAGCACTCACTGGTAGGTTGTAGCACTGACTGGTAGGTTGTAGCACTCACTGGTAGGTTGTAGCACTGACTGGTAGGTTGTAGCACTCACTGATAGGTTGTAGCACTCACTGGTAGGTTGTAGCACTCACTGGTAGGTTGTAGCACTGACTGGTAGGTTGTAGCACTCACTGGTAGGTTGTAGCACTCACTGGTAGGTTGTAGCACTCACTGGTAGGTTGTAGCACTCACTGGTAGGTTGTAGCACTCACTGGTAGGTTGTAGCACTGACTGGAAGGTTGTAGCACTCACTGGTAGGTTGTAGCACTCACTGGTAGGTTGTAACACTCACTGGTAGGTTGTAGCACTCACTGGTATGTTGTAGCACTCACTGGTAGGTTGTAGCACTCACTGGTAGGTTGTAACACTCACTGGTAGGTTGTAGCACTCACTGGTAGGTTGTAGCACTGACTGGTAGGTTGTAACACTCACTGGTAGGTTGTAGCACTCACTGGTAGGTTGTAGCCCTCACTAGTAGGTTCTAGCACTCACTGGTAGGTTGTAGCACTCACTGGTAGGTTGTAGCACTCACTGGTAGGTTGTAGCACTCACTGGTAGGTTGTAGCACTCACTGGTAGGTTGTAGCACTCACTGGTAGGTTGTAGCACTCACTGGTAGGTTGTAGCACTCACTGGTAGGTTGTAACACTCACTGGTAGGTTGTAGCACTCACTGGTAGGTTGTAGCACTCACTGGTAGGTTGTAGCACTCACTGGTAGGTTGTAACACTCACTGGTAGGTTGTAACCTCACTGAGTTTAGCACTCACTGGTAGGTTGTAACACTCACTGGTAGGCTGTAACACTCACTGGTAGGTTGTAACACTCACTGGAGGTGTATCCCACTGGTAGGTTGTAGCCTCACTGTAGTTGTACACTCCTGGTAGGTTGAGCACTCACTGTGGTTGTAGCACTCACTGGGAGTTGCTCACTGGTGGTTGTAGCCTCACTGGTGGTAGCACTCACTGTAGGTTGTAGCACCACTGGTAGGTTTGCACTCACGAGTTGTAGCACACTGGTAGGTTCACTCACTGGTAGGTTAGCACTCACGGGAGTTGTAGCACCACTGTGGTTGTAGCCCACTGTGGTGTAGCACTCACTGGTAGGTTGTAACACTCACTGGTAGGTTGTAACACTCACTGGTAGGCTGTAGCACTCACGATTCTAGAGCCTGGTCCATACACGATTCCAGAGCCTGGTCCATACACGATTCCAGAGCCTGGTCCATACACGATTCCAGAGCCTGGTCCATACACGATTCCAGAACCTGGTCCATACACGATTCCAGAGCCCTGTTCATACACGATTCCAGAGCCTGGTCCATACACGATTCCAGAGCCTGGTTCATACACGATTCCAGAGCCTGGTCCATACACGATTCCAGAGCCTGGTTCATACACGATTCCAGAGCCTGGTCCATACGATTCAGAGCCTGGTCTCATTTATACACAACGATTCAGAGCCTGTTATCGATTCCCGAGCCTGTATAACGATACATGATCTGCGTGCCAGGATCATACATGACATGCGTGTTCCCTGCTAAACACCCAGCTCCAGGCATGTATATGGCTCATTTACACCGTAATTACATACCAGTTGCCTCACGCAAGGGATCAAAGCAAAGCCACGAAGAGAAATTTCTTTTATCCAAAAATTCCAGTTGCTACTTTTTTTTTTGCTCTTTGACTTTTTAGCAGTTTAGCTTTTTTTTACCATTTTATTTTTTACTGTTCAGCTGCTCTAATGCTGTATTATTATAGATAAAAGCTTCTTTTAACACGGAGTGATAATTTTGAATGTTACAAGTATATAATAGCACCAAGTCTCGCTACAGACTGGATTTTGTTTCCGTGTCTTTTTTTTAGATTAAGAGATGCAATGAAGCTGAAATTTTTGCATGTTATTTTTTCTGTCTCGGGTTTTCAGAGAAGTTGTGTGTCTTTACGTGATTCCCAAATCACCAGGATGGGTAAAATTGACCAAGAAATCTTGAAGGTCGATAAATACTTTATATAATTTTTTGTATTAAATGACCTAAGTGTAAGTATAAGTAGCAAGATATACCTGTTATCCAGCGTATTTATGAGAATGAAAAGAGGGACACCAGCAATCATAACATCATGTAAAACAGTTACAGGTTTCTGTTTCACATTCACTTGGCAATACGGTAGTACCTCCCTGGGTGGTTGTTTTCTACCATCCTATATATATATATATATATATATATATATATATATATATATATATATATATATATATATATATATATATATATATATATATATATATATAATGTCATAAAGTTGAAGGAGCAGGTCGCTATAAAGACGAAATAATTATATCCTGGCAGCACAACAGAGCTTGCAACAATGGTGTCCTGTGCAAGCTGCAATAATCATATTAACTCCCTCGGAGCACCCAACTCTGCTCCATTACAAGTGACTGGTTCAGGTGAACAAATCTGCCTGGCCTCCCGGACTGCTCAAGGAGTTGGTTGGTATTCGGGTAGTTGTTAGAAGAATATAATTTATTGAAAACTATTGAGGATAATTTACATAACTTCAGAAAGCATAAAAAGGCACAATAAATAATTTATCTGGAACAATATACAGATAACCCGTACATATGAGACTGAAACTCAGGACGACGTTTTAGTCTGACTTGGACCATTAACTAGCCACAAAGAAGCACGATGGGAAGGGAACCAGTAAATATAGGTGAGGGGGGTGGGGAAGGGAATGGTAGAACGGGAGGAGGGAATATTATTATTATAGTAGAAGTAGTAGTAGTAGTGTATATAACTATATTTTCTGTCATTGCAAAACGAAGTATGAAAGACACTTTGTTTGCAGTGAAATCATTATTATAACGTAATAAAAGTTTCACTGCAGTGTCTTTCATTCTACGTGTCGACTTAGGTCATCCTTCATCCAACGAACAATGCAATTTAACTAATATTGGCGAAGACTTATGCATCATCTTGCTGAGCAACAATGCAAACATTTAAAAATCCAGTGTATGAAAACATTGTTAAAATTCAATTTCTAAAGCTGAGTGATTGTCAGTAGAGTCGCTCAGAGGAATGGTACATGCCTGACGTGATGCTGGATTGAGGTCAAATCCCCAAATCAGCTTTGTGTTATAAACCATTTATAGTCAAATCTGGTAGGTGTGTTAGTGTGAGTGGGTGAGTGTGTGTTAGACTCAACCGGTATGGGAATGAGATTGTCTCTGAGTGTGTTAGTATGAGTGTTAGTATTAGTCAAAGTGTGTGTGAGTGTATGAATGTGTGTGTGTTAGTCTGAGCGAGGGTGAGTGTCGCATTTGTTTACCTTGAAGACTTCAGTGCGCAAAACGTGATTATGCAATTTCTGGCTTCAGGCTTAATGTGCTTTAATAATTTAGGATATTGGTCGGTTTAGTCTCTTTGAAAGGTCTGAATTAGATGTGGGCTGTATATGTCCTAATATACGATTCCTATTCTAGAAATTTGGAGGTTAGTTTCCACATGAAGGATTATGAATGCCTCTCCTGTATTATCAACTAATGCCTCACTCTGCACTATTCCAATCGCTTGTATTGAGTCAAAAGGGACTGGGATTATGACGGGGATACCTTCTTCGGATCGCTAAGTGATCTAAATACATCTAGGTTTTATATAAACCCTTCATGCACTAAGGAATTAAACCACGGAGTCGTGTTCACTGTAAGTCAACGGGCGCATGAGGAAATTGAACCGCATTTCAACTCTTTCAAGAGGCCCAAGATCTATAGCTCAATACTACCAATATATTTCATCCCTGCTGAAAAGCACCAAGAAGCCGAGGACCTTAAGCTCAAAACACTCATAAAGACTTAGAGAACACTTATAGCTTAACACCCTCAACAAGCCCAAGAACTGTACATCAGCTCCCTCTTAAGGCGATGTTGATAAGTAAAACACATATGTAACAGTAAGGTACCTTTATTCCGAAAAAGTTTCACTTGCATAGTTGGCTTCTTCAGTCGAATACATAGGAGGCAGCAGAAGCAGTAGAGATTTAAAGACGTAGTTTTGAGGTGGTCAGTCCCTCAGCCTGGAGAAGAATTCTGCTCCTAAGTCTGGAACAATGTGAAGCTGAAGCAACAGAATGGAGACTTATATACTGAAGAAATGAACACATGTGCAGCATCTGGGTATTTTTGCTACGTGCAAATAAAAATACCCAGATGTTACACATGTGTCTAATTCTTCATCTTGTCGGTATTGTATAACAACCATGTACGACTTATGTACCGTCATAGGTTTTTACATATCAACTTGTGGGTATTGTTTATCATTATGATATTCCTTCATAATGCCCAGGATCTGGAACTCTGTCCACTCATACACTGCCTAATCTCTCTTGGAAAATATTATCTGTAGACTAGGGTACATGTTACCAAAGGAGAGAGAGAGAGAGAGAGAGAGAGAGAGAGAGAGAGAGATAGAGAGAGAGAGAGAGAGAGAGAAGAGAGAGAGAGAGAGAGAGAGAGAGAGAGAGAGAGAGAGAGAGAAAAGAGAGAGAGAGAGAGAGAGAGAGAGAAGAGAGAGAGAGAGAGAGAGAGAGAGAGAGAGAGAGAGAGAGAGAGAGAGAGAGAGAGAGAGGGGTACAGATGCTAGACTTCTTGCGTGTTCTGAGCTAAAACTTTTAGACTTCTAGAAATATTTGATCTATAGCTCTTGGATATACTTGTACTAAATATATAATAGTAGTAATTTGTGAGAAATAATAAACTTGTAGTTTCCTTGTGGTGGATGTCTATAATGGATGCTCAAATTTTGGAATATATAGCATATATGGTGATAGTACACAAATATTACTGTTACACAGTGTAACTTGTACATGGCCCAAGTCCGACAGAAACGTCTTCATAAACTTCTCTGTCCTGTGTGCGGGTTATTTGTGTATTATTCCAGTCACAGTATTGTGCCTTTATGTTGTTTATGGTGACAAAGTCTGACTTCCACTGTTCATATGACAGACAATTGTTTCACATCTTGGCGAGTTCACCTTCAATTTCACTCGGTAAAAGATAAACTTAATTATTTTCTCACTAACTGCAGACAAATTTCGTAAGTGCAAACCTCTCAGCAACCATTTCTTAAATTAATTCTTTTACGAAAACATTTTTGTTTATGTCTGGATTGTTAAAACTTTTGGGTAAGTATTACATTATGGGTTTTCTAGTCTTTCACTAGAACCTAGAAAAAGAAAGGCTTAGGCAGCGCGTTAAACAAAACTTTGACATGGGATATTAAAGTCAACAACTTTGCAGCGATGTTTATATGCAGTCAGCCACAAAAAAAAAAAATATATAAGACTGGCGTTTTGTTCTATGCTGTTGAAAGAAAAAGTAAGAAAATGAAATATAAGGAAATCAATAAGTCTCTCTTTACTCGGGAAGACGTAATTAAGGTCATTCATCACTGACGCGGCGGGAGACCAGCTTCA
Organism: Cherax destructor; assembly: GCA_009830355.1. Taxonomy (NCBI): domain Eukaryota; kingdom Metazoa; phylum Arthropoda; class Malacostraca; order Decapoda; family Parastacidae; genus Cherax; species Cherax destructor. The sequence goes on from WNWK01000749.1 coordinate 319,217, forward strand.
AAATAGTATTTTTTTTGAGAGCGGGGAAGAAGAGGGATGGGAAAAGGAGGGGAAGAAGAAAGGAGGAAAGAGAAAGAGGAAAATGAATGTGAAATGAATTTAGGTTTACATTGGATGGATGGTCTGTTATCTTACCTTGTTGACAAATGTTTACAAATTCCGCCTCTAATTTTTGTGCCAAAGATTTCAGCAAAGAAAATAATAAATACTTTTTTTTTTGAGCTACCGTTATTTCTGTCTAGATGGAGCAGTAGTTCTCTTTCCTACCACTACTGATGGAGCAGTAGTTCTCTTTCCTACCACTACTGATGGAGCAGCAGTTCTCTTTCCTACCACTACTGATGGAGCAGTAGTTCTCTTTACTACCACTACTGATTTAGCAGCAGTTCTCATTACTACCACTACTGATTTAGCAGCAATTCTCTTTCCTACCACTACTGATGGAGCAGTAGTTCTCTTTCCTACCACTACTGATGGAGCAGTAGTTCTCTTTCCTACCACTACTGATGGAGCAGTAGTTCTCTTTCCTACCACTACTGATGGAGCAGTAGTTCTCTTTACTACCACTACTGATGGAGCAGTAGTTCTCTTTCCTACCACTACTGATGGAGCAGTAGTTCTCTTTCCTACCACTACTGATGGAGCAGTAGTTCTCTTTCCTACCACTACTGATGGAGCAGTAGTTCTCTTTCCTACCACTACTGATGGAGCAGTAGTTCTCTTTCGTACCACTACTGATGGAGCAGTAGTTCTCTTTACTACCACTACTGATGGAGCAAAAGCTCCACTGATAGCCTTTTCCAGTCTGCTCCTGTATATTTTATCCTCAGTAGTTTTACATCAACTGCTAACAGGGACACCGATGACTCGATTTCTTCTGCAAAAACGTTTACATACTTTTGATGAATTCAGAGAGTTTTTCTTCTCCCGGAGCCCGGCCATGGGCCAGGCTCGTCTGGTGCTTGCCTTGTCAACCAAGCTATTGCTGCTGGTTGCCGCGGGATCACATATCCATCACAGCCTGATTGATCTGGCACCTGGTGAAGATACTTGTCCAGTTTCCTCTGGAAGACTTCTACACGTGTCCCAGCAGTGTTTCTGAAAAAGTACTGGTTCCTGTACTGACCCTTGCAGAACCCCACTAGTCACACTCACCCATCACAGTACCTCATACTCGGCAGAAACTCATTATTTCCTTTTTGTAATGTATTCCCTGACTTACTGTAATGCTTTTCATTTTATTCCTACCTGCTTCCCAAGACAAACCTTTTGATAATGGCCTCATCTCTCTCTCTCTCTCTCTCTCTCTCTCTCTCTCTCTCTCTCTCTCTCTCTCTCTCTCTCTCTCTCTCTCTCTCTCTCTCTCTCTCTCTCCGTGCTTAACTTTTATTACCTTGTCAATGAACTTCAGCTGATCTGTGAGACACAATATATCATCTCTGAAATCTTGCCGGCTCTTGTTGATGAATCCACCCCTTCCCAGTTGCTTCACTACTCTTCTCTTAAAAATCTACATTACCTTAATAATAATAATAATAATAATAATAATAATAATAATAATAATAATAATAATAATAATAATAATAATAATAATAATAATAATAATAATAATAATAATAATAATTATATTATTATTATTATTATTATTATTATTATTATTATTATTATTATTATTATCTTTATTTCTACAAGTACATGATACAACTTATACAGACCTAGCTGACATCAGTGACACTATATGGACATGACTTCCCAATTGTCTCCAGACTCCTCTTCGATGCAACGTTTAAAACCCATGCTTCACACCCATTTAAAAGTTTTGGTACCACTATTCTCTGGTTATTATTCCCCTTTGCTTCCATATAGTATAATGTTCTTTGTCTCCACAAATGCCTCAGTGCATCACTCACCTTTTTCCCCTTGGTTAATTCTATGGTTCACCTCGTCTTTCATAAATCCATCGGCCGACAAATCCACTCCCAAATATCTGACCACACTCACTTTCTTCATCCAGCCTTCTCTCAGTCGACAACATTCTCTGTGCTCCTTCATAGTGCAGGCACCTCACTTTTCGTCTCCAGGACTCAAGTCCAGCTAACCAGTTTCCCCAAATCCCTTAATAAATGTGTCTTTGTTCACACTCCAGCATCGCTTAAAATCATAAAAAAAACACTTGCCTCCACTCACTCCTCTCTAACACACTCACACAAGCCAGTTGAACGTCTAAGCCCCTAGCACTTCAAACCTCCCTTACCCCCTCCCTCTAAGACATCCTGGTACTCCACCTCCTCATCCATCCCTCACCTTAGATTTATATGCCCTCCTAGTCTTCCAATTCTTATCCGTTCTTTCTAAATATTCAAACCACCTCAACAATCCCTGTTCCGCCCTTTAAATAATACTGTTGTTAACCCCACACCTTCTCCTAGTCTCCAAGCTAAGAATTTTCTGATAACATTCACACTATGCATTGCCCTCAAAACACATCTCCGGTTCCTTCAACCTCATCACTGCAACATTTAAATCTCATGTTTCACATCCATATGTAAGTATCAATATCAGTTTTATTATTCAGATTGCTTCCTCTGAAATAACTGGAGATTGTTTCATATCTTATGGTGAGAAAAAAATCAGTTTGACTTGACTGGGTTATCCTTGGTTAAATCTATATAATGTTCATTAAATAAATCTTACTACTACTACTTACTTACATGCATACTTAAATCTTAAACGCTGCTAAATCTTACTTAAATAAAAGTCTGGATTTATCTTGGCTTGTGTTGGTCCCTAAATAATTGTTTTCATAGAATAAACTAGGAAATTTGAAATAAATGAGGGCCCCGCTTATACAGCAGGTTAGGCTCTGGGTTACCGCTGTAAAGTGAAACAGCTTCTTTCACTTTCAAATGCATATAAAAGCCTGAAAACATGTTTACAATATAATATATTAAGTGAGCAATGAAGTTAGGCCTATAAAAAGCATATATAGTATACATATTACTTGTCTTAAAATATTTTCGTCTATAGCTTATAATGAGTGTAGCAAGTGTGAATAAATGAAGAATGTATATAATTGAAAACCGCTGCATTAGCGAAACGTTGTAAAGTGAAGCAGTGTAAAGCGGCGTCCTCCTGTACTGACTTCCATGAGATAATTTAAGTGTGTCTTATCCAATTGTCTTCATCCTTCAACAGAGTCACCTTGATATTGGTGTCTGAGAGGCAGCAAACTTGATTTGTTGGTGAATTTTAGAATAATGGTCCTGAGGTAAAAAAAAAAAAAAAAGTTCCTCTTTAGTTTGGCTTCAAAACTAGTATTTCTTAGTGGAAGGTTTAAGTTAGTTTATGGCTTTGTATGTCTTAAGTTGCCACATTTTTTAATAGGAAGAATGGAGATACTAGTATCTATGTGGTACATTGGGAATAGGAAATCTGATTCGTTTCAAATCTTTGACGATAATACTTGTGCTAAAAACTAATGCATCACTCTACACTAATCTTTTCGCGTGCATAGAGGTGCATGAGGCTGGGGTTATGCAATACGGGGATACCTTTCTCCGTAATGCATCTACTTTAGTTTTTATTTTTTAAATTATGATATTCTTGAATAATATTTTGATATAAAAAAATAAAAAAAATTGAGAGGTCGCTTAAATTATAATTCACGAAATCGTAATAACCCTATTGCAAACAAACCGGGAAACGGGCAAGGTTTGAACCCATGGTCTGGAGTTTTACCATTCACTCGCCATGGGTTCAAACCCCACCCGTTCTGTGGTCTCTTATATTTCAAATCATATAGCACAAGGGGTCTGTATTATGAGCATCAGAAGAGAGTCAGAAGTAGCAACATTGAACAATATAAAAAACGAAAAGAAGTTGCTTATATTAAACGTTAAATAAAAAAAAAGTGATGAATATCATAGATAATATTGTAAGCTCACCGCCAATAATCTACAGACATTTTAAATATTACAAACTGTCAATTATCCCGGATAACAGATTAACATTAAATATAATTTTAGCACAGAATATACGCTAAGTGAGGGAAGTTCAGCCTGAATATAATCCTGCACAGTCCTCCGTACCGAAAATGATTTGCATTATTTTTACCTCACCCATCTAATGAATTAGTTAGTAATTCACCCGGGTAAGTTAGCTGGCAATAATGATATCCATGTTAGCTGTTTGGAAATAATTAATTACTATGTACATTTCAAATAAAAATGAAGCTGGTCTAATTAGCATCAGAATAAAACACGAGTCACAATAATGTAATTGGAATAAATTACTGCCAGACCTCATCGGAAATATTTTTTGTTTATATACATTGTACGTGCTGCCAATGTTGAAATTATATGATATTAATTATTTTATCCGCTCCATAAAATGATTATAATGATAGCCAGCTATAAAATATGGGATTAAATTACTTATCGTCAATCTGATAATAGGATCACTCAATGAAAGTTCTGTATTATATATTAAATTAAATGTGGACTCAGTCTTCCAGGTTCTCACGCCTGGTAAGAAATTCCTGGAGGGTCGTGTGACTGTCTTGATTATAAAGAAAGACACATGTGCAACATCTTGGTATATCTATTTGTAGATGTTTCGCCACCCAGTGGCTTCATCAATACAAATTCAAGTACATAATAGGAAGACTGTACAACTATATACGAAAGACGAGGTAGAATGTAGATTATGTTTCGGAGCAGAGTAAGGATAATAACACCTGTTCCAATTCCACGACAGTTAGTTTGGTTACTTAATCGACTAAAGATTGAACGAACATTCTGAACCTGTAGACTGTAGCGCGTGGACTTCTGGAAGATACAGCGCTTCAGAATCTGTGTCATCAAATAAACGTGAGACGTTTAATAACGTGATGTCTGCTACAGTCGAGTGAGGATTTCTTGTCGCCTCCAGCACCTGAAGTTCAGTGTAAGTCAATAATACCATACTAAACTCAGATTGTCTACTATTAAGATGTATTATCCCTGTTAATAGTTTAGATTGAATAATAATAATATGTCTATAATTTGATAACTCAGAGGCATTACCTGTAGTGTTTTTAAGTACAGAATTCATGTAATTATTCAGTAAATGATGTTTCAGCAACTTTGACTGAATCTCATTAGCATTGTCTCCATCAGTAAGTTTATCAACAAAATACTTTTATCTCTTATGATAATGTTAAACTAGAATTACGATTTTCCCTCATATATCTCATTATCGTTACAAAGAAATTTATCATTAAAAATTTGCAAAACTTCTTCATCATTGCTCTTACATCAACAACAATGGAATTCTTTATTTGATTGCTTTTGTGCTTTATTTCTTTAAATAATATCCACATATCTTTGTTTCAAAATAGATATTGAACAGATTATGATCTCTTGTTGATAGAGTGAGTGCTTGTGAATAAGTATATAACACTGACAAGTGACTGGTTACTTGACCATAGCTATACAGCACTAGTAATCCAGCAGTTGCTGTATTACATGAATTTACCATTTGTAAGCTTGTGGTTGCTTTATGCCATGTGTGTTGTCTTAGATTTGGCAGTAATCAGAGAAGTGTTCACACAATGGACATAAGCAGCAGACACAAGACAATGACCAAAATTTTAAAACCCGAAAAATCTTTTGTATGTGAGGCTATGTTACTGCGGACAGAGCAACCGCTCGTCGTCCTTCCCTGGTCGGCGACAAAGCGCCATTTACCGTTTGAGTTGGTGTGGGGTGCGGAGGGGAAGAGGGAGGAGAGAAAGCTGTACCTTGCAGTTTGCTAAATCATAAATCATTATGTCACACTCACTTAATGCTGCAAATTAATCAGATCTATACTGAAATATAATACAAAATGTTAAATATAGTAAAAATAGCATTGACGATTACAACAAAACGTCTGGTCATTATTCCCAGTTAACAGTCAATGACAGGTCTCTATCACAGCACAACCCAAACATTAACCATTAATAATTAAAAACAATTAATGTTCAACTGTATTTTATAAATGCTTTCTTAACAGTGGTTATATAACATTGGTAAACGAGTGGGTGTTTAACAGTGGTTATTTAACTGGTAAACCAGTGGCTGTTTAACAGTGGTAATATAACACTGGTAAACCAGTGGCTAGAAACCTAGAAATTATTGTTACTTTAAATACCAGCGTTGTGTATCAGAGAAGGGTGGTAGTTGCGTCATTGTGGTGATTGGTTGTAATAATGACAGGTAATCAGTGAAATAGGTGTGTATAATGAACTGTAAATTAACTTTACTGACGTGTAAAATTGGCGTAATTGGCGCGATGGAGGAAAAAATTGTTGCTTCGGTGTTTTTGTGAGGTGTTTGAGCAAGAAAAACTGGGAAGGCAAATTGCATGATAAATTAATTAAGCTTCTTAGTAAATGTGCAGTCTTGCAGCCGCCATTGTTGTGTTCTGTGAATATTGCAGGTAAATATTAATCTAAGTTGCCGAAAATGCTCTGCATAACCAGAGGTTTTCTATACAATAATAATAATAATAATAATAATAATAATAATAAGTATTTATTTCTACAAGTATGTAATATAACTTATACATACCATAGCTGACATCAGTGACATACTATATAGAAAGCCCTGATTACGCAGAGCATTTCGGGCAACTTAGGTTAATTTTGTCCCCGAGATATCACCTACACCAGTCGACTAATACCCAGGTACCTACTTGCTGCTAGGTGAACAGTGACAGCAGGTGTATGGTGACTAACACCTAGGTACCTACTTAATGCTAGATGAATATGGACAGCAGGTGTAAGGTGACTACCACTCAAGTACCTACTTACTGTTTGGTGAACAGGGGCAGCGAGTACAAGGCAACTAACACCCAGGTACCTACTTACTGCTAGGTGAACAGTGACAGCAGGTGTCTTAAGGAAACACCCGTACCGGAAATCGAACCGCGAAACTCAATGTGTGAGCTGAGTGCGCTACCAATTCGGCTACGTCAACGTCAATAATGTCAACCTGGTCTGCAATAGTTGTATTATAGATTTGCTTAAATAAAAATTATTATAAGATGGTTGACACTGGTGAAATAACATTATTGAAGTAAGGCGTAGCAAAGAAGTAGTAGAAAGATAAACAGCAAAGGTGATCTTTATTAGAGTAAGGATACACCTTCATGAATCTTTATTAAGGTCTCGATAAATCCTCATCCATTGTTAAACATTAGTGTCTCATGTACAATAAGCTTACAAAAAACTTACATTCTTAAAAACTGGCCTTTAATAATAACAACAGTGATTATTAAAGACCTTGATATTATTAAAGTTACGATAATTCTGAGAAGGCTTGAATATGTGAGCCAACAGGTGTCGTTGAGAAACCTATAGGCAGGTGACCATTAACTGGCCAAGGATGACCACAGAGCAGTTCTCATTGTAAGCCCAAATATTAGCAGATACCATCTTCCAGTTGTAATGAGCTTAGCCACACTCATCAGCAGTGTTTCAATACGAAAAACAAGGAAAGTACGAAATGGCAGACTTGGTCTCAGTCTCCCAACCATACAGTATATAAGTAGAGTCAGGCGATGGAAGATACTCGTCGGCCGGTGGCAGCCCATGACCAATTCGAAAATATTAATAAAAATTACCGGAACAGCTGGTATTGACAGCCAGGATATATACAGCCTATTAGGGCGGTAATTAAAACTGCAGTACACTTCTTTTCCTGAACCTCTCATCAACTGTAATTGTGACTTTCATCACTCTGGGGCGTACTACTCCAAGTGATAATCTTCAGTACTGAATGTACCGTCTACTACAGAGACTGGTTATTATCTTATTAGGGCTCTCGGTTAAATTACCAATTCACGACATGCGGTTAATTATCCGAAATGATGTGGAAAAGTTGGAATATGTAAAAACTAACCTTTAGTTGATACTGAAAATTCTTTCGAATGGTCAAAATATTGGAACAATTTTCATTGGTGGTTGTGATACAGTCTAAGTGTACTGCACCAGCACTCCGACGTACGACTGAACATGTGGGGTTTGATCCCATGGCGAGTGTGTCGTCAAATTCCAGGTCCGTGTGTACGCCACTGGGGGAGCTGGCTACAATAAGATTCAAACAACTATGTATATTTATACACCTCCCTATGGTGTATAAATACACCTAGTTGGATGAATCTTATTGTAGCCAGTTGGCCCAGTGGCTTACGCACTGGCCTGGAGTTCTGGGACTCACGCTCCATGGTTTCAAACCTCACCCGTTCCGTGGTTCGTTTGCAATCGTGTTATTACGATTTCATGATTCAGAAGAACCTATTCCTCGTGACCTCCTGAATAACAGGGTTCACTTCAAGGATTTTACCAGATCCTCAAAAGCAAGTTAATTTATTACATTTTGCCCTGAGGAAGAACGTGCAGAGGTCGCACTGCCACAGTCCATTAATATGTTTGACTTTGTTAAACAGGGAGTGCCACGGTGGTGAGAATGTTGGTGTTCCCTTACACGACATCTCTGAGCTTCGGGATAAACACCACTGCAAACCAATCACTGAAGGAGTGGTTAACACACTGCCCTGTGAGTTTTAGAGCTCATTTGCCATGGGGTTCACACCCCACCCGTTCCCTGAGAGTAGCATAAAGAGCATTGACGACCTGAATGAGACTTGCTCCTTTTTATTTGTTATCATACAACCACTTCTTGACCCAACAAGCGGTGGTAGGTAATACCTAACAGGCGGGATTTACGAGACCTGTAAAGACTAAGACGAGGATGAGATGACCTGACTTACGAGGTAATCACGCCTGACAAAAAATGGTCCGAGGATAAATGACCACATTAACCAGGTAAAGCAATATACTGCACCTTCGTGCGCTTCAGTAATGAGTCCAGTATTTGAATAAGACACATGTGTAACACCTAATAAAGCCTTCACATCTGGCTTTATCAGTCTAATACATAGCTATAAGGATAAAGCCTTTTATACTCGAATAAGTGAAATAAGTGAAAAGGTGCAGCAGTTAAGGACGAAATCATATGTGGGCGAGACCCACTACTGGAAGTAGGTCAGGCCCATTAAATGGGTGGATGATTTATCACCGGAGTTTTAGAAAATATTCTCTGTTTCAATATTCCATGATATTTGTGTGTCAGAGAAGTCTCGGTAGATCACGGGTATATTACCAACAACCTGATGAATGAGAGACATTACAACACCTGATGTCTTTTTTTTATTGAGAGACTTTTGCCTGCACAAGAGACTAGACTTGGTGGGTGGAGAAGCTACTGAAGTCTTGGCTACAAGAGTCGTAGACAACAGATACAAACAACAGCCGTAGACAAGAAACAAACAACAGCCGTAGACAAGATACAAGCAACAGTCGTAAATAGCAATGAGAAACAACAGTAGTAGAAAACAGTCGCAAACAACAGTAGTAAGTACAACAGTGCTACTGTAGTAGCTACAACAGTACATACAGTAAGAGGTATAACCAGTTATAATCATCAGCAACAATTGTCATTAGCTACAAACATTCATATCAACAACTATCAGCAGGTACGACTCTCGGCAGCTACAGGTATCTTTAACTAAACCCACCCATAGCTACAACTATCTGCTGCCACAATTTTCCATAGAAACAAAATATTAATAACTGCACTTGTCCGTAATTCTTACGTACAGTACTGTACCTGCAACCATAGCTACAAGCATCAGTAGCAACAACCATCCACAGATAAAACCTCACGCAGCTACAACCATCCATAACTACCACCATTCAAAACTGCAACAAGCCGCAGTTTCAACAAACCGCAGCTCTCAGCGGTTGAAATAAACTCTCTTGATCTGCATCAATAAATTCATGTCATTTAACTCCTGGCAAATTCGTTGGAGAGAACATTTATTTAAAGTGGGGTAAAATGCTCAGTTTTAATTACTTTTACTGGAACGATGAGCATTCACACTGAGGTTAAAAACATTCACACTGAGGTTAAAAGCATTCACACTGAGGTTAAAAGCATTCACACTGAAGTGCAAATACTACATATTGCTTGCTAGATGAATGTAGTCGATACCAAACAAATACAGAATGCTTGCACGAACATAATACACTCTTGTTCAGTCACACAGGCACGAACATAATGCACTCTTGTTCAGTCACACAGGCACGAACATAATGCACTCTTGTTCAGTCACACAGGCACGAACATAATGCACTCTTGTTTAGCCATCAAGGTATGAACATACAACATGCTAGCTTACTATGTTCAAGGTATACACAGTCATTATACATACTAGCATTTTTGAAAAGTAGAATGAGTGAACCTTGAATTATTAATTTTTTTATGGGCGTCTATCCCAGGGATAGTATGAAATATAGAATGAACATGTCATTAATGTAGATTATGACACTCAGACTTTTCTGAAAGAGAAGAAATTTTTCACTTCTTACAAATTGTATACAGCCAAACACTACAACTTATTTTGGAAGGACATAAGAGAGTAAAACACACTTATTAAGTATGACTTCTGGAACAGCCGAGTCTGAGGGACTGATGACAAGTAAATTGCTAAATATTTCCATTTTCTTTTATCTTATCATTACTAAGATTAATTTTTACAGTTTTATTGGTATACTATGCAAATTTATGAAGTCAGTTTATTAAAATTATTATTTTTCCATCTTTCTGTGGATCACTTGTAAACAAATGGTCAATAGACCGCTAGTTGTCCATAAACCACAAGTTAAGCACGCCTGCTCTTGATAAATACCGGAAAGCGACACCATAACCAACACAAGAAGGACCAGGAGGCGCCTGCAGTTGCAAATATATCCCACAGATAGCACTACTTATACTCACTCTGAGCCAATTAGTGCTACAGCGGCGGGGAAATCTCGTTAACGCTGGAAATGCACCTTTATTTATGTTCATTGGTACTCCAAAAGCCAGTAGTGCAAACTTCTTATTTCCTCACTTGTACTTTACCATACATATTCTTTCTATTGTTCTTGCTATTGTCTCCTACTCTACGATCTATGCTTCACCTTGTTTGTGTGAACGTCTTTCCTTTCTTTACCTCTCTCTACATTATTTTCTGTACACTGTATACCCTTCAAGCGAGGGTGACACTCTGGCTGACTCTTTGGTTCTCCTTCCTTTAGTAGTGTTTTACCATTGCTTCGTAGTTCCACCTCAGACAACAAAGTACAGGAGAGACATCCATATACAACACCGTCTTTTCAGTGTTCCACGTTATCGTTGAGCCATTGTTCATTATGTTCCACCCGCCGGTGACTGTGACCGGAGAGTGGAACAATGGCTCAGTTGAAAGCCAACGAAATAGTGGAACACCGAAAATAGTTGCTGTATATGCGGAGCTCTGGTGTACCAGATATACAGTGTACATAAAATGTTCACTAAATAGTATAATACTAGGTGATGTTCCTGCATTGTGTACCTAATGGGTACATCTTGATGAGGTTAATATAAATATCTTTCAAACAGTGAGAGAAAACATGAAAGTCACCAATGGTTATAAAAATAATTGAATGTTATTACTTAGGAAAGTAAAATAGTACCTTGATGAAAAACAATACTAATAAACCAGAGTAAGGTCGGTGATATTACTAATTATAACTTTAAGAGAAGCCCACCCGGACGACTTGAACTTTGTTGTTAATGATAAAATCGAGTGAGTATTTGAAGAGGAGACTCAGAGAGAGAGAAAGATAAAGAGAGAGAGACATACATAGCAGGTCACTGTTCTTACTGTTAAATATCTTTAACCTCTCTGTTAGAGACAGATCTGTATATGTGGAAAAAATACACTTGTTTACAGTTCAGACATTTATTAAAGGAAACGTTTCGCCACTCGTGGCGAAACGTTTCCTTTCATAGATGTCTTGAACTGCACAAAAGTGTCCATTTCTAATAGTTCGTCGGTATCATCTGACCATTTACAACCAGATCTGTGCATAGTTGATTCAAGTGATGTAATTAATGGCTTAATAAACCGACACGTTGAAGAATGGGACACTTGTGGAACATTTGGGAATCTTTACAAAGGAAACGTTTCGCTAGTCAGTGGCTTCTTCGGTCCAATACAGAGAAGAACGGTGAAATATGAGAAGAATGAGGTAATTAGTCCCTCAGCCTGCAGTCGATGTGTTAAGTCCATCATCTTTCACTGTTCTTCTCTGTAATGGACTAAAGAAGCCACTGACTGGCGAAACGTTCCTTCAGTAAAGATTCTCAAATGTGGCACAAGTGTCTCATACTTCAAACTTGACTCAGTTTCTTATCCTTCTGATTTTTCATGTTGATTACAGTAGTTGTAGACGAGAAGTGATGAAGCTGTATAACGCATCAAAAAAACACATACAAGTTTGCAAAACATCATGTTATATGCAGTATGGAGAGATGTAATTTTGCTGTTTTACTTATCCCATTTGGAAATGCTTTCAGTGTGAGATTTTTTTTCATTCTGTAATTTCTGAAAAACAATGGATTAAATGTTTTATTCGAGAGAGAGAGAGAGAGAGAGAGAGAGAGAGAGAGAGAGAGAGAGAGAGAGAGAGAGAGAGAGAGAGAGAGAGAGAAGACAGAGAGACAGAAGAAGAAGACAGACAGAAGAAGAGACAGAAGAAGACAGACAGACAGACAGACAGACAGACAGACAGATACAGAGCAGGTCACTATTCTTCCTGTTAAATATATTTAGCCTCTGTTAGAGACAGATCTGTATATATAGAAAAAATACATTTATGTACAGTTCAGGACATTTATTAAAGGAAGGTAAAGAGTTAAGTCACTGCACTAGAAGAGATGGCTTTTCCCACTCAGAATGTCACCCAAGTGCAACAAAGCCTTTGTTCCAGAGAATAACATCGTTACATACAAAGGTATAGTAACGTCCACCAATGCTCCTTGCAGTAGTACCATTGGTAAAGGATACGCCCAGCTACCACTATTTCACCTTCCTGCTATGGAGGTGGGTAGTTTTAATTGTTTTATCACTTTTTACGGCCTCTTTCGTTGAACGCTTTTGTCAGCACCAGAGTTGTAATTCGCCATTGTTTAACGTATCATTAAGTGTTGTGACATGGTCTTCAGAAATTAGCGAGCCGGGTAAATTTAATTCGTGTTTCCAACACGGATTTTAGAGCCATCAATAACCTCTGTTGTTCTCCCGCAAGTACTTATATCTAGAAAGTATAAAAAGTTACAATATCGTGACTGGAACAATGCACAAATAACTCGCATGTAGGTGAATGAAACTCATGAGGACCAGTTAACCAAGTTGGACCGAAACGACGTCATAAGTTTCTTTCTCCTATGTATGGGTTATTTGTTTATACTTCCATGTACTTTGCTTTTTCTGCTTAAGGTGAAACTCTCGACTTCCTAGTCATTTCTACACGAGAAGTAAGACGAGTAGGACTAGAAAGGAAGAAGACATTCAGTGCAGCAGGATCTTGGTATCATTACTCATCAGTATATCCAACAATTTCATGCAGAACAACGACTTTTACAGCATAGTTGAACCTCTTGCCAGGAGACTTATTCATCGTTATCCTACGTAGCAACCAACCTGCTTGCCCATCCCGCGCAGCTCCTTCTCAGATTCAACCTTCTCAACATTTTACGCTTGACTCCCACGTCACTACGCTCCCTATATATTATTGTTATTTCTTCCATATATACACCTGTACTCTCTGCTCAGGTAGATCTGTTTGTGACTTGATAAAGCCCACTGTGTGGGTGAAAAGTAGTCAATAATGGATCGCATTACACTGCATTTGTGTCTATATATCCATCCAATACTAGAAAGTGTGAGTGAGAGAGAAAGAAAGAGATAGAGAGATAGATAGATAGATAGATAGATAGATAGATAGATAGATAGATAGATAGATATAGAGATAGAGTGAGAGAGAGAGATACAGAGCAGGTCATTATTCTTCTAAAACAAATATCCCATAAAATACCTAAAAAAAAATTCACTTTACTTCAGTTATTAACACTTATTTTTGTTATGTGTATGATGGTAATAATTTCCTTTCACCTGATTCACCTTCCTGATTAAATCACTACTTTGTAATATTTTATTAAATGTGTACCAGCTGTTTCTCATGTTTGAAAGTGTTATAATATTACTACGCACTTTGATGTGCGTATGAGCATTTGTGGTAAATGGTAGACTGAAACAAACGTACTAATTAAAAAAACACTTATAGTCTAATGGGTTAGCGATGAGATTCTGGAAATATTTAAAGAATATATCATACAAAGCACGAATTTCAATCACGTATGTCTAATGTCTGAGTGAACATGTCACACACACTGATGTAACATTTAATGTATAGTTAACTAACAGTAATAGTTTACCTCTAGGCCAGTAAAGTCACACCATAAAATACACAGATGGGTGGCACATAAAAGAATGAAACCTATGACGACGTTTCGGCCCGACTTGGACCATTATGAAGGAGTTATGTGTGTTTTGTTCCAGTCACGGTATTGTACGTTTTTATTCTTCCCTCAATAAACACATTAAGATATCAAAGGGAAAAGTTTCTCAGCGAATGTCGTCTTCACAAGAAGCAACTGATGAGAAAAAGTTTACATATCAAATGTCTTAATCAGTGTATTCTTGTTTCTTCCCATAACTTGTCAGTGTAATTATCCCAGATCAACCAATGCCACTCCACTGATCACTAATCTACACTGCTCTTGAAGTCACTCTACTGTTTTGTTAGTGTGTCAAAGTCTTATCTCATCTCTTGGATTGGTGTTGTTTAACTATGTTCAAGCTCTATGTCAACAACTCTAACTGGCTGTGACCTCACTTTTTATCTTGCGAGCGTCTAGTGGTTGACTAGCTCAGCGGTCTCTCCAACACTCACTACTGGACACCTTCCAGGGGTCATCGTTCCAGAAAGATTCCATGTTACTCCAGCCTCCAAGAGACAATCAGTGAGATAGAGCCAGCAGCAGAAACCTATTTCCAACTATGCAACATCTGCTAATACCAATTTTTCAAGGGGTGGAGGAGTAAGCCAGCGGAAGGCCTCAGTCAAATCATCAAAAGCTTCAGCTGCGGGTCATCATATGACTAAGACCCGCATCAGAAAACACCTGTCCTCTTTCCTGAGGAATCTTATCTAACCTAATCTAACATCTGCTGCTAATAGTTCTACCTATACTACAGTATTTTTTTTTTTTTTTTTTTTTTTTTGTAATCAAATCAAGATTTGCATTACCTTCTGGTTGCTGTTCAAAGATCTTCTTCTAAATGTGAATTTTACCTGTATGAATGAATCAACAATCCTCAAATATAATTTATATTTTCTTATAGTAATTCTAGATTTTAATTTAACTGTTCTCATATTTTAAACTCTATCGCTGGAAGATTCTATACTTATTTTTTTAAGGGCTATATAAAAATGTGGAGGAATATAATATATAAATATTAAAACGTTTCTTTAGTGAAATGTTCCATCATTATTAAGTGAAGCTTTGGGATGGAGAGTCAGCCAGAACCATAAGCAGTTCTAGTGAAAACATGACAGGAGAGTCAGTAAGACCCATTAGATGTTCAATTATTTATCAAACGAGAATATCTGTTATCATCACCGTAAGAAGCTTGGAAGAGTTATTTTTATATTCTGGTAACCAAAATCATCAGCATTGGTGTAAACTGTTGTCTCTTTTATAAAGCGTGGAGCTGGCCAACATGTTGATCTTCTTTTCATATATCTCTAAAACAAAACTTTGATTTTGAAGAGATGTTTTAACGTCCTCCAACCTCTGCTTGTTGCAGACTAACTTCCAGTAACTAGCGACCTAGAAGAGCCATGGAATCGACGCTCTGCCATGAAACCCCAAAGACATAGATAAGATTGGGTTTCAGTTTCTTACTTTTCATATCTTCGTTAGCTCTTAGTCTTGACTCTTCAAGACAAAGATTCATCATTTTCTTCCTTCAAAATCCAAAAGAATCTTCAAGGAAGATAATGAAGAACGCTAGGTTTAACCTATCATCTTGCCCATTATTACATCTATGAGTACAATAAGCAATAACCATCGTAGAGGCTACGATTACACCCAAACAGTCAACAAGCTGTAACTATGCTAGATGCTAAGCTTATTAATACATACACCCAACAGCACAAGAAACACTAATAGAGCGTCTACACACAACACGACAAGAAATAACTACCCCATAGGCTTAAGAAGATGAGAGAAATCTCACACATACATGCACAGTATGTGTACACAGTTGCCTGAGGCTGGACGTCCATTATGGCCGACAGAGTAAGAGGTATTAATCTGTGATGTTACATGTCAAACTATTAAATTTGATGAGTCTTTTCCTGTATTTTACGCAGGCGCTCTTAGTAGCGAGTTACAATCATCGAGGTTATGGAACTCCATGTATTATACATCTGCACGATTTTGAATATTGTTCTTTCAAGTTTATATAAAAAATTTCAACGGGCTATATAGGAAATTTAGATTTTAAGGTTGTAATGCTTGATTTCGTGACGAAGATTTGAATTTTTTTGCATTTATATACATGCTGGTTAAAACTGATATATTTTCCACTGTGATCCATAAATACATCAGAGATAATTTTCTCTCATAAAGCAGTACTGTGTTAGTACACAAAGATTAAAATTTAATTAGATAAATGAGCAATGGCGTATATATTAATTTGTTATTACACGAGAATTGGATCACTGCTGCAACTATTACTGCAAATTTGGAATAAAATAACTTATAGAGGAAATATACACAAGTAAAATATTTGTTTAAGCAATAACTGTACTGAGGAAACGTAATAAGACTTTCAAACATTGCAGGAATAAATTTATGGCCAAAACAGACATAGATGTGGATCAGAATCTCTAACCTGTAAGAACTTGTTACTAATACATGAGTCCTGCAAATGTTTCTTTTCAAATATTGTAACCAGTGTTAGGATTAGCAGAAAGGAGAGGAAAATAAGCAGCATTATTAGCTGAAATTACTACAAGGCAACACAGAGGCTAGTCTGCAGGTAAACTATTTTATGTTGTAAATGAAAGAAATCTATATGCAACGAAATTTTTCAAAATTAAGTGCAGAATTTAGACATAACATTACTGAACTATTTATAATTAAGACATAATATTGCAGAATTATTTATAATTAAGACATAATATTGCAGAATTATTTATAATTAAGACATAACATTGCAGAACTATTTATAATTAAGACATAACATTGCAGAACTATTTATAATTAAGACATAACATTGCAGAACTATTTATAATTAAGATATAACATTGCAGAACTATTTATAATTAAGACATAACATTGCAGAACTATTTATAATTAAGACATAACATTGCAGAACTATTTATAATTAAGACATAACATTGCAGAACTATTTATAATTCAGATTTAACATCATTTTGGAACAGTTTATAATGAGAATTTTCGACACTGTTCATTATAAAATGTTCCTCACAGAAGTAGAGTGCTGCAGAATTAATGATTCTGCCTTGAACTATATCCAGACTTCGCTTCAAGAAAAGGCTATTAGTGAAGGGTTATGGATCCAGGGAAGAAGAAATATCTTTCCCTTCCTGGGATCAAACCTGATAACCTCCTAGTCCTCAGGAGCTGTATTTCCCTTACTGAGTTAAAGGATTCATATGATGAAAATGATAATTACATCCAGTCCATATTTTTTTTATACACATAAGGAGAGTTATCAACAGACCTGGAGTTATATTCAAGAGACAAGTGAAAAGTCCTTCAAGCCAATTCGTGATCAGTTTTGTTGCGTGCTGCCAACACCGACAACCTGAATGAACAGTATCTCAATCATATCTGGTCTTTGACAAGGTTGCGGGGGCAGTGACCCTTTCTGAAGGTAAACTACAGGTAAACCATACATGTAAGACCAGTCTACATGTTTGGCTCTTGAACACGGATCAAACACAGTTTAAATAAGAAGCTTGTGGAGGTACAAAGAACCATCAAGATGGTCTCTGAATGCACTAATAACCCCCGCATATGAGACTGAAATTTATGACGATGTTTCGGTCCGACTTGGACCATTAACTAGCCACACACTAGTTTCTTTCCCCTATAAGCGGGTTATTTATATATTGTTCCAGTCACGGTATTGCGCCTTTATATTCTAAAAGGTTTCCGAAATAATGGATGTGAGATATAATAATAATAACATCAGAGAGATGTTAAACAGTGCCAGAGGAAAGAAGGAATATAGTCACTAGACACAAGAAGAACAGAATAACTGGAAAACTTTGCAAGAACAAATTATTCTTCAGCTAGGCGAAGCAAACTAAGAAACACAAAACAAAAATACTCATATGCGCCGGAGATATGTAAGACAGGAAACTTCCTTAGCTTGAGGATATTGAGTTGATGGAACACAGCTGGTGAGGACACAGATGGAACACAGCTGGTGAGGACACAGATGGAACACAGCTGGTGAGGACACAGATGGAACACAGCTGGTGAGGACACAGATGGAACACAGCTGGTGAGGACACAGATGGAACACAGCTGGTGAGGACACAGATGGAACACAGCTGGTGAGGACACAGATGGAACACAACTGGTGAGGACACAGATGGAACACAGCTGGTGAGGACACAGATGGAACACAGCTGGTGAGGACACAGATGGAAGACTTCTGGTAAATGTTCATTAGTTAATAACGTTACTAAAGTTAGAAGAGATATTTCACACATTCATTATTTACTACACTATTATGACCAGGGTAAAATGATATGAAGTACATAAAGGTGAAAAAGTACTTAAAACATGTGAGAATAGAATCAATGTCGAAGAAAGAACAAAAAGGCACAATACCGTGACTGGGACAATACAAAAATAATCCGCACATAGGAAAAAGAGGTTTATACCGACGTTTCGGTCCGACTTGGACCATACAAGTCAGAGTGTGACTTGCATGGTCCAAGTCGGACCTGAATGTCGTCATAAACTTCTGAGGTTATTTATGTTTAGAATCAATGACCTTTATTCAAGGAAGGTGATAAATATCACTACGAATATCAGTCATATTTTACCTATGCATTATACTCCTGCATTAGAAACTATTATAATACGTATAAGAAAAAAATTCTGACAGTCAGTGCGCTTTAGAGGTCGTATTTCTAAGCTGATGGAGAAAAACACTTCACGAAGTTTTCTGAAGAAGTGGAAGTGTGAGTTAGGTACAGCATCTGGTGCACTTAATGTGCCAGTACATCTTGACGGGTTTGTTTAGTCAGGAGTGCGTGAGCGGTGAGGGCTTTTGTTTTGATGGAGATAAGTCTACAACACCACCACCACAATTAACCACCTCCATGCTACTACTCCTGCCCAACAAGTTCACTTCAGACTACCACAAACCTTACCACCACAATCACTCCCTCGGTGCTACGACTTCAGTTATTACTTAAATTTACGATTACTACAACCGTTACCACCACCATCATTACTGCTATTGCCACAATCACAGCAACCACCAGTACCAATTTCGCTATTACCATTACCACTACCGTCATCACTACCATTAGTTCTAAACTCACTGTTAAAAATATTCAATCATTATTACAGTTTTAACGATAAGCACATAACCAACACCACTGCCGCTTTCTCCACCTCATTACCCCACTCTACCTACCACAACACCCACCACAACAGCAACCTCCTTAACCATCATCACCGCTAACAGAGTAGTAGCCACACCACCATACTAATCATCACTACCACAACAGCAACAACTCCCCCACCACCATTTCCACAATCTTTAATACCATCACCACAGCAAACAGCATCACTACACTCACCATCATCAACTACACAAGAAGCAATAACACCACCTGCATTACCACATAATCACTGTGCAACGTATATGCATTGCAGCCAGTAGAAACCATATTCTCACGGAATGCAGTTCCAGGACTGGTTCTTCCTACCTCGCCTCTCCTTGAACTTTCTCGCAGCTTGAAATGTACATTTTCTAGCCAATTGAATAAATCGAGAATAAAGGACAAACTAGTTATCGTATCCCTGGTCACTACTCTGTACTTATAGTGAGTGGGATGAGTAAACATCTTATTCAAAAGACAAAAACATCTTTACTCACAGTGGTTGTGGGAAACATCATTCCCAGTAATCTTTATGTGATAATATTTCTGTATGTTAAGTCAGCCGCGAGTAAGTCAAGTTCTGGACTCACTTAGAAACACAGAGTAAAGGCGAGGGGGGTAGACAGACCAGAACTTCTTTGCAAGAAAATAAAATTATGTTTACCATCTCAGATCGGTTGATAATTGTGCCATAATCTCAGGCTTATTGATAACACTTCACAGTAAATCATAAAACGAGTCATTAAGAAAGTGAAAGAGCAGGATGGTTTTTACATCACGTTTGACTGAACTAAAACTTTGGGATGAATAAGACATGTGCAACAGTTGGGTATCTTTACTGCCTGCAATAAAGTTACCCAACTGTTGTACATATAACTCCGTCATCGTGATGTTATCGTACAGTTCCTCAAATATAAAGTTAAAGAAAACAAAAGAGTTAAAATGACTAGTTGTATACGTGTTTAGATGGAACACAATTGGACTCGTTTTACAACAATTTTGTATCAATTGTTTAGAAAACCTACAAGTTGAAAAATGAGACACTTGTCTCATTCATCAAGTGTCTCATTTATCAACTTATCGGTTTTGTAAACCGTTTTTTTCACATCCTGTCAGACACAGCAACATCTTGGGATCGTGATGAAGGGATTTCTTCAAAACTTGTGTAACGCACAGACACAACTTACTTCCACTAGTGGGTATACTGCACTTTTATCAAGATTGATGGACTAAACACTTCGACTCCAGGCTGAGAGACTGATTACCTTAAACTCCTCTTCATCTTCCACAGTGTCTCTGCACTGGACTGAAGAAGCCACTGGCCGGGCAAACGTTTCCAGAATAAAGATACCCAAACGTTGCACAAGTGTCTCATTCATCAACAATTTTGTACTTATTAGATTAGAAAATTTAACGACGATATTGTAAAGAACTCACGAAACTCCTCGTATTCGAACCCATTTAAAGTCAGTCATAAGATAAACAGGCCAGAGCGTTAACCACTGTGCCACGCCGGCATAATATTTGTAGTGACAGTGTGGATCATCCCATCCTTCCCAGTGTGTATACAAATACACTTAATTGTATTAATTTTATTAGGCTGCTATGGTAGTGGTTGAAGCATTTACCTGATAGTTTAAGGAGTGAATCGCCACGGGTTCGAATCTCACCCGTTCTATGAGAGTCTCTTTGAAGATATAAGAAACAAAGAAAATTTACTATTAATTATAAAAGTTTTTACTATGCACTCCATTATAAACATAGACACGAGTAAATTAATCAGAGTGGTCAAAATAATCAATTAACCAGGTTAACAATGGGGTTAAAATTACCAAAACTTCGTTGCGTTTTATCAAGCCAAGGTTTTGGGAAAACACAAGATTCTGTATGAATATGGAAGACGAACTAAGACGCGTTGGTTAGTTTTTATGACACTTGAAGAAAACTTGACGCCATGACGGAATGATAACGAGAAGCATTCATATTAAAATTCTCACCATATATATATATATATATATATATATATATATATATATATATATATATATATATATATATATATATATATATATATATATATATTCATATAGTATTCATGTTCATGCTTGTGTGTTTTATAAATGTATTCTGTCTATTAATAAAGCATTTATATGTATGTATGTGTGTATATAGGATGGGGTGGTAGGAGAAGTGGAATATTCAAACGGCTTCAGGAAGAAATCCAAATATTCTTCCTTGATGCCTTTTTATCCACTTCTCCGAGGCTATGGGTCCCACAATTTGCACTAGAGGTGGACCCCATCATATTTAAAAAAAAAAAAAAAATATATATATATATATATATATATAAATAACAACACTGACTGCGACTAGCCGAGGATTCAAACCAATGTCGTTTTGGCCCGTCCCATGGTGAGCGAAAATCACACATGACGCTCTAACCCACAGAACCACGCAATAATACAAGAATCACGCACCCCGCAGAGTTAGATGTTTTACCGTGATCCGAGAGCATACGGTAGTGTGGATGCCTCAGAGCTAATTTCATTTTACTCCCCGTTTGGTGTACTAGTCTCCACGAGCAGTATTTTATATTATTGTAACCACGTAGAAAACTTTAAAAGTTGCCAATATGAAGGGATATTCAGTAAAATTGATTTCATAATTATATACCAAATATACATATATACATACCAAATATACAAAGATGTATCAGATATTATCTGGGAAACAGTTCTGAGCTTTCTCAACCCTCACAAGCGCTGGGAAAAGAGAAGCATAAATGGTTTGTAAGAAACGTGTCCCGCTGAGAAAGCCTACAAGGAGATCAAATGTTGAAAAGGAACTTAGAAGAATGTGCAGAAGAAAAAGATCTCGTTTCAAGGAAGCAAAAATTATTTACACAGCGAGATAATTGATACATAAGAGATATTAAGACAAATGAGATTCAAGATGCGCAAAAGAAAAATGAAAGCCCCACAGGGAACAGGAAAATAAAATCCTAAATATTTGTATATGTAAGGAACTTTAAAAGCAGGGATACTTCAAGAAGGAGCTCGCCACTCACTCAAGATCATACTTCCATGACAAAAAAAGATGAGAATGAAATTTTGAAGGAGCTGTATGGATCAATGTTGAGGGATCCAGTGAACGTCAGATCTATCTGGAGTCTACCAGGAGACTTCTACCTGGAGTCTACCTGGAGGGAGTTCCGGGGGTCAATGCCCCCTCGGCTCACTCCTTGATCAGGCCTCCCGGTGGATCAGGGCCTGATCAACCAGGTTGTTACGGCTGACCGCACGTAGTCCAACGTACGAATATAGCCCAGGTCGTCTGGTACTGACATTATTTATTCTCCCCTGCAAATAATTTATCCGACAAAATATGAAAAGGAAATAGAAAACATTAAAACACATGCAACATCTTGGCCTGATTAATGCAACATATGCTGAACCTTGGCCTGATTCATGCAACAGCTAATATCCAAACAACTAATATCCAAAACCCCCTCTTTTAAAGTGCAGGCTAACCGGTTTCCCTGAATCCTTTACAAAATATTACCCTGCTCACACTCCAACAGCTCATCAGGTCCCAAAATTCATTCGTCTCCTTGCATCCACCACTCAGGTGTTGAGTTACTGGGACAGAGACTACTACAAACGTGTCTGTGTCATTGAGAAAGGACACTGGAAGCAATTATGGACTACGTATTTTTGTTAGTAGAGAATGGCTGATAACATATATAAATCTACCTAAATACTTAATAATAATAATAATAATACTTTATTGAGACATGGTACAATGATACATGGTAGACAAGAAACATAGTTATTAATGAGATGTACATGCCAAAAGCCCCTAATATGCTGTGCATTGTAATAACGTCACATAACTGTTGCCAGAGAACATCTTTTCTTGTTGTTCCTACATAAGGTTTTATGCACTGGAGTCTTCCAAAATCTGGTTAGGTTTCGGGAACCCTGGTTGATGGTCCTTAAAGTATATCAACTATACGAGGGTCATTACGACTGCATATTACCTGTTCACCATAAGTAAAGAATATTTCAATCGTTTGTTCAGGGATTAAAACAAACTCTAAGTATATATACAATGAGATACATACACTTTATGGTGTATATGTCCTGTAGTAACCTATATATGAATTGTATTTCACATATTTATTACTGGAAGAACATTCTCAAATATTCAGACTAACACATGTAAACTAATTTTATGTTAAAAATAACCTTTCAAGTCTTTTCGCATATCTCTCAAAAAAATGATCCATACAACTGACTACTTCTTTTTTAGTAAAAATTACATTTATCTCTCTGATCACTACAAAATAGACATCACTACCAAATCGTTGTAAAATTCGTAGTAGTTCGGTGTTAAATTTAATAATTTAAATAAATAAATAAATAAGGAAGCCATGATTATCTTTCCCAAGTCAAAACAAAATGTTTGGAATCACAAACATAAATAAACATTGTTGTCAATTGTTCTTTACGAATTTCAGAGTAAAACAGAGAACACAAACTCATTTTAATGATAATTTTGATAACACTCTTGAAGAGAATTGACTCACCACTAATTTCAGCCTCTAAAAATGTTTAAAAATACTCGAATTAATTGATATCACTATTAATAATGCTTGTTAAATTAATTTGCGATCAAGTGCAAGCCTTTACGAATTATCATTTGACAATTATATTATTCGCATTAGTTTAATTAAACAATAATGAGTGAATTTACACGATATCTCACTTACAAAGTTTAGCTAATATCAGCGAAAAAAAATATTCAATTGTAAATATTATTATCTCAACTTAAAAATGAAGAATTTTAAGTGAGAGCGTCAAACCAACATTGTTTCACGCATTCTGGTCAATTTCCCTCAAATGTCACTGACGTAAATATTCAAAAATTTAAAATGAGTCTTCATTACAGAGGTATTTTTCCCGCATTATTATATTAAAAACACATCTGCGCTGAATACGAGGTAATTTACCGCTATATTAAACAATATGAAGGAAAAACTACATGGCCAGGCCGTGGTATGAGCTGCTGATACCAGGGGCTGATTACCTCATATTTTCTATATAGATCTACTGTCTTCCAATTATGTCCTTGAATTTGTCTTGATAAAGCCACTGGAGGGCGAAACGTCTACAATAAAGATACCCAGATTTTGCACATGTGTCTAATTCTCCATCTTCTCGTTATTGTATATCATATATGTACAAATATGTAGAGTAATTTATTAGCGACGTTTCGCCCAGTAGGCTTTACCACGTCACAAACAGGAAAACGTTACAGCGGCAGGTTATAATATATGGTAGTCAGTGCGACATGTCGCTCCCTATTTCCATTTCACCAGTTAAAAAAATCACGGAAAATATGATTCGATCCAAGAAAGGTGAAATATGTCCAGTTATTTTGATGGTGAAAACTCAGTGGTGATCAAGACAACACCGGTAAAGGGTCCCGTGGCTCGTTTGGTAGCGCACTCAGCTCACACTAAGTGACCGGGGTTCGATACCAGGTACGGGTGGAAACGTTGGGCATGTTTCTTTATACCTGCTGTCCCTGATCACCTAACAGTAAGTAGGTACCGGGAGGTTAGTCGACTGATGTGGGTGGCATCCTGGCGGTTGATAGTATATCTAAGATTAAGTTGGGCTTTGAAATGAGATGAGATAGAATAACAACTCTTAGCCTGTAAAATTGATTTGTGTAAAAACAAAGGGAAGTGGGTGGATTTACCTTTGAACTTATATGTTCATCAAACAGAAAGGAAAATAGCTACAGTATTGCCAGAGTTGAAAGATGTAACACGTTTTTGCTTCACACTGCTATAACTCTTGTACCTTCATGGGTTTGTGCTTACTACCAATATATTATCCACATAGACCCTTGGCTACCTTCAAGAAGGAGCTGGACATATACCTGAATTCCGTACACGATCAGCCGGGCTGTGGTTCGTACGCTGGACTACGTGAGGCCAGCAGTAACAGCCTGGTTCATCAGGCCCTGATCCACCGGGAGGCCTGGTCAAGGAATGGGCTGTGGGGGTCAGTGACCCCCGGAACACCCTCCAGGTAGACATCTCCCTATCCTTCTCCCTCTTCTTCGCTCATTCTCCCTCCCTCACACTATTTCTGCCATCTTCATGTTGTCCTCTCCCTCCCACACTAAGAAAGTTCTCGTTTGATGTACGAAACTGGATCCCCGGACATCCCAAATGGGAGTACAGTGCGACTTGACCCGGTTATGGCATGGACATCAGTGCGGTGGATTTACAACCTTTCTGGAGCAGTGTTTTCCTGGATGACCTGTGTCGTGTGCCGACTATGTTACATTTTATTCGACGTTCGTCACACAGCTCTGTCGACAAGTGAACTGATATTCAGAGTGTAGCAGTTCTGGGGCCCCAATGCTGCGTTTATTGTCCAGTTCAACCCACCAATTACGTGGAAGCTGGCTACTTCAGCGAAGGTCACTTACTACAATAGTCGTGACCACTACTGCCTTGACTTGCACATTTCACTTCTTTCATGAACAACATTGTACATGGCGTAATAACTTGTGACGGAATGCATGGGTAAAGAAATCTACCCCTGTTGTGTTAGCCTTCCCTGACTCTGTCCTGCTGAGTGCTTCGTTTGCTGACTTAGTTATGACCAGGTGCCACAGGCCTTCAGACTACCACCTGTGGTTGTAGTACTGCCACACCCCAGGTGAGACATGTATGTCCACATAGACACGACCTCAGATCTCGAGTCACTGAACAGAAAGTGAAATGTCGGTTCTATATCCCTAGACTTTTTTGCATTACAAGTGGATTGTGATTCTCACTGCTTGGTACATACGGCTATTCTCATTTGCACTGCTGGAGGATAGGAAATAAAGCAGTGGCAAGGGTGAGGAGTAGAAGAGCAAGAGAATCGTGAAGGAAGGGAAGCAGTGATTGAGGCGTGAATTAACTGCAATAATTCAGCATTCAAGATGAAGGATGTCAATTGCATTCTGTATTCCTGACAATCTAAGCTAAGACATTAGGAAAACACGATGGATGTGGAGGTCACTGTAGCACCTCTTTGCAATGTTGTAACTGATTTTCACACGGTTAAGTTACTTAGCTGTTTTAACTTTTAAGGTTAAAATATTAAGATATTACAAGGACCCCAATGTTAATAGTCAATTTGTCTGACTTTTTTGGGTTATCCTGGTGGGTAATTTACACATATGTTACTTACTTATGTGTATCTGTATCTAAATCGACTTACTTACGAACTGTAGAATACGAAAAGAGGTGAGCAGCATGCGTTTGACGCATGCGCCTCCAGTGGACTCGTAAGGGGCGGCGGTGGAGGAGGATGCGGGAGTTAGTGGGCCGCAGGCAGCCAGGCTCGTGCAGGTCACCTCAACCCCTCTTTCGCTGCGCTGTCAATAAACCTCGTAGTACCAGCGTCGTGTTTCACAGTGGCACCAGCGTTCTGATAAGTCCTGGATAACTGTGACCGCTCAATACTGTGAGCACCGGGTGGACTGACAGTGTTAGTGGCACTATTCCTCTCGAAGATTAGTGTTATAATGTCTGCTGTATCAAGTATCACTTCTAAATTCTAAATATATATATATATCTATATATATATATATATATATATATATATATATATATATATATATATATATATATATATATATATATATATATATATATGTATATTATATGTATATTATAACGTTCATTCATACATTACATACACAAATTACAGTACATACATACATGCATGCATATATACTTACACAGGGCCTACGAGGCAAGGAGTGAATCTAGCAAGCGGCAACTTGAGAAACGGGGCCATGTCTATGTCTCGACCCCTGTAACCACAATATGGGTAAGTGCATATGGACGAGCACAAACACACACACATACAAAGTGGTGGCACATGCAAAAGAAAACAATATACGCAATTAAGTGAAGAAAATCGGGGGAATATTGAGAACATTTAAAGTAGAATCATCCCGAGGACAGTGTTATTAGGAGCTTCCTGCTGTGTTAAACACTGCCCGACGTGGTATTTTAAGGTGTTAACACTACCCGAGATGGTGTTTATATTTCTCGAGATGGTGTTTTATGGTGTTAACACTGCCCCAGATGGTGTTTTATTGTGTTATCACTGCCTGAGGTGGTGTTTTTTAATATTAAAACTCCCCGAGATGGTGTTTTATGATGTTAACACTGCCCGAGATAGTGTTCTATGGTATTAAAACTGCCAGATGTAGTGTTAATACTGACGAGATGGAGTTTTATGGTGTTAATACTACCCGAAATGGTATTTTATGGTGTTAACACTGCGGAGATGGTGTTTTATGGTGGTAACACTGAACGAAATGGTGTTTTTGGCGTTAACACTCCCTGAGATGGTGTTTTATGGTGTTAACACTGCCCGAGATGGTGTTTTATGGTGTTAATACTTCCCAAGATGGTGTTTTATGGTGTTAACACTGCCCGAGGTGCTATTTTATAATGTTAATATTGCCCAAAATGATGTTTTACGGTGTTAACACTGCCCGAGGTGGTGTATTATGGTATTAACTGTGCCCGAGGTGGTGTTTTATAGTGTTAACACTCTTAAAATTCGAATTAATCCGTTCCCTCTAATTTTAATAACACTCCTGCCAAAATTATTAACCCCGCCACTAGTGTCTCAACATGAGCCTTAGGGAGCCATAAATGAAACGCAAACAAAGGCATTTTAACTATAAACGCAAATACAGTACAAAACTTACCACAAAACTCTAACAGAATTAATACTGCCTCTACGTAATAGGAATCCTATGTTGAGTTTGCCCGTGAGTCCACACAATCTTAATGAAGTTACTAGTAATGGCAATGAAGCAAATAAAGAATAAAATAATACATAATTCCTATCTTGAATATGATCAGGCTGGTAACCTCAGCTTAAAATTAATAGAAGTATAGGAACTAATAATCTCTCGAAACTAAAATAAAACATTAAATAACTCACTGACCTAAAAGTTATTAACAAAACTAAGAACAAAATAAAATTTACTAATAAAAATTCAGGATATTAATTACTGGCCTTGTTAATTCCTCCCATAGATCTTAAATATTACAATTCATACCCTCAACATAATCAAAATATAACTTAAATCGTCAGTCTCTATTATATAACCCAATAAGAAGGCTGGAGGCAGTGGAGATGTCATGTCTGAGGTCAATGTGTGGTGTGAATATAATGCAGAGAATTCGGAGTTTGGAAATTAGGAAGAGGTGCGGGATTACCAAAACTATTATCCAGAGAGCTGAGGCGGGGTTGATGAGGTGGTTCGGACATGTAGAGAGAATGGAACGAGACAGAATGACTTCGAGAGTGTATAAATCTGTAGTGGAGGGAAGGCGGGGTAGGGGTCGGCCTAGGAAAAGTTGGTCTGCACTCTGAAGAAGGGGTGTTAATGTTGCAGTTTTATAACTGTAGTGTAAAGCACCCCTCTGGCATGACAGTGATGGAGTGAATGATGATGAAAGTTTTTCTTTTTCGGGCCACCCTGCCTTGGTGGGAATCGGCCGATGTGTTAATAAAAAAAAATGAAAATCATGATTCATTTTCAACGCTAATAAACCCGTGACAAACAACCCCACCTGCACTACTCCCCAGTTCGTCACAAACCTTATCAATAATAAGTTAAATACCGAAAACTTGAATATATTAAAACACCAAATCCACTAAAATAATCATTTCCATGAGAAGGAAGAAGAGAGACCAACAAAGATAACCATAAGACAACCTCACAAGCAGCTATAACTTAAAAAAATATCACCAACCCCAGCTATATTAATCCTTATTATACCAAAAGCATCATCCAAGGTACAAACCACAGCCCGGCTGATCCGGTACTGACTGTAGGTATCTGTCCAGCTCCCTTTTGAAGGTACCCAGGGGTGGTGGGAGGCTGTTAAACAGTCTTGGCTCCCTGCCTCCCTGTTGTGACTCCTTTCTCCCTGTTTGACCCCCTGCCTCCCTGTCTGACTCCCTTTCTTCCTGCATTCCTGCCTTGACTCTCTGTCTGACTCCCTCTCTTCCTGCCTCCCTGTCTTTACTCCATGTCTGACTCCCTGCCTCCCTGTCTGACTCAATCTCTTCCTGCCTCCCTGTCTGATTCCCTCTCTTACTGCCTCCCTGTCTCCCTCCCTCTTTTACTGCCTCCCTGTCTTGACGTCCCGTCTGACTCCCTGCCTCCCTGTCTGACTCCCTCTCTTACTGCCTCCCTGTCTGACTCCCTCCTCTCTTACTGCCTTCCTGTCTGACTCCCTCTCTTACTGCCTCCCTGTCTGACTCCCTCCTCTCTTACTGCCTTCCTGTCTGACTCCCTCTCTTACTGTCTCCCTGTCTGACTCCCTCCTCTCTTACTGCCTTCCTGTCTGACTCCCTCTCTTACTGCCTCCCTGTCTGACTCCCTCCTCTCTTACTGCCTTCCTGTCTGACTCCCTCTCTTACTGTCTCCTTGTCTGACTCCCTCTCTTACTGTCTCCTTGTCTGACTCCCTCTCTTACTGCCTCCCTGTCTGATTCCCTTTCTTCCAGCCTCCCTGTCTGACTCCCTCTCTTACTGCCTTCCTGTCTGACTCCCTCTCTTTCTGCCTCCCTGTCTTGACTCCCTGTCTGACTCCCTCTCTTCCTACCTCCCTGTCTGACTCCCTCTCTATCTGCCTCCCTGTCTTGACTCCCTGTCTGACTCCCTGCCTCCATGTCTGACTCCCTGCCTCCATGTCTGACTCCCTCTCTTTCTGCCTCTCTGTCTTGCCTCCTTTACTTCATGACTCCGTCACTTCATGAGTCCTTCCCTCACTTCATGACACCCTCCGTCACTTCATGGCACCGTCCCTCACTTCATGACACCCTCCCTCACATCATGACACCTTCCCTCACTTCATGGCACCGTCCCTCACTTCATGACTCCCTCTCTCACTTCATGACACCTTCCCTCACTTCATGGCACCGTCCCTCACTTCATGACTCCCTCTCTCACTTCATGACACCCTCCGTCACTTCATCACTAACTCCCTCGCTTCATGACTCACTACCTTCATGTCTTACTGTTAAGTTTCTTTCTTGCCTGAAATTATATTTATTCTATTCCTGGCTTTTTAACTTTCTCTCTGCATGACTTTTTAACGTTCTGACTAGCGTTTAAATTTTCTCTCTGCCTGGCTTTTTAACTTTCTGTCGGGCTTTTCAATTTTCTCTCTGCTTGGCTTTTAACTCTCTCTCTACTTGGCTTTTTAACTTTGTACCTAGCTTTTCCAACTTTCCTCCAGGCTTTTTAACTTTCTCAGCCTAGCTTTTTAAATTTCACTCTGCCTGGCTTTTAACTTTCTGTCTGCCTGGCTTTTAACTTTCTTTGTAAGGGGCTTTTAACTTTCTCTCTATTGGCTTTCTTACATCTACGTCTATCAAAATTTCTACCTCTATGCATACTTTTTAACCTCTGTCTTGCTTTCCAACTTCCTGTAGGCTTAAATTTTTAGTGTTCTCTCATTCATTGATTTTTTTATATTGTTCACTATTAAATTGACTTTCTTCCTTAAGTCTGTTTTTTAATCCCAGTTTTAGTGTTCAACTTCCTCCTCTCCTGATAACTTCGTTATATTGTAGTGTTCAACTTCCTCCTCTCCTTATAACTTCGTTATATTGTAGTGTTCAACTTCCTCCTCTCCTTATAACTTCGGTATATTGTAGTGTTCAACTTCCTCCTCTCCTGATAACTTCGGTATATTGTAGTGTTCAACTTCCTCCTCTCCTGATAACTTCGGTATATTGTAGTGTTCAACTTCCTCCTCTCCTGATAACTTCGCTATATTGTAGTGTTCAACTTCCTCCTCTCCTGATAACTTCGTATATTGTAGTGTTCAACTTCCTCCTCTCCTGATAACTTCGGTATATTGTAGTGTTCAACTTCCTCCTCTCCTGATAACTTCGCTATATTCCTAATAATTTTTTATTTCAAACTAATCTCATTAAATTTTGGATAAATATTCTGAGAAAATAGACTATATAATTCATCGAGTTTGAAACAATTAAAAAGTTGATTAGCTGATGATTAATTTTTTTTTTAAATTCATGGAGAAACATTCAAGTTTTAAAACTGGTCGTTGTCTCTCTTACTTTGTGAAATGTCTTGTGGAAGATTCTTGAGCGGAAGAAATACTAATAATTTTGAAAAACTTGAATGTGTGGAATGTATTACTGCAGGAGTAAAGGAGTTGAAACTGAGGGGAATGTATGCAGGATGAAGGAGTCAATACATGGAGGCAGGGAGTCAGACGGGACGTCAAGTTAATAATATATATATATATATATATATATATATATATATATATATATATATGTATGTATGTATGTATTATTGGCTTGCCTCGCTGCCTTCCTTTCTAACTGTTTATCTTTCTTTTTGGTTGAAGTTAGATTTTTATCTTTCCACATCACATATTAATTTCTCCCTTGCTTGTATTTTTAGTATCCTCCCTGCCTAATTTTCTACATTTTTCCTGCCTGACTTTCTATTTTCCTACCTGCCTGGTTTTCGATATTCCTCTATGCCCGACAATTTTAAATTCCTCTCTGCTTGTATTTTTAACTTCCTCTTTGCTTGTATTTTTAACTTCCTCTCTGCTTGTATTTTTAACTTCCTCTCTGCTTGTATTTTTAAATTCCTCTCTGCTTGACTTTTAACTTAAGGCTTTCAACATTTCTAACTTTCTCTATACACAAATTCTTATCTTCTCTCCTCCCTGACTTCATAACATCTTCCCAAACAAAAATCCTGGGGTTTTCGGTCCATTAAAATCTATATTTTCCTGAACATCATTGTATTTACTTTCTTACTCAAGACTGTTTTTAAACCCTCTGATGTAGTGTGTATCTTCCACCTTGCTTCATGATCTCATTATATTCCTTATGTTTTTCCCTTACACTAATCTCATTAATGCGAAGCATGCTTCTGAAAACAGAGGCAACTGGAAGGTTGATTAGCAGTTGATGGAATATTTTTTGCAACATTCTTGCTAAGGCCTTCAGGGTTCAATATTGGGCATAGTTGTACTAACTTTCTGAAGACTCGAGGTTTAACAGTCTTGTGTCTGCTCAAACATTTTGAAGCACTAAATAAATCTTAATATGAAAAGTGTTCATGTGACATTATATATATATATATATATATATATATATATATATATATATATATATATATATATATATATATATATATGTACCACCTCTAGAACTTGCTGGGGACCCTCATCCTCAGAGAAGACAATAAACGTACCTTACGGAAAATTCGAGGTTCTCCCCGGAGCTGTTAAAATATTTTCTTCTCCTACCACTCCCTATATATATTGAATGAGTGCTTTATTAATAGACAGCATACATTGACAGAAAACACAAAACATGAACATGAATACATTGGTACAATATATCAAAGATTATGAATCTCTTCCAGCTCCTCCGAAGCCGGACGTGAGCCCAGTATGCAGCATGCATTTTCCCTCTGGATGGCTACGCTGAGGCGCTGGAACATGAAAGTGGCTGCCCTTGGGTCCCTGGTGGTGTCGATGAGTCTGGAACCCAGTTCTTTAAGGAAACGTGTTGCATTTTTTTCCCTATAATCCCAAGGTCTCCGATCCCACTGGGACAAATTGATACTGTTGGCTTATGTCCCTGTACTTGCCGATCTTGTACTCCTCCCTGTGGTCAGCAGCTCCTCCCTGTCGCCCGACACTGTGATGGATGTAGGTGTCAGCCAGTGTCGACACACACAGGTATAGTACCATGCTAAGAGCTTGCCATTCTTCCAAGGATAGATGGTGATCCCGTCGGGGCGGTTTGCTGGGTTGTGGGCATTGTTGGCTGCTAGTGATCGAGGCTCTCTCTCGGCTGGGCATCCAGCTGTAGCAAGGGTTCTCTTTATGATGTCGTTGACTTCATTGTGTCTTGCATGCCAGCCCTTGGTTTTGGAACAGTTAAGACCATGTAGACCATATTGGTCGGCTTGCGCATCGCCGCAAATACACGTATATTCCGTGTGAACTCACCTAGTTGCACTCACCTAGTTGTGGCTGCAGGGGTCGAGTCATAGCTCCTGCCCCCGCCTCTTCACTGGCCGCTACTGGGTCACTCTCCATGCGCCATGTGTGTGTGTGTGTGTGTGTGTGTGAGTATTTGTGTACTCACCTGCTTGTGGTTGCAGGGGTCGATTCACAGCTCCTGGCCCCGCCTCTTCACTGGTCGCTAGTAGGTCACTCTTCCTGCTCCATGAGCTTTATCATACCTCTTCTTAAAAGTATGTATTGATCCTGCCTCCACTACATCATATCCCAGACAATTTCACTTCCTAGCAAACTCTGTGACTGAAGAAATACTTCCTAACATCCCTGTGATTCATGTGAGTCTTCAGCTTCCAATTGTGACTCCTCGTTGATGTGTCCCATCTCTGGAACATCCTGTCTCTGTCCACTTTGTCAATTCCTCTCAGTATTTTATATGTCGTTATCATATCCCCCCTGTCTCTCCTGTCCTCCAGTATGTGTGTGTGTGTGTGTGTGTGTGTGTGTCTGTGTGTCTGGTGTGTGTGTGTGTGTGTGTAAGTGTGTGTGTGTTTGTGTGTATGTGTGTGTGTGTACTCACCTAGCTGTACTCACCTAGTTGTGGTTGCAGGGGTCGATTCATAGCTCCTGGCCCCGCCTCTTCACTGGCCGCTACTGGGTCACTCTCCCTGCGCCATGAGCTTTATCATACCTCTTCTTAAAGCTATGTATGGAACCTGCCTCCACTACATCGCTTCCCAAATTACTCCACTTCCCGACCACTCTGTGACTGAAGAAATACTTCCTAACATCCCTGTGATTCATCTGAGTCTTCAACTTCCAACTGTGTCCCCTTGTTGCTGGGTCCCATCTCTGGAACATTCTGTCTCTGTCCACCTTGTTAATTCTTCTCAGTATCTTATATGTCGTTATCATGTCCCCCCTATCTCTCCTGTCCCCCAGTGTCGTCAGTTCGATTTCTCTTAACCTCTCCTCGTAGGACATACCCCTTAGCTCCGGGACTAGTCTTGTTGCAAACCTTTGCACTTTCTCTAGCTTCTTTACGTGCTTGGCTAGATGTGGGTTCCAAACTGGTGCTGCATACTCTAGTATGGGCCTAACGTACACAGTGTACAGGGTCCTGAACGATTCTTTATTAAGATGTCGAAATGCTGTTCTTAGGTTTGTGTGTGTGTGTGTGTGTGTGTGTGTGTGTGTGTGTGTGTGTGTGTGTGCGTGCGTGTATGTGTGCTATATGTGTGTGTGTATATGTGCAAGTATATATACAGTTCCTTGATAATGTGAGAAGTCACGAAAGCGTTTGGAATTTCGCTATTCTTTCACAGTGGTTGTTCTGTATTATATATATATATATATATATTGTGTGTGTGTGTGTGTGTGTGTGTGTGTGTGTGTGTGTGTGTGTGTGTGTGTGTGTGTGTGTGTGTGTGTGTGTGTGTGTGTGTGTGTGTGTGTGTGTGTGTGTGTGTGTAAGTGTTAGTTAGTTAGTTACCATTTTGTCCTAGGCACATGTCGATTTGACACTAGGCCTGTTGTATGTATGTGTGTGTGTGTGTGTGTAAGGAAACACTTCGAAATGTTTCCGCCCCGTCGGGAATAGAACCCGGGCCCTCCGTGCGTTAAGCGAGAGCTTTACCACTAGGCTTTACCACTAGTGTGTGTGTGTGTGTGTGTGTGTTTGTGTGTACATACATGCATACAGTTTTTCCATGGCCTTCCCAGTGTTCATTATGCTGTACTTCATGCAAACATAATATATTCAGATGGAAACACTTTCAGACTGCAGGAAATTTCACATTTAATTATGAGGATTCAAGATGAATTTGAAGATCATATATAATGAGGAGTCTGAGAAGCTATGAAAAATTTTACCAGGAAACTGAATGATGTTATAATCTTCATCTTCATCGGCTGTTGGTTCGATCCCGTCGCTATCGACTGACTGCATTATTTATAATATTTATGAAGTACTGCTGGGTATAAATTCGTGGAGAGTGAAATTACCTGGAGTGAAAACCGACTCTTAAGAAATTACCAGTCATCTATTTTCGCCTCTTTTCCTCACTGCTACTCGTGTTTGGTTGGTGACGCTCCTGCCTCACACACTGTCCGCTGCACATGCTGGGCATGTTTCCTTACACCTGCTGTCTCTGCTCACCTAGTAGTAAGTAGGTACCTGGGTGTTAGTCATCTTACACCAGCTGTCCCTGTTCACCTAACAGTAAGTAGGTACCTGCTTGTTAGTAACTTTACACCTGTTTTTCCTGTTCACCCAGCAGTAAGTAGGTACCTGGATGTTAGTAACGTTACACCTGCTGTCCCTGTTCACCTAACAGTAAGTAGGTACCTGGGTGTTAGTCATCTTACATCTGCTGTCACTGTTCACCTAGAAGTAAGTAGGTACCTGAGTATTTGTTGAATGGTGTGGGTGGCATCCTGGGGGACAAGATTAAACGATGAGAATGAAAATAAGTTAGAGTCCTAGAGGACGCATTGACTTTCTTGGGTTATCAAAGTTGGATAACCCTTCATACCCTGGGTTATCCTGAGTGGATAACCCTCCATACCCCGGGTTATCTGGCTAACCCTCCCTACCCTAGGTTATCCTGAATGGCTAACCGTCCCTATCCTAGGTTATCCTGGGTGGCCAACCATATTATCTTTTGATTTGCATCTAGCCCGATGTTATCATATAGGCGTAGCTGTATTTCTTGAGTTAGACCTGAAGAGATTCATGATTCAGCAAGGGTCTGCCTGAACGTTCACTTATTGTCAGACTTCGCGGTATTATCCAGATTTAATTTCATACTTCACGCAAGTCTTAACTTCATATTCAGGAATCACGATGATCCCTGAATTATGTGTGGTTTGTTTTTTTAATGCAAGTTTACCTTAGAACATTTTTTAGATTTGACCTAACTGCATATATAAGCCTATTTTTTCATAATATTTGCTCAGGATCTTTCTATAGGCCTGGGCTAGGTTTTACTACTTGCTCTTCTTCTCACCTGTTACCTTTATTTACTTGTCATCTTGCGACTTAATCTCCTTCCTGTCAGCTAGCTTTTATAGCTCTTTCTTTCGTTCTATCTTCTCCACTC
The DNA here is from genome assembly GCA_009830355.1 of Cherax destructor. Taxonomy (NCBI): domain Eukaryota; kingdom Metazoa; phylum Arthropoda; class Malacostraca; order Decapoda; family Parastacidae; genus Cherax; species Cherax destructor. The sequence continues at coordinate 356,126 of WNWK01000749.1, forward strand.
ATTTTTCCCAATTCTCCGTGCCTCTCTGATATTCCTTCGCTCCTTTCCTTCGTGTCCTTACTCTTTGACTCTCTGTCTATTGCTTCTCACTTCTTTTTTATTGTTTTTTATGCTTTCAGTTATTCCAGCTACGTTCTCTCCTTCTGTGCTTCTTCTTTTCGCTTACATTTTACAAAATGTTTAATTTTACTTTTTACCTTGGATTTCATTCAAATTGTGTCATTTTTTCGACCATTTTTTATCAGCTTTTATGTATTTGTACGATTTGCTATTTCTCATATACTACCTATCTTTTTGTTTACTTCCTTACCACTACTGTTTGCTTGCTTCCTTTCTTCACTAAGTTGTGTTCCTCTCAAAGTTTGTTTACACTATTGTATTTACAGGCAAGTAGTAAAACCTAGCCCAGGCCTATAGAAAGATCCAGATAATTTACAGGTTAAGGACTGTTATTTTTCTCCAGATAATTTACAGACTCTTTTACAGCTTATTTTACCCAAGGTAATTGCCAAGCGTAGCCCTCTATTTAGTCCTCTATACAGTATCCTCTAGATGCTACCCTCTATATACTACCTTCTAGATACTACCCACAAAACTATACTACCCACAGCACTATACTACCCACAACACTATACTACCCACAACACTATACTACCCACAACACTATACTACCCACAACACTATACTACCCACAACACTATACTACCCACAACACTATACTACCCACAGCACTATACTACCCACAACACTATACTACCCACAGCACTATACTACCCACAACACTATACTACCCACAACACTATACTACCCACAACACTATACTACCCACAACACTATACTACCCACAGCACTATACTCCACACACTATACTACCCACAACACTATACTACCACAACACATACTACCAAACCTATACTACCCACAACACTATACTACCCACACCTTACTACCCACAACACTATACTACCCACAACACTATACTACCCACAACACTATACTACCCACAACACTATACTACCTACAACACTATACTACCCACAAAACTATACTACCCACAACACTATACTACCCACAACACTATACTACGCACAACACTATACTACCCACAAAACTATACTACCCACTGCACTATACTACCCACTGCACTATACTACGCACAACACTATACTACCCACAAAACTATACTACCCACTGCACTATACTACCTAGAACACTATATTACGCACAACACTATAGTACCCATAACACAATACTACCCACAGCACTATACTACCTACAATATTATACTATCTAGAACACTATAAACGCACAACACTATAATATTACCCACAACACTATAATACCTACAACACCATATTACGCACAACAATATACTACCCACAACAATTTACTTACTTATTACTGATGTATACTTAGGTCTACTTACATCATGGTATGTACCTATTTACTGTTTACTGTTAAACGGGAGTAACTGGTGTAGAGGAACAGTGACCAACACCTGGACCCTCCCCAAGACTGACCCCAGACACTTTAATTTCTTTCTGTCTAATGTTCCTTCGACTTTCTCGTTGCTGTTGAAAGCTTTCCTCCTTGCTGTGTTTTCATATTCCTTCTTCCTTGTTACGTTCATTACATCCATTCCTGATTTCTGATTTATTTCCCTTCATCTAATTTTTATGTATGTGCATCTTCTCCTCTTTATTCTTCGTTAATTGACATTTTTATTTTCTTCACTTTTCTTCACTAGACGATTTTCTTCTCTTTTCTTTTCGTCACTTGACGATTTTCCTTTCTTGTTCTTCAACTCTTACTTGCCACGTCTATTCACTTCCATCATTTAATTTCTTGGTCATTCTTTGTGCCTACCTGATTACCCATCGTCATTACTGTTCTAATTTATGATCAATAATTCATTCTCTTGCTTTGCTTAGTATCATCTTCGTCTGTCTTGCTATGTCTATATTCTCCGTCTTTGCTTCCTGCCCGCCTTACTTTACGAGACACTTATGTGTAACTCATGGAAGGACGCAAAGGTATCGGCTCTCTATGGCTTGTCATTCTGCTCTGATTGTCCAGCCTATCTGGGAAAGATTGCTCTCTTTATCACTGAGATGCAGATGATTCTCAGTCTCTCGTTCTGCAGCCTCGCTCTCTTTTCTCTCGTCTTTTCTTTCTTGTAATGAATTCTGGCTCTCGCGTTCTTCTAGTTCTTGTGTTTTTAGTTTTTTTTTTTGTTGTGTTTATGTTGCATTTTTAGTCAGGATGTCCGTCCCTTAAGAGTTGACTGGGTCTCCAGTGGATTATAACTTTTAGTGAATATTAAATTTTATTATTGTTATTATTATTATTATTATTATTATTATTATTATTATTATTATTATTATTATTATTATTATTATTATTATTATTATTATTATTATTATTATTATTATTATTATTATTATTATTATTATAATTACTATTATTATTATTAATATTATTATTATTATTATTATTATTATTATTATTATTATTACTGTTTTCATTATTATTATCATTATAATTATTATGATTATCATGGTTATAGTTATTATTGTTATAATTATAATTGTTATTATTATTGATATTATTATTATTATTATTATCCACTATCAGCTTGTTTTCTCTTTCCCTACTTTGCTGTCTCTTTCATTTGCTAGTCATGTTCTCTCCTCTTCACCTGCTTGACGTTATAACTTTTCACTTTCTCTTCTTAATAACTGCTGCACATGACCTTACTGACTGACATATCTGATATAAAACACAAAAGTTTCGTGTTGTTCTGAGAGTGATACTTTCATTAATGCATTATTGTTATTATCGATCTATGAGTCCAACAAATTTTCCTTGGAAACACAGGATCATATTTTAACTTGAGTCTAATAGTTGCAAGTTTATTTAGCCACACAACAATCCAGTTTTGTAATGGCAAATACTATCGAAGAGTTTTATAAGTTGTGGAGAATTAATGTTGATTTTTGAACATGTCATCAGGTATGGATCAAAAACTTACGAACACTTCTTGAACATTGTGTGACTTAATAAAAGACTTGGAATATACATATATATATACATTTAACTTCGTCTGTTCCCATTTGTTTTCACTTAAAACTTATGATAGACGAACACTGTGTGACCCGCCATGTCCCCACTGTGAACTGAAAAAAAAAACCAGAATATATTATATATTTAACTATGTCTATTAATACATGTATACACTGAAAAAAATATGATTTACGAAGTTAAATATTAACCAGTGTGGCAAATAAACAGTGACTTTCTGTAATAAACGTTTGAAAACTAAATGTTATTAGTTATTAAGAGAGAAAACAGATAATCTTAGAAAAGAGACAGTATAATTAGTGAATATATCTCCGGCTAAGTGACTAGTGAGAATCATCAACTATTAGTGCCAGTGAAGATGAATAGTAATCTGTAATTACTTTTAATTAGAACTAGCTATCTCATAGCGATAGTGACGACAACTAATCTAGTCACCTCTTAGAGACAGTGAAAAAACCGAGTCATCTTGTAGTGGCAGTTAAAAGAACTAAATACTAGTAATAAGACCAGTCATGTATTAGTGTCAATAACAAGAATTATTCACTTGTTTAACAACAAAACGTCATATAACCAACGTAGCCAAAACAATCTGATTCCTTCACTGCGTGTGCTGAAAAAAAAGTTCCACCTGCCAGAGTTAATGATAAAAACAAGTCTGTTTGCTAGCGAGAACCACAACACTGTTTGTCGTTAACAATGTACAGGGAGGGATAGTGATAGAGCAAACAGGTGTGAAGAACTGAGTGAGAGAAATGTGTAGGTAAAGTGAAGTGAGGTCACGACCACCACCATGAGCGTTCAAAACCTACTACCACTGCTGCTGGTGCTGCTGGTCCTCAGCTACGGTGAGTATTGATCTCTCGTCTTAACCTCCTTATTCCTCATGGCTTCATGGGTCTACATTCCCCGTGTTTAATGTTATTGCTTGTAAATATAATGTAGCAGCAGATATCACCATCTCTTGTGATAATAAATATGGGTAAATGTGTCACAGAAGCAGCATTTGTCACTTTGACTTTTCTTTGGGGTTTCCTGGTGGGTAATTTACACATACGTTACTCATGTATGATAATTTGCGTAACTGTGTTTATGCGTACCTGTACCTAAATAAACTTAATTGCCAGACAGTTTCTATAAAAAGTTAAAAAAATCACTTGTCACAAACAACAAATGTGCATCAAATCTCGTGCAAAAAAAAGTGCGAGTTGGGTTTGGTGTGGCAGACTTTGTGTGGCAGACTTTGTGTGGCAGACTTGGTGTGGCAGACTTGGTGTGGCAGACTTATCGTGGCAGACTTGGTGTGGCAGACTTAGCCTGGCAGACTTGGTGTGGCAGACTTGGTGTGGCAGACTTTGTGTGGCAGACTTAGCCTGGCAGACTTGGTGTGGCAGACTTGGTGTGGCAGACTTGGTGTGGCAGACTTGGTGTGGCAGACTTGGTGTGGCAGACTTGGTGTGGCAGACTTGGTGTGCAGTGGGTCAGACTTGGTGTGGCAGACTTGGTGTGGCAGACTTTGTGTGGCAGACTTAGCCTGGCAGACTTGGTGTGGCAGACTTGGTGTGGCAGACTTGGTGTGGCAGACTTGGTGTGGCAGACTTGGTGTGGCAGACTTGGTGTGGCAGACTTGGTGTGGCAGACTTGGTGTGGCAGACTTGGTGTGGCAGACTTGGTGTGGCAGACTTGGTGTGGCAGACTTGGTGTGGCAGACTTGGTGTGGCAGACTTGGTGTGGCAGACTTTGTGTGGCAGACTTAGCCTGGCAGACTTGGTGTGGCAGACTTGGTGTGGCAGACTTGGTGTGGCAGACTTAGCCTGGCAGACTTGGTGTGGCAGATTTGGTGTGGTAGACTTATCGTGGCAGACTTAGCGTGCAGAGTTGGCGTGGCAGACTTGGTGTGGCAGACTTTGTGTGACAGACTTGTTGTGGCAGATTTGGTGTGGCAGACTTGGCGTGGCAGACTTGGTGTGGCAGATTTGGCGTGACAGACTTGTTGTGGCAGACTTGGTGTAATGGCAGATTTGGTGTAGCAGACTTAGCGTGGTAGACTTGTGGCAGACTTGGTGTGGCAGACTTAGCATAGCAGACTTGGTATGGCAGACTTGACATGGCAGACTTGTTGTGGCAGATTTAGCGTAGGCCACGACTTGTTGTGGCAGACTTAGTGTGGCAGACCTGGTGTAGCAGACTTGGAGTGCCAAACTTGGTGTGGCAGACTTGGTGTGGCAAAGTTGGTGCGGCAGACTTGGTGTGGCAGACTTGGCGTGGCAGACTTGGTGTGGCAGACTTGGTGTGGCAGACTTGATGTGGCACTTAGCGTGGCAGACTTGTTATGACAGACTTGACATGGCAGACTTGGTGTGGCAGACTTGTTATGACAGACTTGACATGGCAGACTTGGTGTGGCAGACTTGTTATGACAGACTTGACATGGCAGACTTGGCGTGACAGACTTGGTGTGGCAGACTTGATGTGGCACTTAGCGTGGCAGACTTGTTATGACAGACTTGACATGGCAGACTTGGTGTGGCAAACTTAGCGTGGCAGAGTTGGTGTAGCAGACTTGGTGTGGCAGACTTGACATGGCAGACTTGGTATGTAAGACGTGACATGGCAGACTTGGTATGTAAGACGTGACATGGCAGACTTGGTGTGGCTTGGAATCTCGAGTAAGAGAACATAAACGATACGAAAGAAGCCCTGAAGGATCTTAGAGTTCTTTTAACATTTCAAAACATTGAGTCACAGCATTCACTGGTGAGGAACCAACATTCACTGGTGAGGAACCAACATTCACTGGTGAGGAACCAACATTCACTGGTGAGGAACCAACATTCACTGGTGAGGAACCAACATTCACTGGTGAGGAACCAACATTCACTGGTGAGGAACCAACATTCACTGGTGAGGAACCAACATTCACTGGTGAGGAACCAACATTCACTGGTGAGGAACCAACATTCACTGGTGAGGAACCAACATTCACTGGTGAGGAACCAACATTCACTGGTGAGGAACCAACATTCACTGGTGAGGAACCAACATTCACTGGTGAGGAACCAACATTCACTGGTGAGGAACCAACATTCACTGGTGAGGAACCAACATTCACTGGTGAGGAACCAACATTCTAGACAACACAATGATGCGTTGACAAAAGGTAGAAAATATTCGAATCATCACACAGTCATAGTACATAACATTAACACTTCAATGGATAATATTTATCATGGTAAAACAATAGTAGTCTATTTACAGAGTAAGTAAATTAGTAAGACAGACTTCTTCAGTCAAACAGTCACCAGGAGTTGCACCGAAGTAAAGATGATGTAATGAGTCCATTAACCTTAGAGAAAATAACATTTGAGTTGGTCAGTCCCTCAGCCTGAGGTACAAGTAGGCACATGCTGTCCCTGGGTGTTAGCCGACTGGTGTGGGTTGCATCCTGGGAACAAAATTAACATAAGTTTAAGGACTTAAAGACTGACAACTTCAAATATTATTTACGTCATATTTACTTCGCTGCTGCGACCCATTTTTCACGTACACAAAAAACTCTAAGAACACCGCAACCAGCCTATCTGATACTTGTGCACAATTCTAAGGACATCAAATAAATTCTACGGTCTCAACTACCCGTGTTTCACTTACCCCACAATAAACTCTACGGTCACAACTACCCGTGTTTCACTTACCCCACAATAAATTCTACGGTCACAACTACCCGTGTTTCACTTACCCCACAATAAATTCTACGGTCTCAACTACCCGTGTTTCACTTACCCCACAATAAATTCTACGGTCACAACTACGTGTTCACTTACCCCACAATAAATTCTACGGTCCAACTACCCGTGTTTCACTTACCCCACAATAAATTCTACGGTCACAACTACCCGTGTTTCACTTACCCCACAATAAATTCTATGGAGACTACTTGCTGATTGTATTTGAGTGAAGAAGCCGCAATTAAGATACCCAGCTGTTGCACACGTGTCTCATTTATCAGTTTGTCGGTATTTTTATACCATTTTCAACATAAGTAAATTAGACAAAATACGGGTTCGCCATGTCACTGGTGAGCGAAACGTCTTCATTATAAATTACCATAAAATACTAAAGGAGCGAATAAATGGTTTAGAAAACCGACAAGTGTTTTATTTATCAACCAGACGATTTTCTGAACCATTTATTCAAAAACTGTCAGACACAACAACATCTTGCGGTCTTGATGCAGGGAATTCTTCATAACTTGCCTAATCTATACTCAAGCCTACTTAAACTAGTGGGTTTTTCCGCTGGTGATTCAGCCTACCACTCCTCCATCTCATCTGTCTGTATGTAAGTCCCATCTCGGCGAATATGCTGCACTTTTATCAAGATTGGTGGACTGGACACATCGACTCCAGGCTGAGGGACTGATTACCTCAAATTCTTCCTCATCTTCTACCCTGTATTGGACTGAAGAAGCCACTGGTTGTCGCAAAGCTTGCAGAATAAAGATTTCTTTTGTCAAGTTACGAAACTCACAATAATTATTCTCTCACTTGGTTCAAAACTCCCTAAACACTAATATAACAGCTCTCGAAATCTTTCTTTCTCCAAATCAGCCAGCAAACATTCTCTGTATCAGACTGAAAATGATCCCATGACCAAAAGGTCTCATCAATATATTTCAAGTACTACATTTTGCTATATTTACTTACTTCAACTGAACTAAAACATCTAATGTCAATTTCGCTGACTTACCTACGTTCGGGATAGGATCATATACATCATAACTCAACCTACAACACTTAAAGCAAACTAAGCTTTAGGTAAAACACAACAAACAAACATTAAGATTTTTATCTTATTTCTCTGTTTTTAGTCATTAAGAAACGATGATTTATTAAATAATATAATACCACAAAGTTTACATGAAGATTTCTGTTTATAACTTGTTTATACCAAGTTGTTTAAGTCAAGAAATGTAATGAGAACTTAGCAAAATGTGCAAAATGTTTCGCCAGCCAGTGCCTTCATCAGTTCAATACACATATGATATACGAATACTATGGAAGATGAGGCAATCAGTCCCTCAGCTTTTCAAAACAATACACATAAGACAGTGGAAGATTAGGTAATCAATCTCTCAGCCTTGAAGCTGGTGTTCAGTTCCTTAGTCTTGATAAATATGAGGAATAAGCAGGAAGATAGAATATAATATATTGGAGTCCGATGCGGTGCAGTAGTTGAAGCCACATCAAATGTGGGTGGGACCCTCTAGTGCAAATCAGTCATCACCAAGAGTTGGGCCAGAGCTTAGCAAATGGATATTATTAGCAAATAGTTTATCTGTACCAAGAGGTACATATTCCAAGAGGCCATATTCCTGCCTATGTTTCGTATTCATCAATACGAAAGTACTGAACACCTGCGTCAAGGATGAGTTACTGATTACCTCATCTTCCTGTGTATTCTGTGAATAGTTCTTCAATGCTGAGGGACTGATCACCTCATCTTCCAGTGTCTTCTGTGTATAGTTCTTCAATGTTGAAGGACTGATTACCTCATCTTCCAGTGTCTTCTGTGAATAGTTCTTCAAGTCTGAGGGATTAATTACTTCATCTTCTACTGTCTTTGCCTATCATCTCAATATTTTAATAGATAAAGCTAAATGTCTTCAAATAAAGACACCCAGATGTTTCACACGAGACTAAGTCCTCATTTGGTCGGTATTATATACTGTTACATTAAAAGATGTATTCTTTCTAGATAAAGCAAAATTGGAACTTGAGTCAGTATTGATTCACAACCACACTATAATTATTTTTATTTTAGTGCTTACTCAAGTCTCCAAATTACGTATCTAAGGAATTATATTCCCTTTATACTACTTTAGCGGTTGCTATAGTAGGTTACCACGACGTAAGAATATCCTTGACCTTATTAATCTCCGGCCGAGCACGCTAATCCTTCTATGACACGCAGTTGCACCTGACCATAACAATTTAAGGAATAAAAAGGCACAATATCGTGACTAGTTAATGGTCCAAGTCGGACCGAAACGTCGTCATAAGTTTTAGTCTCCTTTATGCAGGATATTTGTGCATAGCAATGTTATATAAGTGAGGCCACCAGCATTAAAACTGATCTGTGTTTGACTATTTTTACTTAGTCTATATTATATGTTATAAGAAAAGAAGCGGTACAGGAAAGTTAGCTACGCAGGGAGTCTGGTCATAATGTTGCTTTTAAATATCTAAACTGAATAAAAAAAAATCTCTGATATATTCATCCTATTAAATTTAGGATATTTGCAAGAAAAAACTGTAATGGTTGAACATCGGAGAACATGGCTTGTTTTTCCTTAAGCCATATAGTGAAGTCAAGAACTTTCTTTCTAAAGTCTGTAGCAGAGACTTCCTTGGTGCCCCAGGCACCGATTTCACTTACCCATCCAACTCAACTCTTTCTTTCATTGTCCAATGTAACACTTCTTACATTTATTCTTGGTTTATTGGGTTTGAAGTTTGTTGACTTCAGAAAGGTCTCAATGGTGCATGTAACCAGTCAAGGTTTCTTAAATCCCATTTATGGGCCTATGAGGATTATAGTAAGCTCTAAGTGTATATATACTGAGTGTATGTATACTGCGATGTACACCCCACCATGTTTACAGGTATTATTGCTCAGAGTTAACATTCCCATCAAGATAGATATAGTGATGAGAATATAAATACAAATTATTTTTCCTTCGTTAGTTGTTTAGTTAAGTATCAATCCTAACAACAACTCAAAGAGTCATTAAGGATACATAAGAATTCTTACCATCGTTCAAGAAAACTTTAATCCTAAAATGAAGATTGACGTAAACTCTGAGTGTACGAACTTTTAAAGGCATACACTTCTCGGTGTATTTAATGCGTATTTATTCTTATGATGTGTAGTGTATTCATACTATGAAAAGACGCTTACATAAAGGATACATGATTATTGTTTGAAAATACAACTTAAAGCTAACATATCTAAAAGATTGTACTCAGTCTAGCTGTGTTCATTTTATAAATATTTCAGTGTGGAAAAATACTTCCCACACATTCAATCATTGTTTTTTTACAGAATCCATGACAAGTGAGTCTAAAACTCACTTGGCATGGATTCAAACCACACCCAGATTCGTTTACAATCGTGTTATTACTATTTTGCGAGTCTTTTTTCTTGCATTACACAATTATTCCAGTGAGCGCATTTATAAGAAGTGAAATTAACAAGAATGGAAGATTCTTAGTGAATATTCTAGCAATCATATTTCCTGGAGAGAAATTACCTATCATCATTTTTCCTCCCATCCTTTATCACTTTGTTTACTTCCTCCCCGACTACCTTCCATAACTTCTGTAGATAAGGACACTTATGAGGAGCTCACGACATTTATTTAAGGAAATGGTTCACCATGACTTGCATCAACAGTTACCTGATACAACCTTCCATAATAACATCTGAACTGCACTTCTAGCCACACCTAATTTAATCCAAATTTAGTTTTTGGTTAATTTCGTGAGTTAAGACTAATCGAGATTCATAATTTTGACCTGTTTTGCCTTCAAATTTAGGCCTTGACTGGCTTCATGACTTCATGACAAGTATGGCTAACATTTAGGCATACTGTATTTTTGTGGCTTATTTAATGTCTGAATAAATACATATAAACAGGCAAATAGTTCATGTAACTTTGCAGGCCAGACCCTGGACCCACTGTGTGCCTTCGCAATCTTCAGACTACCGCCCACAGGATGGGTATGCGGTGCATAATAAAGACTTAGTAACCTGTCTTAGGCAAGCACTGACTTTATGTTTCAGACCATGTTGGACTTAATGGTATAGCTTTGTCGTGACTTTTTACTCATGATTGACCAGGCTGGACTTTCTGATATAGGGCAAATGAAGTCAATTTTGTCTCAGGATGCGAGACTTTAAATTCAGACTTGACTAGGTTAGACTTCTTGATATAGCTGTCATGACTTTATATTCAGACTTGGCCAGGCTGGACTTCTTGATACAGCTCTGTCATGACTTTATATTCAGACTTGGCATCACTTCATGATATAGATTTGCCTTAACTGCAAATTTACACTAACTACTCACTGTCTCTCCCACCTGTCATTCGCCTCTATTTGCTTTCTGGCTATCAGCCAGCCTCCACCACTCTCCCCTATATTCTTTTCCCTGTGCATCTTACCTTTCCTCTTCTCCTTCCCCGATGCTCTTCTTCCAGGTTATCTATCTTTCTCATTATTGACTTTCTGCGTGTTTGTAGCTTTTGTTCGTTTCTTTTTGTCCAAGGGAAGTCTAGGTTCCGGTCTTACGTCCGACTTCACTTCGTGTGGATTTTGATATTTTTACCTATTGACTTCCCTCGTACTTTCTTATGTGCCGGTCATTCTATCTGCATTTTACATATTTTTTCTCTTTACTTTTTTCTTTCATATTGTTTCGTTTTTGTGTGTCTTGCTTTTCTTCACATTGTCTGCCTTCTTCCCTATGCATGTTTTTTTCAGCCCTTCACAACCTATTATTCCTTGTTTCTCTATCAACTCACTCTTTACTTCCTTTCCTCACATCATTCGCGTTACCTCCCATCATTCTATAAGTTTTTTTCCCTACCTTGCTTTACTCTCTCATTCACGTTTGCTAGTTGTTCTTCTCATTGTATTTCACTATGACTATTTCCTGATTGCTACCTACATTCCTGTGTATTTGTATCTTGCATTTTTCCCATGTTTCACCTTTCCTTGTTACTTGCCAGTATTCTATTACGATCTCTGTCCCTCTCTTCTACCTGCTTCTCTCCTGTTTATCAACATGTTTTCTTAATTCCATAATTAGGCTTCCCCTTTCTTTGGCTGCTGTTATCGTTGAGTATTTTACTAGGTCAATACTCTCCCTCTGTCTCTCTCTCTCCGTGTTTGTTCGCTGCCTGGCTTGCTTTACGAGACATCCATGGTTATCACAGGGAAGGACGCGTGGAGGCACTCTGCCAGGATCACCACGCTCCTCCCATCACTGTCCAGAATGTTTTGACAGATTGACCTGTTTATCAGACGTTTTTCCAAGCGCTCTTTAAGCGTTCAGTTCAGCTTACACTGTCTTCTCTTCGCTGTAAAATAAGTATTTCCCTATAGCAGCTGTTCTTTGTCAACATTTACTGACAATCACATTTATGTAAATTATCATCCTTTTAAAGAACAAAAATGCACAATACCGTGACTGGAACAATACATAAATAACCTGCACTTAAGGGAGAGGAGCTTACCACGACGTTTCGGTCTCCCTCACTCTCTTGTGTTAGTGTGACTTTGTAAATTTTCCAAACAGACCGAAACGTCGTCATAAGTTTTTCTCTTTCATGTGCAGCTTATCTGTGTTTCGTCCTTTTTTTTCTAATGATTTATTTAATGCCTCCACTTCTTGTACTCTCATTCTCTCATTGTTTGCTATCGTTTTCTTATACTTTCTGTCATTCTCACTTTCTCTTCACTCTTCTCTCTTCTACAACTCCTTGGTAACCAAATTTCCCTAAATGGTTTATCAAACACAAACACTAACAATACCGTATCGGTATGTTTGCTGTTTATCACAATAATGAAGACTCGTTATCAGTCCAACTATCAAATTAATTTCCCTGGTAAATGAGGAATCTTGTAATGACGTTTTCAAGATAAAAAAAGATAAAAGTCAAATGCAATTCCACGAGGTATACTGACATTGACCGCAACTTGAACACCTTGAAGGTCCTAAAGTAATAGATCATTGTTTTGAATTCCTACTTTGTTGAAGGCTGATGCCGGTGAAAGCTCTTAATCCAGAGACTGGGAAATCAACCTTCCCCCCGCCCTTGTTGGGTCAACGCTTGATCCATGTGAGTTTAGTGCTTCTCTCTCTCTCTGTCTCTCTCTCTCTCTCTCTCTGTCTCTCTCTGTCTCTCTCTCTCTCTCTCTCTCTCTCTCTCTCTCTCTCTCTCTCTCTCTCTCTCTCTCTCTCTCTCTCTCTCTCTCTCTCTCTCTCTCTCTCTCTCTCTCTCTCTATGTATATAATAATAATAATAATAATAATAATAATAATAATAATAATAATAATAATAATTTTGACAGATTATCGTAACCAACGTAACCTATCATCTCTCCTGTGTGTGTTGTTAATAAAACACTGATCATAGTTTGTTTTGCTTAAAGCAATTTACAATATAATCACCGACAAAAACTGTATGATATAAATACTAGGAATGACAATAAAAATGAAAATCTTGAAGTAGCGTTATAAAAGACATAAATAAAAGTTATTTGTTGTTGGTTGAGGCCTATAATGTTTCTGCCTATCAAGATAAAGTGATGAGTATAGAAATGAGTAAATCATGAAGCTAAGTATGTTTCAGGACCTGCGACCTAACGTTTGTTGGTTCCATCGAAGCGAAAATGTAATCAATCAGTACAAGTGATAAAAAAATGGTAGTCATTTGTTTGGGACATTTACACCCAAAAAAATGTGCTTATAACTTCAAAACAAAACATTGGACAGAGAAACATGTCAGTGTGTGACAAGAACCACTCTCCTAAAACTCACCCAGAATGACTCAAGAAATCGTTATAACATGATTGCAAACCAACCACGGAACGGACAGGGTTTGAACCCCTGGCCTGGAGTTTAAGGACTCACTTGCCATGGTTTATTTTTTTTCACTGAGAATGATCAAGGTACCTAAGCTTCCCCATCTCTCTCTCTCTCTCTCTCTCTCTCTCTCTCTCTCTCTCTCTCTCTCTCTTCTCTCTCTCTCTCTCTCTCTCCTCTCTCTCCCCGTTTACCCACAATAATTTTCTCTAGTCTGTGCTACCCCATTCCATCCCATCCACATTCTTGCCATCCTTCCTGTGGTCTGAGAATAAGAAAATCCGATAATGAACGTAGGGCAAAGCAATCTGAGTCAAACACTGCGTTTTGTGGGAAGTGGCTGCCTGTCACTGTCAATGATAAACTTTAGTCCATTTGCTAAAAGAGACCAAGGCGTTACCTGTCGTTACCTGGAATCAATTATAAATAATATTAAAAATTTCCATTCATATTTATTGGAACCTCGTTTACTATATAAAAAATAATTAATAATAAATAAATGAATATGTTTATCTTGTATCAAAAATATAGTTATTCATTTTAGATATTTGTATAGATAATCGTAGTTTTGGAATTTATGAACGAACTTCTATATATATATATATATATATATATATATATATATATATATATATATATATATATATATATATATATACAAACAATAACACAGCACATGAAGGTTAATCCATGTTTGGAGAACGTTGATGACAGGCAACAAATAACATTCAATTACAGCTAACAAGAATATTCCAGCTCAAACTGAGCAATGAAATCATTTCACCATTTGCACTACGCGCTCTGAAGATTGATGGTATCTCAACGAGACGGCAAAACATGTAGATTTTTACACCCGTGGAAAATTAACCATTCTCAGAGAGCGAGTGAATGTGTCCTATTTCTCAGTTACACCCCGCTAATAACACAACCACTAACCTAGTATTATTATATTTCCAGTTAAATAATAAAGCGATTTGACCTTTTTTTGTGTCTAAATTATGTGTTGACAACTGTGTGAGTTTAGTGAGAAATTGTGAAGCGCTGACAGTATGGCAAATACATCACTGATCACAGAGGAGTCTTTATTGGAACGCCATTACACCACAAAATGAATTTATCACGACGTTCGAGTATTTGATAAAGCTAATCTGTGGCGAAACGTTGTGCTCTATTCACTCAATGTGTTATAACACACTGAGTGAAGAGAGCTACAACGTTTCGACACACAGTGTGGCATAACTGGTGTTTGTGTGACATTTATAAGTGATGTTCATGAGGTGAATACAATATGTTTGTGATAACTACTAATGTGTAATGACTACCCTGTAAATACTGTTGTATGTAAGCATTGATGTTTGTGTTTAAAATAGTATGTGATGACTGCTTTATCTGATGTATACTGTAAGTAATCGCTGATGTTTGTGATGACTACTACATGTGACAATAACTGTATATAATGATTATAGTATGTGAATGTGAAGACTGGTGTGTTTGACAGCTGATGTACATAACTAATGCTCGTGAAATCTATTGTACATGACAACTGTAATGACTACTGTATGTGAGAACTATTGAATGCTGCTACTACTTATGAATACTCCCGGACCCGCCTCCACTCTCGTATTTATACTGGCGCCCTTCCCTTCGTGCGTCTGTGTGGTTAGTTAATAGTCCATGTCGGACCGAAACATCGTTTGTGTATTAATTATATTATTATTGTTCTTAATACCTGTCATTGATGATTACTGTAAGTGATGACTACTGTATGTGATAATTACTGTATGTGATGACTAGTGTATGTGATGATTACTATATGTGGTGATTACTGTATGTGATGATTTCTGAATGTGATGGCTACTGTATGTGATGATTACTGTATGTGATGACTAGTGTATATGATGATTACTGTATGTGATGACTAGTGTATGTGATGATTAATGTATGTGATGACTACCGTATGTGATGATTACTGTTTGTGATGATTACTCTATGTGATGATTACTCTATGTGATGATTACTCTATGTGAGATTACTGTATGTGATGATTACTGTATTTGATGATTACTATATGTGATGACTAGTGTATGTGATGATTACTGTATGTGATGACTACTGTATGTGTTCGGAATGTCTCTTTGTTGAGAATCCTTAAGGCAATTCTCAGAATTACCATGTGAGCATTGGTTGATGTGAGCCACTAACGATATCCTTGACACTATGCTTACTCCTCTGAATGAGGTCTGCAACCTCTGTCCCCCGAGTCTATACTCCGTATCCCTTCTTCTATCCTCTTACCCAGTCTTCATAACTTCCTTTGTTGGTGCTGAGTTCAATCAACCACTTATCCAAATCCATTTGCAGCCTTTTCTGGTACTCACCTGTTCGTATTCTCCTCGTCATTAGCTATACATCATCAACGAACATAGATATATTTGATTCAATTCTATCTAGAATGTCGTTCACATGAATTAGAAACATCACTGGTACTAATACCGATCCTTATGGTACACCGCTCGTTACTCTTTCCCATTCTGACATCTCTTCTCGGACGATCACTCAGTGCTTAATTACCCTAAGGTACTAGTTGATCCACAAGAGTACGTTTCCACTTACTCTTGTCTGCTTCTCAGGTTATTACTACAGTCTCTTGTGAGGTACAATATCAAAAGCCTTCTTGCAATTTAAGAAAAATGCAATTCACCCAACCCTCTCTCCTATCTCACTTCCTTTACTCTTTCACAGAATTCTTAAAGGTTGATAAAGCAAGACTCGGCATCTCTAAACCCGTGCAGGTTATTGTTTTTGATGCCACATCTTTCCTTGTGCTCTACCACTTACTTTCTCACTATCTTCTCCATAACCTTGCATAGTATAAAAGGCAGTGAAACTGGCATGTAGTTCAACGTCATCTGGTTCTTATATACAGAAACTACGTACCATGTCTTCTCGATCTCTGGCAACTGTCCAGTCTTCATTGACTTGTAAATCATTGCTTGTAGTTCGGACAATGCCTCTGCTCCCGTATGTGTGTGTGTGTGTGTGTGTGTGTGTGTGTGTGTGTGTGTGTGTGTACTCACCTAATTGTGGTTGCAGGGGTCGAGACTCAGCTCCTGGCCCCGCCTCTTCGCTGTCCGCTACTGGGTCTCTGCTCTCCCTGCTCAATGAGCTTTATCATACCTTGTCTTAAAACTATGTATGGTTCCTGCCTCCACTATATCTTTCTCTAGACTATTCCACTTCCTGACTACTCTGTGGCTGAAGAAATGCTTCCTAACATCCCTTTGCCTCATCTGAGTCTTCAGCTTCCAGTTGTGTCCCCTTGTTTCTGTGTTCCCTCTCTGGAACATCCTGTCGCTGTCTACCTTGTCGATTCCCCGCAGTATTTTGTATGTCGTTAACATGTCTCCTCTGACCCTTCTTTCCTCCAATGTTGTTAGTCCTATTTCCCTCAACCTTTCTTCATAGGACAGACCCCTGAGTTGTGGAACTAACCTTGTCGCAAACCTTTGCACTTTCTCTAGTTGCTTTACGTGCTTGACCAGGTGTAGGTTCCAGACTGGTGCTGCATATTCTAGTATGGGCCTGACGTACACGGTGTACAGTGTCTTGAACGATTCCTTGTTAAGGTAACAGAACGCTAATCTTAGGTTTGCCAGTCGCCCATATGCTGCCGCAGTTATCTGGTTGATGTGTGCCTCCGGAAACGTGCTTGGCGTTATACTCACCCAAAGGTCTTTCTCCTTTGCCGAGGTTTGTAGCCTTTGTCCGCCTAGCCTGTACTCTGTCAGCGGTCTTCTTTGCCCTTCTCCGATCTTCATGACTTTGCATTTGGTGGGATTGAATTCGAGAAGCCAGTTGCTAGACCAGATGTCAAGCTTGTCCAGGTCTGTTTGAAGTCCTGCTTGGTCCTCTTCCGATGTGATTCTCCTCATTAATTTCACATCATCTGCGAACAGATACATTTCTGAGTCTATCCCGTCCGTCATGTCATTTACATATACCAAGAATAACACTGGTCCTAGGACTGACCCCTGCGGTACACCGCTCGTCACAGGCGCCAACTGTGATGTGTGTGTGTGTGTGTGTGTGTGTGTGTGTGTGTGTGTGTGTGTGTGTGTGTGTGTGTGTGTGTGTAAAGGTGTGTGTGTGTGTGCGTGTGTGTGTGTGTGTGTGTGTGTGTGTGTGTGTGTGTGTGTGTGTAAAGGTGTGTGTGTGTGTGAAAGAGAGAGCGTGTGTGTGAAAGAGAGAGCGTGTGTGTATATGAATGTGTAACTATTTATACACACAATATTTATAGTTGCCTGGATTAAATCATAGTTCCATGCTCTGTTCCTTAGGTGGCTGCTGAAGTATTCACTACCTGGTAGCGTCATTGCCTCTACCATATACCTCTTCTTCAAGCGTCGTAGAAGTAGATCTTTGCTGATGCTACATACTTTAATATAAGCCTGACTTACATAGTATCACTTCGTACCGAATAATAATAATAATAATAATAATAATAATAATATAATCAAATTAAGCACAGAACGCGAGAGGGTCGACCTCTTACTGAAATTCCTTTAGGGTATTGCGAGATTTACAAAATACTTTCACTGAGAAACATTTGTTTCACCTGCGAGTTTTAACATTTGGATTCTGGTTTATGGTTTTCATAACATTGGGTTTATAATAATAATAATAATAATAATAATAATAATAATAATAATAATAATAATAATAATAATAATAATAATAATAATAATAATAATAATAATAATAATAATAATAATAATAATAATCTTGATTTCTACAAGTACACGATACAACTTATACAGACCATGGCTGACATCATTGATATACTATATAGAAAGCCCCCTGATTATGCAGAGCATTTCCCGCAACTTAGATTAATTTTGTCCCCAGGATGCGACCCACGTCAGTCGGCTAACACCCAGGTACCTAATTACTGCTGAAGTTGAACTTCTGTTGTTCCTTTCTCTCTAATTTTCGCAGTTTATTTTGGTCCATTGTTTATTCTTGTCCTTGCCGGTTTTACAGTTTTCATAATTTTCATATCATCTATGAAGATAGCTGCACAATATTATCTCTTCAAATTTCTCGTTCACTAATACTAGACTTCGTACTAATTCTCGTATCTAGCTTTGTGAAACAATTATATTGCATTCTCCACTTTATTTCCTCTCTCCAGAGAACCACTTTGTCTCATTAGGTGACACTGAAGGAAGACCCTTAAGTGGTTGAATGAATTTTTTTTATCTTTGATTTTTTTTTTTTGCTTCCTCCTACTTTTCGTTCTTATTTTGCTCGTAACATGAGAATGCCTCCTCATATAGGCTTCAGATTTTCAACGCATGTGTGCGGTAAGAGCATGAGAATGGAGGAATACTGCAGCAGGCCTACCGATCTATACTAGGCAGGCTTTATTCAAACCCAAACATAAGAATGTAAGAATAGAGAAACACTGCCAAATTTATGGTGGATTCATGGTTGAGGATGGTAAATAGGGAGGTGGAAATGCCTGAAGGGATGTCCTTCTCGCTGATATGATTTTCAATTAAATTTTTAACGAAGTCAAGTATACTTGGTTTATTAAAGGTACAATACTGTGAATGGAACAATACTCAAACAACCCGCATATAGAACAAAGAAACTTATGATGACGTTTCGGTCTGACTTGGACCGTTAACTATATATACTGGCTCTCTTCCCTTCGTGTTTCTGTGTGACTAGTTAATGGTCCAAGTCGGACCAAAACTTTGTCATATTTTTTTTTCCTCCTATGTTAGGGTTATTTGTGACTTGGTTTCTTAAGACATAGGGAAGGCCGCAGGCGAATTTTTGCTGTACCGTTGCATAATCTTGTATATTGTTCATGAGAGTGTACGTATGGTGCTACTACATACTTACTGAACTTAATTCTAGAAACACTAGGTAAATGTAGGAGCCCCACGACCAAAGTTGCTGAACTCATTCCCATCATCCTGGAACGGCTACCATAACTTTCAAACTTCACACGTTCAGAAAGATGCCTCAGAATTCGATATCGACGGAGACTGGATTTCAAGTGTTTACCTGCATATCTGCAAAGTTTATGTATAAATTAGTGTAAAATGTTGATACCCGTTTAATAACGTTAAATGTATTTCAGTCTACCTCTTCTGAATGGCTTCAATATTTGATCGATGATGAAACTTACGGCCATGATGGCACCCATTAATTTTAGCTGTGTGCGGGCAAAACTGTCAAGTACACTAAATCTTTTTTTATCGATCTTGACATCCTTGAAATCAGTGCGATACCTGGAGAATGCCTCTTCTGATCGACTTCAGATTTGCAACCCGTGTGTGTTTTCCAGAAAGCAAGTTTTGCATTTTTATAAGGCTACTTAAGTCCATAATCTTCCAGTTTTCCAGTTTTAAACAGCAAGTATCTCTAGATATTTTCTGTTTGGAGAAATAGCTAAACTGTTGTATCTGGCCGCCTCTGCAAAACAGTAATAGTGTGAATGATGGTGAAAGTATTTCTTTTTCGGGTCACCCTTCCTCGGTGGGTGACGGCCAGTGTATTCAAATATATCAGTGTCCATTCGGTGACTAAAAGAAGTGTCGTCTGCTTCAAAACAGTCACATTAACACTTTGTATCACAAAGATGAAACTTTATGAGTTTAGACCGTGTAGGAGAAACTTGAAATTTTACTGAAATTGTTAAAAATTAACTTGGAAACTCAGGATTAAGAGCAATTACTGAAGAAAGCCTCAGCGGATAGAATTTCACCTTAAATGATGGTCAGTCTTACATAGATCAATGAAGGGATTGATTTTGGCCAGTGAGAATCCAAAATTTCTCTTCTTTATTTAAAAAAAAATCTTAGAAAAACGAATTAATGATTTTCTTGCGATATATTCAGAGTGCCTCATCTGGCTGGCTTAACCCTTTAATGGAAATAACTTGATAATGCAAATTGTGAGCAGCTTCAAACTTAATGTGCGACCTTCGTAGCTGGTACTTCTTTGCAGAAGGGTTGAATTAGTTTTAGATTGTGCATGTCCTAATTTACCATTTTTATCGAAGAAATTGGGTATTAGTGTCCATGTGAAAACTTGTAATTACCTCTCTTGATTCGCAAAGTCACTACTGGGCAATAGCTCTCATTGGTTAAAATATATAACGTATGATGATCCATGACTGCCTCACCATAAGTCAGCCAAAAAACAAGTAGAGCAATAACACAAAATAAGAGCAGTTAGCACAAACACAATCTACCATCCTTAACTGTACACATACAATTGACCGAGCAGAAATCTTACATATCCACTTTCCTAACTCAATAATCTCACAAATAGATATAATATAGTAAGTGATGCATTACATATGGTCCCAATAATATAGCTTATACATTTCATGCTATATCTTTCAGATATACAAACAACTATAATAGTGTTTATGATAACCACAGCAAATTCTTAAAGAAAATTCTAGTTTGACCCTAATGAAACAATCATATAAGGTCTATACATTAAGAACATAAGAAAGAACACTGCAGCAGGCCTACTGGCCCATGCGAGGCAGGTCCAAGTCTCCAACCGGTTTAAGCCAATGCCCCGACCCAGCCAGGTCAGGTTACATTCACTTAAGGAAGGAGC
>WNWK01000749.1:382500-390810 GCA_009830355.1 Cherax destructor
TAACGTGTGTTGTAACAGCCTACTCAAGACAACGATATCGGGGTCATTAAACATCCCCTACAACAAGCTAGGGAAAATTGGGTCTGTTACAATACCCAGGTAAGTTCACTCATACCCACATCGTCTTACGTTAGTTGCAGCTGATAGGTAGATGTGAGATTTGATTGAATAGATCACGTGACTAGAGGGCGATCCGCGAAAAACCCAGTGAGTATTCATCGGCATCACATGTATAGTCAAATGTCATATGCTGAATTATACGCTCCTTTGGGGCACATGTTAACGAATTACTCACTATTCTACAGCTCCGAAGTGGAAACTTAACTCATGCGAAGGAGACTCCTTGAGCGCTGCTGCAAGCAGTCTGTGTCATCACTGAAGCTAAGTATAATGCTGCTTTCTGTTTATTATGTCGGAAAGTAGACTTGGCTGGTAAGTTTCCCCACAATTATGGTGTCAGTAAACATCATAAATTGTTGATAAATGAGACAATTGTGCAAGGTTTGGGAATCTTTATTCTGGAAACGTTTCGTCGGCCAGTGGCTTCTTCAGTCTAATGCAAAAAAAGGAAGAAGATGAGAAGTGTGAGATAATCAGTCCACCAATCATGATTGATGGACATCGACTCCAGGCTGAGGGACTAATTACCTCAAACTCCTCATTTTCCACCTTTCTCTGCATTGGACTGAAGAAGCCAATGGCTGGCGAAACGTTTCCTGAATAAAGATTCCCAAATGTTGTACAAGTGTCTCATATATTAATCTGTCGGTTTTCTAAACCGTTTATTCACGTCATTGGTTATTCAATGCTTGGTTATTATCCTCAGCTGTTGTCGTTATCTAAATATAAAGGAACAAGCAGTCTGCCTTCCCAAGAAAGCTCAGTAATATTACATGATTAATTAAGCTGAATCATCTTATTTTTCTCCATGTAATTCATAGTTCACATTTGTAATTATTAGTGTTGTCTTTAAATGCTTTCATTTCAGTGAATGTGCGATCTTCAACTTTCATAAATTCAGGTTTTCTTCAATGTTTATTCTTATATTTGATTTGCAACACAATTTACTTATAATCCAATTCATACTGGTAGCCGTTTCAAAGTAATGAATTATCTAAGTCCAATGTTTCAGTATTTTGAAACACATGTTGCTAGTTGCACAGTAAGTGGATGGTGATGTAATTAGGTATTCTGCTATAGGGACTTTCTTCTTCCTCCAGCTTTTCGTTGTTATTCCGGTCATAAGGCCTAATTTGATCAACTTCAATTTTTATTAATAGTGGTGTACGATAACTAGGGATAAATTCTTGGAACAATTGGAGTGTGCAGGTATTACCAACAAAATTATTGGACCCAATCCAAGTGTCTTGGAACAGCTTCGAAAACTTCCTAAATCATCTTGGGTAAATGGATAACTGTCAATTTTGTTTAAATAGTATGATTTTTTTTATTTCAGGCAAATCACATTAAATATATTAGATTTTACATCTTCTGAATGGTTTCAAAATTTAATGGCTGATGCCATATAAGATACCATAAGCACAGTCAAATAGGACAAATGTATACTAGTACACAAATGTTGTCTATGTGTCCGACGAACCAGTACGCACAATTTTACGTACCCACAAATCTGCCACCTACCAATATTTTGACTTCAGCACAACTCTCTGGGTCTTCTTCAATCTATGCATACATCTGAAAAATCTAAGGCCAGCAGTGTCCACACAGTGTATCATGATTAACTACTCAGGTGTTGACTGTTTCCGATGCACTAGTAAACCTCACTAGCAAAAGTAAACAATGAACCAGAAGCTGTTGCTCAACCAATAACTTCCCTACCAGCAAACAAGATGTGCAAGTGGCACAAGGATGACTTATTCAAAATTTATTAAAATTTCATGATACTAACAGTGGAATTCAGCCACGAAACACACAAATATATGTAATCCCCTAAAGTCAAACAGTGAGAATAATTTCCGTTTTTTTTAGTAATATTAAATTCTAAAACAATTGTAATATTGAAAGTATTCATTGTACATAGCCTTAGTAAAACAAAAACTAGAATAAAAAACAGTTATAGATTAATATTCCGTATATATAACCCAGCAAACTCAATTTGACATATTTTTTTTTTAAGAGGTAATAAACTCTAAAACAATTGTAATATAAATACTCTTTGCACATATCCTTAAATGACCAAAATAGTAAGAAAAAAATAAAAAGAATTATACTGTATGTATATTATATATATATATATATATATATATATATATATATATATATATATATATATATATATATATATATATATATATATATATATATATATATATCGTATATTCCAAGTGGATCAATGTCGGGCTAAGCACGTTCCCCTGTCTGAAATGCTAAACCTGTAAACACATCTAATATCATAAGAAACTAGTATATATAGCATTAAACATTAAACACAATTAAAAAAAACGAAGAACAGTCATATCTTGGAGTCAATAAATTGTAAATGGCAAATATCACTGGTGCTTTTACGCTGTTGTTGTCGAAAAGTGATAATTTTTTCACCAACTTCAGCACACCATAGAGTCGTAAGTTTTTATCGGCTTCCACTCATTTTAGTCTTACTCGGTTCGGAAAGAAAGAACTGTATTGAATTAAAAAAAACCTAATTCATTTTCTCAACATTTCCCCAGAGATAGGAATATTCCTCCCTAGGTATCCCACAGTTTAACAGCTAAAGAGAAATAAATTATACACTAAATGTTAGCTTGTGAATTACCATAAATTCACACCACCAAACGCATTTACAAGTATGTGCACTATATGGAGTAGGTTTAAGAAATACCAAAATATGAGTGGCTTTTAACTCGTGAGAAAGAAAACTCTCATGAGCTACAGTATTCAGACACCCACACAGAAGACACTCTTTATTGTTAACCAGTCTGAAACTTGTGAGATACTACAGGTCCTGGACGACCTTTAGAAGCAGTGTAGGCTACCCTGCATCTAAATGCAGGGTAGGCTACCCTGCATCTAGAGGTCGTCCTCACCCTGACTGACAGACTTCCAGCCAAACTGGCTATTAATCTGTATGTGAATGTTGCAGTCATCCATCCAGGTAATACATTATCATGTTTAATGCTGGTTATTGATGGTAATGAAGGATCGTGGTTAGGTGCGACAGACGTCGAATATAATAACATACTTGGAGTATGCCTGAGTTATGATAAATCAAACTAACATAATATACTATTTATGTTCCCTTAACATCTGTGTGCCCTGAAGATCAATTAAAAAAATTAACATGTAGCCAAATACATATAATTTACTGCCTTACCTATTTACTTATTCATTTAAACTTTACACACTGATCAATTTTAATTGGAGAAAAATTTGCATTAATTTCTGCCTATGTAGGCCCGAATTTGCTTTTCGTAGAAATAATTGGGAAAATTACTATAGTTGTTTTAATGCGATAATTCCTGAGTGTCGCCTCCAACTAACTACAACCCTTCAATGTTGGTAACTTTATGAAGCAACGTTTGAGAGACTTCAAACCTAATGTGCTGGTGTATTTTAGGATTTTGGCCTCTCTGACATAACAAAAAAATGCATCTTCAGTTTGGTTTCATAGCTGGTGTGTTTTAGTAAAACATTTGAACTAGTTAATCCGGCCCTAAGTGAGGATGGTATCTGTATAGATGACCGAATGATAGACTATTAAATAATATTAAATTAAAATAATACACAGACAGCTATTACCCACTATGCCAGGAAGGTCTAAGAAAGATTATTTAAAAAAATGCTAACTTTTTCTTTAAAATATTTGTACTGAAAAATAGGCAATTACCTTCTAAACCATGAGGAAAAAAAATATTATAAAAAAAATAAATACTAGAAATACTATTAAACAAAGATAGGATAATACTGAATGTAAGAAGATTGTAAGATTTGCCTGTCGTGGTTTACATGTTCATGAGACAATAAGAATATAAGACATGAACCTTCCTGGCTTGACTTATTCTCATAACATTGAGAGTAACATTTTCCAGGGATTTTACTGCTCAACACCATATTACCTTCAACTTATCAGTAATATAAGTATCTGGGTATTAGTTGACTGGTGTGGGTCGCATCCTGGGGACAAAATTGGCCTGATTTGACCGAAATGCTCTGCATAACCAGGTTTTTTATTTATACAGTAGTAGGTCATTGATGTCGGCTATGGTCGGTATACATTGCTCATGTACTTGTAGAAATAAAGATGATTGATTATTATTATTATTATTATTATTATTATTATTATTATTATTAATATTATTATTATTATTATCATTATTATTATCATTATTATAGAAAAGAAAGGTGCTCTCTTATGAAGACTACCTTCCGGGAGACGTTCCTCTGGACTGTCATTTCCCAGAAGCCAAGATGAAAATCCCTTCAAGATTCTTCCTGTGAGATGCTGAGGGCAGGATGCCATAATGCTGACCATGTGCTCTTTTTACCCTCTCTTTCCTTGGAACAAACCTCATCACCTTACATTAAATATTTATTTATGACACCTAAGACTTTGGCACTTCCCCGTATATAAAAAATGGCGAAAATAATAATAATAATAATTATTATTATAATAATTATAACAATAATAATAATAAACATTATGCAAGCCTCTATGTAAAAAAAGTACAATGTGAAACGTTGGATGGAGAGAAAAGAAAGGAGTGGAGAAGTAGCAGAAGGGAAGAAGAGAGGAAGAAGAGATGGTAATAGGTGTTCAACACTTGGTCTGGTTAATATAAAAGTGTTCTTTATGCGCAGTAAAGAGATTTTGACTATGAAAAATACAAGAACACAATATGCAGTTTGTGATATATATATATATATATATATATATATATATATATATATATATATATATATATATATATATATATATATATATATATATATATATATATATATATATATATATATATATATATATATATATATATATATATATATATATATACATACATATATATCTATATATATATATATATATATATATATATATATATATATATATATATATATATATATATATATATATATGTCGTGCCGATTAGGTAAAACTGGTCAATTAGCAAGAACTCATTTAAAATTAAGTCCTTTCTAAAAATTTCTCTTATACGTTTAAAGATATATTTTTTTCATTTATGTTAATGTAAAAATTTATGACTTTGTACCAAGAGAAACTTTGAAAACCCACCTAACCTTATTACAACAAGAGCAATTTAATTTAGCCTAACCCAACTAAATATATTTTAGATACGTTAACATTAATTTAATAATAAACACTCACAATGAAATATATTTTTTTCGTTATGTTCAGAATGATTTTGGCGAAATTATTGCATACACAAATTTTCACTTGTCTTATATGGCAAGGTGAGCGTTGCTATTTAAGCCAAAATCGAGAGTTTTACCTAATCGGCACGACATATATATATATATATATATATATATATATATATATATATATATATATATATATATATATATATATGCAAAAAAATCACAGTAAACAGGTGATATCAAAATATGCAAGACAACCACTATGAAAAAATACAAGAATTCCAAACGCTTTCGTGACTACTCACATTATCAAGGAACTATAAAAGGAAACATGACAAGAAGGCTTATAAAGGGGCAGAATACACCTCACAGTCACATCACACTAACAAAGACTACACCTCACAGTAGCGTAACAACGCACGACTCTGTGAAGAGGAACATAAGAAAGGACCAGAAACTCTTCCCAATAATTAAGATTAGTCCAATTTATCATTAAATTCTTCCCAAATTTTATTAATTATAAATGAATCCAATTTATATAAACCAAAAGAAATATTCATATTATTTTCAAAACTGCTTTTAATGAAACATGATTATATTATATTCCTCTCAACCATGGACTTGCTTGATACAACCTTCTCAGCATTTTGAAAATCAATTGGATGGTTAAAGTCTCTCACATGAATAAATAGAGCATTAGAATCTTGTCCAGTTCTAATGCTATATTTATGTTGTTTTAATCTTAGTTCAAGACTTTTACCAGTTTGACCATAATAAACTTTATCGCATATTTTACAGGGAATCTTATAGACACATCCATCAGCATTTTGGGAAATTTTTTATCAAAAGTCTTTTACTGTATCAAGATTTTTAAATACCACTTTGATATTAAAATTCTTAAGAAAGGAAGGTATATCAACCAAGTTTTCATGGTAAGGAGAACCAACATATTTTTGGTTGAATAAGGTTGGTTGTCCTTTTTGGATTGTAAAATGTATTCCTAGCTATTTTAAAAGATTTATCAATTATGTTACTTGGGTATTTTAAATCATTAGCTATTTCATAAATTTTAGAGATTTCTTCATCTATGAACTCTGGACTACAAATGCGTAAAGCTCTCAAAAACATTGAAGAAAAAACCGACACTTTAACTCTATCTTGATGTGAAGAGTAATAGTGTACATAGGAACAATTATTTGTAGGTTTTCTGTAAATTTTGAATTTAAAATCAATGTTACCCTTAATAATAAACACATCTAGGAAGGGCAATGAGTTATTTACTTCGAATTCAACAGTAAAATTTATAGAATGAGCTAAGCTATTTAATTTAACAAGGAAATGGTTTATGTCTACATTCTTAGGCATAAGGCACAAAATATCATCAACATATCTATACCACTTATATATATATATCAGCCACTGTGAAAAAATGGAGAAATTCCAAACGCTTTCGTGACTTCTCACATTATCAAGGAATTATGGTTTCTTGATAATGTGAGAAGTCACGAAAGCGCTTGGAATTTCACTATTTTTTCACAGTGGTTGTTCTGCATATTGTGATATCACCTGTTTAATGTGATCTTATTGCGTGTGTGTGTATATATATATATATATATATATATATATATATATTATAAGCGTGCCGATTAGGTAAAACTGGTCAATTAGCAAGAACTCATCTAAAATTAAGTCCTTTCTAAAATTTTCTCTTATACGTTTAAAGATATATTTTTTTCATTTATGTTAATGTAAGAATTTATAATTTTGTACCAAGAGAAACTTTGAAAACCTACCTAACCTTATTACAACAAGCGCAATTTAATTTAGCCTAACCCAACTAAATATATTTTAGATACGTTAACATTAATTTAATAATAAACAAACACAATGAAATATATTTTTTTCGTTATGTTCAGAATGATTTTGGGGAAATTATTGCATACACAAATTTTCACGTGTCTTATATGGCAAAAAGAGCCTTGCTATTTAAGCCAAAATCGCAAGTTTTACCTAATCGGCACGACATATATATATATATATATATATATATAGGATGGGGTCCACCTCTGTGTCTGTGGGACCATTGCCTCGGAGAAGTGGATAAAAGACTGAAGAATATAATATATATATATATATATATATATATATGCATATATATTCACCACGTGTTCCGTCTCCCACCGAGGTATAGAGATGATGAAGGCCATTTACTGTTATTCCTAATGTCTGGAACACTGGTGAACATAAGAACATAAGAATGGAGGAACACTGCAGAAGGCCTACTGGCCCATACAAGGCAAGTCCTTATCAAAACCACCACTACCTAAGAATTTACTCCTGTACTCACGACACTAATCAAACCCAGCCCCTCCCACTCATATATTTGTCCAATCTCTTTTAAAGCCACCCAAGGTCCTAGCCTCTATCACCCTACTCGGAAGATTGTTCCACGCATCTACAACTCTGTTCGAAAACCAGTACTTGCCTATGTCCTTTCTAAATCTAAATTTATCCAATTTAAATCCGTTATTTCTGGTTCTTACTTGGTTGATATCCTCAGTATTTTATTAATATCTCCTTTGTTTATGCCCATCATCCACTTTGTACACCTGATGATATCTCCTCATTCTACGTCTCTCCAAGAGTGGAGATTCAATGCTCTAAGTCTATCTTCATACGGGAGATTTCATACTGTAAATCATTTAGTCATTCTTCTTGTATGTTCTCCAATGAATCCATATCCATCCTGTAGTAAGGAGACCAAAACTGAGCTGCATAATCCAAATGAGGTCTCACTAGTGATGTATAGAGTTTTAAAATAACTTTTTTCTTCTGTTGCTTATACCTTAAATAAATCCTAGTAATCTGTTAGCCTTATTGGGAACTTTGGGACTGTTGTCTTGGCTTTAGATTTCTGCTTAAGACTCCCAAGTCTTTTTCACATTCTGTATGATCAAGCTCAACTTCACCTAGTTT
>WNWK01000750.1:0-60985 GCA_009830355.1 Cherax destructor
CCACACCCCCACCTCCTCCCTCCTCACCCACACCACCAACCCCCACCTCTCCTACAGGTACAATTCCTAAGAAGAAACAGGGACAAGCAGACGAGACACCACCCCAGCAGACAACAGAGGAAAGAGTGAACCCTGGAGATACAACAATGAAGGACCTGGTGAACCAGATCAAAGACCTGGTTGCAGCCCTGAAAGCAGGGGGCCCCCAAGCGAACCCGCAGGGACCCCAGGATTTTCAGGCACACCAGAATCGGGACCCAGGTGGAACCAAACCACAAGGACGAGGGAAAGGTCGAGGACGAGGACGAGGACGAGGACGAGGACGTGGAGGAAACGCAGAAGGAGGACCCCAAGGCCCAACCCCGGGACCTTCCGGGGGGCCCCTAGCCGGGGGCCCTCGGACAGAATCATATTCCAGAGACAGGTCTCGGTACAGGGAAAAAGCCCAGTACAGAGACAGGACCAGGAGCAGCCGCAGGGACGAGAGCAGAGGCCAGGACCAGAGACGGAACCACAGCCCAGAGGATCGCCCCCGCGCCCGGAACAGGGACGGGTACTACAAGGACCAAGACAGAGGACAACGAACCCACAACAGCAGCAGAAGCAACCACAACGAGAACTCCAACGACAGAGGCAGATACTAGGGGAGGAACTGGTAGTCTCGGAAGTTCCCCTCTCAACCTTGGACAGGCAGGTCCTGAGTAAGGGCCTGTCATTTGTCCCAGGCCCACCAAGCAAAAAAGCAGCCATGGAAAATCTCGAGGAAACATGGACACAGGTGGAAACAGCGGTCAACCTGAAATTAGATGAAGCTTTCCAGAAATGCATGTGGAACCAGCCTATATCACTTAGCAGGCCCCCACTCACAACTATTGAAGCATACCTGATGCCAAGCAGACCGAAACAACCACCAATCAAAAAGAGAGCAGCCCTTAACAGAAAAATCAACGACCTAAAAAGGGAAGCCCTGTCCAAACCATTTTACCTCAGGAGGAACCTGACGAAGGAAGAAAAAACTACATTGGACAAGTTGATCAAAAACCCGTCCATAGTAGCAAATAAAGCGGACAAATGTTCATCCATAGTCATCATGGAAGCTGCAAATTACAGGAAAGCGGGCCTGAAACATTTAGAGGACAGGAACACCTATGAACCAGTCGAAAACCCAGCCCAAGCCCTTCGGGAAGCCCAGGACAGAGACAAGAAACTGATCCTGGATCTATACAGAAATAACGGGGTACAAGGAACTATGACAGTAGCCCTGCGGGACACCTTTATTAAACACAAGAGTAAAATCCCACCCATATATTTCCTACCGAAGACGCACAAGGACCTGGACCCTACCACCGGAACATGGAAAACAAGACCAGTGGTGTCAGGATGTGCAGCGCCAACACGCCCTGTGGACAAGTTCCTGACAGCCCTATTGATGCCTTTGCTAGATCTCCTGCCTAACAGAATCATCGACACAACAGACTTCCTGCAGAAGATAGAAGATTTGAAGGAAGACCTAGGACCCCTACCAGAAGGACACGCCCTGGTCTCCTTTGACATCGAGTCTCTATACCCATCCATCCCCCAGGACGAGGCGGCAGAAAGAGTTGGAAACTTCTATGAAAGCAAGTTGCAACAAATCAGCCCAGCCCTCTGGCAGCGAGGTATCAAACGCCCACCAGAACCTAACCTGGTTAAGGCAGCCATCCACCATGTGATGAAAGACACCTTGTTGGAGTTTGACAACCAAACGTATAGACAGAAAACAGGAACAGCCATTGGAGCGTCAGTCAGCGTGGCCATAGCTGAAATATTTGTCTATACAGTCATAGAGGAAGGGTTGCATGAAGCAAACCCAGATGTCATCGCCTTCTGTAGGTACATAGACGATATATTCTGCATCATCCCAGGAGGAGAAACAGCAGTATTGCGAACTCTAGGTTGGTTAAACGGAGTCAACAGAGCCCTTCGCTTCACCTTTGAAATGAGCAACAAGGAACTGCCTTTTTTGGACACTATGGTTTATATCAATGAAGCCAGACAAATCCAAACGAAAATGTATTACAAACCTTCTAATACACACCAGTTCCTGTTGTGGACATCATCCCATCCAGTCTCCCTCAGGAGATCCTTACCCTACTCAATGGCCCTAAGGATTAAGAGGATCTGTAGTGTCCAAGCAGACTGCGACAAAGCAACAGATGAAATGTTAGATTTTTTTGAAGCAAGAGGTTACCCGAAGAAGACGCTGACGGAGGCAAGGACCAAAATTAAGGGGATCCCAAGACATCACCTCCTCTTCCCGAAACCAAAGGAAGCCCCAGGCAGAATGATCCTGACAACCAAATACGAACCACGGATGGCAGGGACAATCAAAACACAGCTGAGGGCCCTCTGGTTGTGGCTGAAGGAGACATACAACGAGGCCCCTTGGTTCAGATACTTCCCAGCGAGCCCACCTATGATCGCATGGATGAAATACCCATCGATAAAGGACCTGCTGGTCCGAGCCCGGTTCCCGAGATGGGGCCCTAGCAGAACAGAGGAGATCCGAAGTTGATTGTGTCACCTGAAGAAGGACCCGACGACAGGAGAGTAGGGCTAACCCCCTACCCTAGCCTCCCTCCTAGGACACCTGAGACGCCCCGTGGGACATTGCAAAATGTCACACACCAAGTCCCTAACCATGTCTTCTCAGTTGAAGTCTTAAGGAACGAGACGCCCTTGTACGGGCCTCCTGCAGCTGACTTTGTCCTAAGTGACCTCTGATCTACAAGCTAGGAGACAGGACTGGGGTTACCTAGACGAACAGATAACCCTAGACGCACCTGACCAGGCTGACAGCAGGACTCCCCCTATGTAAAACGCTGTATCATCATGGACTGATTGATAGAATGACATGTTATGTACAACCTATGTATTTATATGTATTTATTTGTATATAGAAATCCTGTACATTTAATAAACATATGATTTCACATCTCCAGCCTAGAGAGAAGGGTAGTGTAGCAGTAGAGGCGGACGGGTAAGTGAGGTGTGGAGGGTGAGCACTAGTCTCACCTGACCACCTACCCTAACCCTTATGGCCTGGGTACATAGAGACGAATGTCGTAGTTCTATATAAGTTCTTAGCAGAGCGACCTAACCTGACCCTTACGCACTAAATAATATGTTTTTACCCATCTGAGACATTGGTATATAACCTCCCAAACACATGTGAATGTATGGGAATAATTTTAACCTACCTAACCTTAAGATTGTG
This sequence comes from Cherax destructor, assembly GCA_009830355.1. NCBI lineage: Eukaryota > Metazoa > Arthropoda > Malacostraca > Decapoda > Parastacidae > Cherax > Cherax destructor. Next base: position 3,257 of record WNWK01000750.1, read on the forward strand.
GAATATATATAGTACCTGGGACAGACAAAGGAAATCGAGAGCACTGCGACTGACCTATGGAATCTTCCACACCTGGGCTTGGGTGTGGCAGGTGACGCGCGCGCTCCCGCGGGAGCGCGCTTGCCGTTTCAACAGACCATTAGGCATAATGTTTCTTTATTTGTTGAATACATAATAAAACAAAATGTAAACAATTGATATAGACAAATGGCCCATCTTGTAACATACACAACCATAGGATGATACACATGTAAAACCCATTGCACTGCTGTAACTTTTTAGTATGTAAATTAATAGGCATGCTCCACTCTGTATGTACTGTAAGGGGTATATAAGACCCATAGCTTGACAAATAAAATTATAAGGACTCAAGGCGGACACCAGCTAACAACCGGGCCTGAAGACTCTCTGTGTGAGAAGAAACGCCGTCGCCCCTGGCACTTAGCACCCCTTGAACACCAACTTGTAGTCTCTTATCAAGTAACAGTACATGTGTGTATCTTTGACCTTCACCTATATACTTGATCATGGAAGCAGCCCCAGCAGAAGCAGGAGAGAGACAACCAACACGATGGGTCATACGTTCACGTGCCGTTCCCTACCAGAACGGCCAGAACCTGGAAGCAGAGCTGGTCTGGAGTGACGGTCTCCCACTGGAGAGCACACTATCAGACCGCCCCAACACATCCAGGAACCACGTAGCAGCGACTGAGAGGGTTGAAATCTCGGACCCTAAGGAATACTTCACTGGCACTTGGGCCCTAGTCCACTGCTTGAACATGAGAGGGATCCTGGACCACCTCCCGTTCTACTTCCACAGTGAGGCAGCTACCTTTGTGGAAAGGACAGAAGACCCATACCCTTATGTGAAGGAAACCCGGAAGATTTCCACCACATTCAACAAGAAGGAGAAGAAAGCAGTACACACACTACAGTCCTACTACAGGCAGATGGACAAGTACTTCAACAAAGTACAGTACCTTGAAGACTGCGCTCAAATAGGGGAGGTCCCAGACCTAGGATTCAAACCCTATGTCTTGCAACAACTCCCCAAAACCTGCCCCTACCCGGACTGGTTGAAGAAAACATTTCTCCATACAGCAGTAGACTATATAGAAAAGATGTCCGCCCTGCAGTCACTGAGCTTTAAAGTAGCAGGCTTACACATCAATGAAAAAATCAAAGCCTTCAAACAAGTACTCATCAGGGAATTTGGGACAAGTAGAGCAAGGGACATAATAAGCTATGCTATGTCCTACTCACAACGGCCCAGAAGAATCCCGACTGCAGGCATCGAACCTATCACCGACGACGGGGATAGCTGGCTAGGCCCCTCAATGGAAATCTTTGAAATGGAATGGAGGGACCTGTTCGACATAGAAGATGACCACGACCACGAAGCAGAAGACATTGAGCAGCCCATACAACAGCCACCGAGAGAGCAGAGACAACAGAGGCAGAGGAAAACGCAGCAGACACCTGACGAACCCTATGCACCATCCACACCCCCCCCACCTCCTCCCTCCTCACCCACACCACCAACCCCCACCTCTCCTACAGGTACAATTCCTAAGAAGAAACAGGGACAAGCAGACGAGACACCACCCCAGCAGACAACAGAGGAAAGAGTGAACCCTGGAGATACAACAATGAAGGACCTGGTGAACCAGATCAAAGACCTGGTTGCAGCCCTGAAAGCAGGGGGCCCCCAAGCGAACCCGCAGGGACCCCAGGATTTTCAGGCACACCAGAATCGGGACCCAGGTGGAACCAAACCACAAGGACGAGGGAAAGGTCGAGGACGAGGACGAGGACGAGGACGAGGACGTGGAGGAAACGCAGAAGGAGGACCCCAAGGCCCAACCCCGGGACCTTCCGGGGGGCCCCTAGCCGGGGGCCCTCGGACAGAATCATATTCCAGAGACAGGTCTCGGTACAGGGAAAAAGCCCAGTACAGAGACAGGACCAGGAGCAGCCGCAGGGACGAGAGCAGAGGCCAGGACCAGAGACGGAACCACAGCCCAGAGGATCGCCCCCGCGCCCGGAACAGGGACGGGTACTACAAGGACCAAGACAGAGGACAACGAACCCACAACAGCAGCAGAAGCAACCACAACGAGAACTCCAACGACAGAGGCAGATACTAGGGGAGGAACTGGTAGTCTCGGAAGTTCCCCTCTCAACCTTGGACAGGCAGGTCCTGAGTAAGGGCCTGTCATTTGTCCCAGGCCCACCAAGCAAAAAAGCAGCCATGGAAAATCTCGAGGAAACATGGACACAGGTGGAAACAGCGGTCAACCTGAAATTAGATGAAGCTTTCCAGAAATGCATGTGGAACCAGCCTATATCACTTAGCAGGCCCCCACTCACAACTATTGAAGCATACCTGATGCCAAGCAGACCGAAACAACCACCAATCAAAAAGAGAGCAGCCCTTAACAGAAAAATCAACGACCTAAAAAGGGAAGCCCTGTCCAAACCATTTTACCTCAGGAGGAACCTGACGAAGGAAGAAAAAACTACATTGGACAAGTTGATCAAAAACCCGTCCATAGTAGCAAATAAAGCGGACAAATGTTCATCCATAGTCATCATGGAAGCTGCAAATTACAGGAAAGCGGGCCTGAAACATTTAGAGGACAGGAACACCTATGAACCAGTCGAAAACCCAGCCCAAGCCCTTCGGGAAGCCCAGGACAGAGACAAGAAACTGATCCTGGATCTATACAGAAATAACGGGGTACAAGGAACTATGACAGTAGCCCTGCGGGACACCTTTATTAAACACAAGAGTAAAATCCCACCCATATATTTCCTACCGAAGACGCACAAGGACCTGGACCCTACCACCGGAACATGGAAAACAAGACCAGTGGTGTCAGGATGTGCAGCGCCAACACGCCCTGTGGACAAGTTCCTGACAGCCCTATTGATGCCTTTGCTAGATCTCCTGCCTAACAGAATCATCGACACAACAGACTTCCTGCAGAAGATAGAAGATTTGAAGGAAGACCTAGGACCCCTACCAGAAGGACACGCCCTGGTCTCCTTTGACATCGAGTCTCTATACCCATCCATCCCCCAGGACGAGGCGGCAGAAAGAGTTGGAAACTTCTATGAAAGCAAGTTGCAACAAATCAGCCCAGCCCTCTGGCAGCGAGGTATCAAACGCCCACCAGAACCTAACCTGGTTAAGGCAGCCATCCACCATGTGATGAAAGACACCTTGTTGGAGTTTGACAACCAAACGTATAGACAGAAAACAGGAACAGCCATTGGAGCGTCAGTCAGCGTGGCCATAGCTGAAATATTTGTCTATACAGTCATAGAGGAAGGGTTGCATGAAGCAAACCCAGATGTCATCGCCTTCTGTAGGTACATAGACGATATATTCTGCATCATCCCAGGAGGAGAAACAGCAGTATTGCGAACTCTAGGTTGGTTAAACGGAGTCAACAGAGCCCTTCGCTTCACCTTTGAAATGAGCAACAAGGAACTGCCTTTTTGGACAATTTGTTTAAATAATGCTATCCTTATGAGTGGTAATGGTGTCAACAGTATATGCTGCAAATTTTATGTAAGTTGATTTTAACCCTTTCACAGTCGAGACCCCTGCTCACAAACTTGCTCTCAGTGTCGAAGCATTTTCAGAAAAAAAAAAATCTTATGAAATGATAGAGAATCTTTTCCCGATGGTAATGACACCAAAAGTACAAAATTTGATACAAAACTTATGGAATTACGCTCTCGTGAAGTTAGCGCTCTAGGCGATATTTACACATTGTTGATTTGGCCCACTTTGAGCCCTATTTTTGGCCATTTCCATTGTTCCAGTCGACCAAACTCAGCTATTTCGCTAGAACTCCTTTTGTTCTATTAATTGAGTACAAGAAACTGCCCATATACGAATTTCATCTACCCAATAAAGTGATCAGTAATTGGTAATTTGGCCAATTTCATTCACAATTCAAGGAAGGCCAGTTTCAAAATAGCGTTCAGAATTAACAATGCAAACATTCCTAGCACTAAAATAAGATTTTCTCTCTGCATTAGTCATGTCTCCAGGCCCCTCTTATATATTATGTTTGCTTTCCACACAAAACATAGAAGATTTACTGTTATGCAGACTATTGTAATATGTAAAGATGGTATAAATAATATCAGCACATTTGTGAAAGCATTTTAGACCCACCAGTTGACGTATATTGGATGCGTGATGTGATTTGTTTATTCTTGAATATCGGCAAAAATCGAACATTTTCGCTTCTTTGAGCTCAATTTCAAGGTACTTTTCATTGTAAAACCAATCAAAATCATCTCTATTTCTGTAAGATATCTTCCATTCTATCAAATAAGACCAAGAAAACGAGAATACAGCCATAAATACCATACGAAAATGTACACCTCAAAGTCGGCGTTTTAAACCAAAATCATGGTCAGTGTTTTTTTTTATCAGTTATGCACTGCATGCTACAAGATTTTTTTTTATACTGCACACACTAACCACGCAGACCCATTCTCTCGCATGTAGGTCTACCAGCTTTCTCCCGCTAGATTTGAAGCCGCTAAGAATAAGAAATTTATTTTGACATAGTTGCACAAAGGAATATAATAGTTGGGTGTACATGCCAAAAGCCCCTTTGTATGCAGAGCATTTCAAGCAAACTTAATATTAACTTAAGATTAGTAAGGCAATAATATATAATCTTATGGACATTTGATGAGTTACCGTGAGTGGAGGAGAATTAAGTTATAGGTAATGCTAACAGGCTATAATAAGTTTAGTATAGAGGTTTAGTAGTGAATAATTACAGTTTTAAAATTAGTTTATAAACATTACATAATTGCAAACAATGGTACAATTTGAATTAATTTACAATATGGAAATACTACAGTGGAACCCCGAATTTTGGCCGCTGTGGATATCCGCTAAATTGGAAATCGGCGGCCAAAAAGCCGCCGATTTTTGGCCGCAATTTTTGTGCTTGTTTATTGATTGTGACTGCGAAATAAGCCACCAATGGCCCAAAGTAAGTTTCTAGTGCCAGCCCTTTGGTAAAGAAAGTGAGAATCATGCCTGTTGTGGAATGTATTGTGGCTTTGGGAAAGTCCATGGGGTTGGATGTGAGTGGCCAGGATGTGGAAGAGTTGGTGGAGGAGCACAGGGAAGAGCTAACCGCAGAAGAGCTGCAAGACCTTCATCTGCAACAGCAACAGACCACAGCTGAGGAAATTGCTTCAGAGGAGGAGGAGGAAGAGAGAAGGGAAAATGTGCCTTCTTCAGTGATTAAGGACAAAGGTAGAGGGTGGTAGTGGTTGTGATGGTGGTAAAGGGTGGTAGTGAAGGTGGTAGAGATAACCTCTCCTCCCTGTCTTCCATACTCCAACAAGAGTCTTCAATAAAGGTATGTAATAATGATTTAAATGTTCATTTATCCATTTCATTGGTCATTTTATTTAATTCTCATTGCTTTGTGTTAATCTTTAAAAAATGTATTTTTTGTTAATAGTATTTTTGGGTGTCTGGAACAGATTAATTGTATTTACATTAATTCTTATGTTTTTGCATAGGGAGAGATGGACATGAGGGATTTCGAAGAGTGATTTGTGTCACACTACATAATACATGTACACGTTTATGTATACACACTCATCTGAGTTTTCTTGGATTTTATCTTAATAGTTCTTGTTCTTATTGCTTTTCCATTCATATCAATGGGGAAGTGGAATAAGAATCTTTCCTCCGTAAGCCATGCGTGTTGTAAAAGTCAACTAAAATGCCGGGAACAATGGGCTAGTAACCCCTTTTCCTGTACAGATTCACTAAAAAGAAAAAGAAGAAAACCGTCGAAGTGGGATGTTTGAATGTGCGTGGATGTTGTGCGAATGATAAGAAAGAGATGATTGTAGATGTTATGAATGAAAAGAAGCTGGATGTCCTGGCTTTAAGTGAGACAAACCTGAAGGGGGTAGGAGAGTTTGTGCGGAGAAATAAATTGGATTAGGTCAGGTGTTTCAAATAGTTAGAGCTAAAGGAGGAGTGGCAATAATGTTGAATAATCAGTTATGGCAGGTAAAGAGGGGATATAAATGTATAAATTCAAGGATTATGTGGAGTAAAATAAAGGTTGGATGTGAAAAGTGGGTTATAGTAAATGTTTATGCACCTGGAGAAGAGAGAAGTGTAGAAGAGAGAGAGAGATTTTGGGAAATGTTGAGTGAGTGCGTGGGGAGTTTTGAACCAAATGAGAGAGTACTTGTGATTGGGAATCTAAATACTAAAGTGGGTAAAAATGTTATGGAGGGAGTAGTAGGTAAATTTGGGGGGCCAGGGGTAAATGTAAATGGGGAACCGTTAAATGAGTTATGTGTAGAAAGAGGTTTGGTAATAAGCAATACATATTTTATGAAAAAGAGGATAAATAAGTATACAAGGTATGATATAGCGCATAATGAAAGTAGTTTGTTAGATTATGTATTGGTGGATAAAAGGTTGATGGGTAGGCTTAAGGATGTACATGTTTATAGAGGGGCAATGGATATATTGGATCATTATTTAGTTGTAGCTACAGTTAGAGTAAAAAGTAGATGGGACAAAAAGAAAATGGCAACAGCAAGTAAGAGAGAGGTAAAAGTGTATAAACTAAGGGAGGAGGAAGTTAGGGTGAGATATAAGCAACTATTGGCAGAAAGGTGGGCTAGTGCAAGTATGAGAAGTGAGTTGAAGAGAGTTGGGATAGTTTTAAAAATACAGTATTAGAATGTGGGGCAGAAGTTTGTGGCTATAGGAGGGTGGGTGCAGGAGGAAAGAGGAGTGAGTGGTGGAATGAAGAAGTAAAGGGTGTGATAAAAGATAAAAAGGTAGCTTATGAGAGGTTTTTACAAAACAGAAGTGTTGTAAGAAAAGAAGAGTATATGGAAAGTAAAAGAAAGGTAAAGAGAGTGGTGAGAGAGTGCAAAAAGAGAGCAGATAAAAGAGTGGGAGAGGCACTGTCAAGAAATTTTGTGGAAAATAAAAAAAAGTTTTGGAGTGAGATAAACAAGTTAAGAAAGCCTAGGGAACGAATGGATTTGTCAGTTAAAAACAGAGTAGGGGAGTTAGTAGATGGGGAGCTGGAGGTATTGGGTAGATGGCAGGAATATTTTGAGGAACTTTTAAATGTCTATGAAGAAAGGGAGGCGGTAATTTCATGCACTTGTCAGGGAGGTATAACATCTTTTAGGAGTGAGGAAGAGCAGGATGTGTGTCGGGGATGTGCGTGAGGCATTACGTAGAAGAAAATGGGGTAAAGCAGCAGGAACTGACGGGATCATGACAGAAATGTTAAAAGCAGGGGGAGATATTGTGTTGGAGTTGTTGGTATTTTTGTTTAATAAATGTATGAAAGAGGGGAAGGTACTTAAGGATTGGCAGAGAGCATCTATAGTTCCTTTATATAAAGGGAAGGGTGACAAAAGAGATTGTAAAAATTGTAGGGGAATAAGTTTACTGAGTATACCAGGTAAAGTGTACGGTAGGGTTATTATTGAAATAATTAGAGGTATGACATAGGGTAGGATTGCAGATGAGCAAGGAGGTTTTAGAGTGGGTAGGGGATGTGTAGATCAAGTGTTTACATTGAAGCATATATGTGAACAGTATTTAGATAAAGGTAGGGAAAGTTTTCATTGCATTTATGGATTTAGAAAAGGCATATAATAGAGTGGATAGGGGAGCAATGTGGCAAAAGTTGCAAGTGTATGGAATAGGTAGTAAGTTACTGAATGCTGTAAAGAGTTTTTATGAGGATAGTGAGGCTCAGGTTAGGGTGTGTAGGAGAGAGGGAGATTACTTCCCGGTAAAAGTAGGTTTAAGACAGGGATGTGTGACGTAACCATGGTTGTTTAATAGTGACAGCTGGGAGGGACTATTCTCAGCTGTCGTATCTGAGCTCCTCTGCAAAGACAGTGATTATGTATGAGTGTGGTGAAAGTGTTGAATGATGATGAAAGTATTTTCTTTTTGGGGATTTTCTTTCTTTTTGAGTCACCCTGCCTCGGTGGGAGACGGCCGACTTGTTGAAAAAAAAAAAAAATTATAGATGGGGTTGTAAAAGAAGTAAATGCTAAGGTGTTGGGGAGAGGAGTGGGATTAAATTATGGGGAATCAAGTACAAAATGGGAATTGACACAGTTACTTTTTGCTGATGATACTGTGCTTATAGGAGATTCTAAAGAAAAGTTGCAAAGGTTAGTGGACGAGTTTGGGAGGGTGCATAAAGGTAGAAAGTTGAAAGTGAACAAAGATAAGAGTAAGGTGATAAGGGTATCAAACGATTTAGATAAAGGAAAGTTGGATAGCACATTGGAGAGAGGGAGTATGGAAGAAGTGAATGTTTTCAGATATTTGGGAGTTGACTTGTCAGTGGATGAGTTTATGAAGGATGAGGTTAACCATAAAATTGATGAAGGAAAAAAGTTGAGTGGTGCTTTGAGGTATCTGTAGAGACAAAAAACGTTATCTATGGAGGCAAAGAAGGGAATGTATGAAAGTATAGTGGTAACAACACTCTTATATGGGTGTGAAACTTGGGTTGTAAATGCTGCAGCAAGGAGGAGGCTGGAGGCAATTGAGATGTCCTGTCTAAGGGCAATGTATGGTGTAAATATTATGCAGAGAATTTGGAGTGTGGAAATTAGGAGGAGGTGTAGAGTTACTAAAAGTATTAGTCAGAGGGCTGAAGAGGGGTTGTTGAGGTGGTTTGGTCATTTAGAGAGAATGGATCAAAGTAGAATGACTTAGAGAGCGAATAAATCTGTAGGGGAAGGAAGGAGGGGTAGGGGTCGTCCTTGAAAAGGTTGAAGGGAGGGGGTAAAGAAGGTTTTTTGGGCGAGGGGCTTGGACTTCCAGCAAGCGGGTGTGAGCGTGTTAGATAGGAGTGAATGGAGACTAATGGTTTTTAGGACCTAATGAGATGTTGGAGTGTGAGCAGGGTAATATTTAGTGAAGGGATTCAGGGAAACCGGTTACAATGCGTGCACTTTAAAGGAGGGGTCTGGGATAGTGACAGTTTGGAGGGACTATTCTAAACTGTAGTATCTGAGCACCTCTGCAAAGACAGTGAGTATGTATGAGTGAGGTGAAAGTGTTGAATGATGATGAAAGTATTTTCTTTTTGGGTATTTTCTTTCTTTTTGGGTCACCCTGCCTTGGTGGTAGATGGCCGACTTGTTGAAAAAAAAAATAGTGTTTGTCCAGATGTGGTCTAGTAAAGAGGCATTTGTCTGAGAGATTCTTGTAGGTTTTGTTATTGTTGGCAGAAGTAAGCAGCTGCTCATAGTGCTTATGAATTCAGTTACTTATGGGTCATGGTCATGGATGAGGTTCATGTTGAAGCCTCCTGTATCAGGTGGTGGTGGTTCATCTGTGTCAGTTATCATGTTTCTTCGTTTTTCACTAAATGAGTAAATTGGAGTGAGGTACTCTATAGATTGCTCCAAGTATTAAATGTTTTTAAGGTCTTAGGATTTAAATTTAGCAAATGTATATTCACCATATTCATCCCTTGTGCAAGTAGAATTTATACATTCAAATTCATTAAAAGTAGTATACAGGGAACCCTCGGTTTTCGCCGAAAATTCTTTCCAGAATGCTGCTCAAATGCCATTACCGAACGAATTTACTTCCTTAAGAAATAATGTCACGTAGGTTACTTGACGTGCTGTTGGAGTGTGAGCAAAGTAACATTTATGAAGGGATTCAGGGAAACCGGCAGGCCGGACTTGAGTTCTGGAGATGGGAAGTACAGTGCCGGCACTCTGAAGGAGGGGTGTTAATGTTGCAGTTTTATAACTGTAGTGTAAAGCACCCCTCTGGCAAGACAGTGATGGAGTGAATGATGATGAAAGTTTTTCTTTTTCGGGCCACCCTGCCTTGGTGGGAATCGGCCGATGTGTTAAAAAAAAAAAAAAAAAAAGGTTAGTCTATTTCAGACCCCCAAAAATACACTTGCAAAAGCACTTATGAAAATACACTTACATAAAAGGGCGAGTTTGGAGATGACCGAAAACCAAGGGACCACTGTATAGCTGTTCCACCTCCTAATTGGTCTGGCCTATAATTGTGTATGGCTATATAGCCAGGAATGGCATAGATGTTTGTAACATCAGGTTTTAGCGATGTTTCAGTTAGAGTAATGATAGACATACTGACATTTATAAATTAGACACATATGCAACATTTGGGTATCTTTATTGAGGACGAAGACCTACTTCGACTAGTGGATGGTACCACTATGACCCCGCCTCCTGCTACTTCACCTCACCTGACTACAGTATATAAGCCACCTCTACGGACATATGCTGTCATTTCTACAAGATTGATGGACTGAACACATCGACTCCAGGCCGAGGGACTGATTACCTCAAAACTCCTACTCTCCTTACACCTTTCTACTTTGTATTGGACTGATGAAGCCACTGTGTGGCGAAACGTTTCCTCAATAAAGATACCCAAATGTTGCATATGTGTCTAATTTATAACTTGTCGGTTCTCTGAACCCTTCATCTACATACTGACATTTAGAGAATTGAGTAGTGCTTGGAGGTCATCATAGTGTTTGCTTAATGATCTGACATTATAATTAAATACTGTTGTTTTTGGCACTGAGAAGTGTGTTAGCTTGACTAGCAGTGTAATAAAGGCAATTGCTGTTAGGATCATGCAAGTGATTTACTAAGAGATTGATATCAGGATCAATGTTTGAAATCATATGAATAAAGTAGGATTTAAGTTGTATAACTAACAGAAAAGAAACTAACTATTAATAAGGGTTGAATTAATTACTATGACAAGAATTCAATCAGTATTGCACCACTTTTTAGGATTCAGTATTGCACTGTGGTAATATGAGAATTTATACAAGGCAGTACAAAGTACAGTGGTACCTCGAGTTACGAGCTTAATTCGTTTCAGGAGGCTGTTTGAGTGCCGATACCAAACGAATTTGTTCTCATAAGGAATAATGTAACTTAGATTAATCTGTTTCAGACACCCAAAATTACACTTACAAAAGCACTTGCAGAAATACACTTACGTAATTGTTCGAGTTGGGAGCTGCTCGTAAATCGAGTACACTGGACCCTTTGTTTTCGTTCACCTCCAAACTCAAACAATTTTTTTTTTTTTCAACAAGTCGGCCGTCTCCCACCGAGGCAGGGTGACCCAAAAAGAAAGAAAATCCCCAAAAAGAAAATACTTTCATCATCATTCAACACTTTCACCACACTCATACATAATCACTGTCTTTGCAGAGGAGCTCAGATAAGACAGCTGAGAATAGTCCCTCCCAGCTGTCACTATCTCAGACCCCTCCTTTAAAGTGCAGGCATTGTACTTCCCATTTCCAGGACTCAAGTCCAACTAAATCAATTAACTGGTTTCCCTGAATCCCTTCACAAAATGTTACCCTGCTCACACTCCAACAGATCGTCATGTCCCAAAAACCATTCGTCTCCATTCACTCCTATCTAACACGCTCACACATGCTTGCTGGAAGTCCAAGCCCCTCGCCCACAAAACCTCCTTTACCCCTTTTCTCCAACCTTTTCTAGAACAACCCCTACCCCGCCTTCCTTCCCCTACAGATTTATACGCTCTCCAAGTCATTCTACTTTGATCCATTCTCTCTAAATGGCCAAACCACCTCAACAACCCCTCTTCAGCCCTATGACAAATACTTTTAGTAACTCCACACCTTCTCCTAATTTCCACATTCCGAATTTTCTGCATAATATTTACACCACACATTGCCCTTAGACAGGACATCTCCACTGCCTCCAGCCTCCTCCTTGCTGCAGCATTTGCAACAAATGCTTCACACCCATATAAGAGTGTTGGTACCACTATACTTTCGTACATTCCCTTCTTTGCCTCCATGGATAACGTTTTTTGTCTCCACAGATACCTCAATGCACCACTCACCTTTTTTCCTTCATCAATTCTATGGTTAACCTCATCCTTCATAAACCCATCCGCTGACACATCAACTCCCAAATATCTGAAAACATTTACTTCTTCCATAATCCCTCTCTCCAATGTGATATCCCATTTTTCTTTATTTAAATCGTTTGATACCCTCATCACCTTACTCTTATCTATGTTCACTTTTAACTTTCTACCTTTACACACACTCCTAAACTCGTCCACTAACCTTTGCAACTTTTCTTTAGAATATCCCATAAGCACAGTATCATCAGCAAAAAGTAACTGTGTCAACTCCCATTTTGCATTTAATTCTCCATAATTTAATCTATAAATATATTAAACAACCATGGTGACATTACACATCCCTGTCTAAGACCTACTTTTACCGGGAAGTAATCTCCCTCTCTTCTACACACCCTAACCTGAGCCTCACTATCCTCATAAAAACTCTTTACAGCCTTCAGTAACTTACTACCTATTCCATACACTTGCAACATTTGCCACTTTGCTCCCCTATCCACTCTATCATATGCCTTTTCTAAATCCATAAATGCAATAAAAACTTCTCTACCTTTATCTAAATACTGTTCACATATATGCTTCACTGTAAACACTTGATCTACACATCCCCTACCCACTCTAAAGCCTCCTTGCTCATCTGCAATCCTACTCTCTGTCTTACCTCTAATTCTTTCAATAATAACCCTGCCATACACTTTACCTGGTATACTCAGTAAACTTCTTCTTTCAACACGTCAGCCGTTTCCCACCGAGGCAGGGTGGCCCAAAAGGAAAAACGAAAGTTTCTCCTTTTACATTTAGTAATTTATTCAGGAGAAGGGGTTTGTAAGTGTATTTTTGGGGTTCTGAAACGACTAATCTAATTTACATTTGTCCTTATGGGAACAAATTTGTTCAGTAATGGCACTCAAACAGCATTCTGGAATGAATTTTCAACGAAAACCTAGGGTCCACTGTACCACTGTATTGATGTTTAAAGAACTATTCTAGAATATATAGAGACTAATAATGCAAAATATAAAATGGACAGATAGTAAATATGATATTAAACAGATTTTAAGCAAGTAATAGTATTAAAAAATACATAGAATATGAGGTACGTAGTTGGTTCTAACTAGTAAAAGATAGTACAGTGGACTCCTGGAGTTCGTACTGCTCCAAACTCAAACAATTATGTAAGTGTATTTTTGGAAGTGCTTTTGTAAGTGTATTTTTGGGGGTCTAAAAGGACTTATCTAATTTACATTATGCCTTATGGGAACAAATTCGTTCGGTAACGGCACTTCAGCAGCCTTCTGGAATGAATTAATGATAAACTCCGGGGGTCCACTGTACTGGGACTAGCACGATAATGGAGCAATAACATACACTACACGTAGTATTATGATTTGGACATTGTGTTTAATCAGTCTCTGTAAGATTTGCATCTGAAAGAAAGCTGGACAGATCATTCTCATTTGTGATAGTATACAATTTGCCTACATCTGTTTTCTTCACGAGAATTTTCCCATCCCATGTGAAGCACTGGTGGATTTTATTATTCTCCCGCTTAGGTTTTCTTGCTGTGAACAAGAGGTTCTGACGTTTTCTAGTCAGACACTCGTTTATGTATACCTCTTTCTTTGCTTTAATTGATGAACTATTAAATCTCTTTTCATGTTGTGTGTGTGTGTGAAATCTAAGCATAACACTTTGTTTTCTACCTTGGTTCCCTAGTAACTGCATTTCTTTTATTTCTGACACTGGTACAGTTACCTTTAGTTGGTCTTTTATGATTTAAATTGTAGTAGTGAACTGGTAATTATTACTGCGTCCGATAACTTTTCTTGCTCGATTTTATCATCTTGGTACGCAAAGTAGTCGTTTAACTGGTTATCCATGTTGTTCTTCCAGTCCTTTATTGCTTCTTCATCCTTTGTATTTAGAAATGTTATTTGTTCAGTGTGGCTGGCTATGACTGTTTGGAGGGTCTTGATAAAATCAGTCATTCCAGATGTTAACTTTTGTTCAAGGCTGAAGATCTTGTTCTCAAGGTGTGTTATGCTGGATTCATGTGTAGTTAGTGTTTCACAAAGATTCGTATTATCAGTACGAAGATTCATATTATCAGTAGTTAAGGTGGTGATGAATGACTTAAGAATATCAGGATCGTTGGTCATACCTGTTAGACTATCTGGCGTGCTGAATCCTGTGAAGGAAGAGGAGTTTGAGGGGGAAGCAGCCATGTTTGGTGTTGTTGTTGATTCGTCGCCCAGGGGGGTGGATGGAAAACCGGCATCCTGGGTAGACAAGTTGAATAGTCGATTTCTTGGTGTTTTCTTGCTGTTCTTGTTGATGTTTGTTCTGAGATTTGGCTTCATAGTAATACAGGAGTAGTTGAAGTTGTAGTTATGATGGAGAAGCTGTATTTGTACAAAGCTTGGGGTAAGTATTCGTCTGGCAGCAGGGCGGTTTTGGATTTGAAGGGCAGTCTTCCTTTGATCGTCAATTTACTTGAATTGTAGGTATCACTGTTGGTATTCTTGGGTCATTCTGGGTTCTACGTGGGTTAGTGCAGTTGTGCTTGCAACTAGGTCATCCTAGGAGCATTGATGGGCTCTGGTTGTTGAAGTAATTACAGAGCTTGTATGCCACTGCTGCTGGTGGCTAGAATTTTGGTGTAATACTACGGCACCAACACTGGCTTACAAGCCGTAGTACTATGGCACCGACAGTGAAAAGGTTAAACAAAAAACATGGTCAATTTTTTTTCTCGTTATGCACTGCATGCTGAAGGATTTTTTATACTGCCCACACTGACTACTCAGACACATTCTCTCATATGTAGGCCTACCAGCTTTCTCCCACAAGATTTGAAGCCGCTAGAATTTTGGCATACTATTTCCACACTATATAGTGTGGAAATTAGGAGGAGGTGTGAAGTTACTAAAATTATTAGTCAGAGGGCTGAAGAGAGGTTGTTGAGGTGGTTTGATCATTTAGAGAGAATAGAACAAAGTAGAATAACTTGGAGAGCATATAAATCTGTAGGGAAAGGAAGGCGGGGTAGGGGTTGTCCCCGAAAAGGTTGGAGGGAGGGGATAAAGGAGGTTTTGTGGGGAAGGGGCTTGGATTTCCAGCAAGCATGCGTTAGCACGTTAGATAGAAGTGAATGGAGACTAACTGGTTTTTGGGACCTGACGAGCTGTTGGAGTGTGAACAGGGTAATATTTTGTGAAGGGATTCAGGGAAACTGGTTAGCCAGACTTGAGTCCTGGAAATGGGAAGTACAATGCCTGCACTTTAAAGGAGGGGTTTGGGATTTTCTTTTTGAGTTTCTTTTTGGGTCTCCCTGCCTTGGTGGGAAACAGCCGACGTGTTAAAAAAGATTATCTTTGGACTTATTCTGTTAATTATACTTCTTGATATAAATTCAATTAGTCTTTTGGAATTATTATGCATGCTTAGTAACTGCTGTCTTGGCTTCAGATTTCTGCTTACTTTGATTCCCAAGTCATTTTTTTTTTTTTTTTTTATGTTTGGCTGTTAGAAAGAAAAGAGGATACTTGAACACCATATACAAGATTATAAAGAAGACGTCTTAACCCCTGTTAATTGGCATAACAGAAGGCCAAAAATACTGAAAAAAACACCATATTTTTTTTTATGGTGTGGCAGATCAACCAGGCTGTGGATATGTGGGCCAGTGGACTGTCAGTAGAAACAGCCTGCATGACCAGGAAAGAACCAGACAAACCTGAGTAATAGTAGGAAGAATCTCGAAGCTCATCAGAGGTTTGTCGAAAGGTGTGGTGAATCAGTGAAATAGACTAAAAGAGGAGGTAGTGAGTCTTACAAGCTCTTAAAACTCCTCTTATCAAACTTTCTTGCAGATCAACTCTCAGTTTTACCTAAACTTCAAACAAGATATTAGCCCCTTGATTTCATGTTTTGTGTTCTAGTTTCCCATCATTATCCCTAGACAATTTAATAAACAATCATCAGTTTTCTTGTTTGTCACTGTATATAATGGGGTTAATTTTGCATTATATTGACTGTTTTTTTTTTTTTTTTCAGAAAAATTCTGAAGTTGAGCAGCCTGTTGGTAATCATGTTATGGTTGAGGGAGTGCAAAATACTTGTGCTGCTAGTGGAGTTTTACAAGAGAGTGATCTAGAACAGACACCACCAACACAAATAATAGCCAACCATGTGGGCATGACTATCAACTCTCAGAGTAATACAACTACTCTAAATGGAGAGCATACAAGTATAAATGGAGATGCTGAACTTGATGGTGAAATGGAGGTGAGATGTTTGAAATATTTATATTTTGTAAACTCAGACAATGTTGTTATTCATGAATATGGTATTCAATATACTTAATAGTTTGAAAAATATTTTATAATTAAGTCTTAAGTTTAAAATTGCATTTACTTTAATATGAACTTAGAGGAATTGGTGGTATTTTATTCGTCAGGAAACAGGACAAGTGTTTCCTGACACGAGTCTTAATAATATGATGACTGGCTATAACTGAAGCTTTTGAGCATACACAAATATCCTACACATAGGAGAAAGAAAAGTTTACGATGACATTTCAGTCTGACTTGGACCATTTACAAAGTCACACTAACACAAAAGGGAGAAGGAGCCAGTATGTGTAGGCGAGGGGGATAGGGACAGGACCAAGAAAGGAAGAAATAGAAATATGGGTAGTGGTAAGACTGGTAGTAGAGGTAATAGTGGTAGTAGAAAGTAGGGAGAGTAGTTTAGTGAGACGAGAGAGTAGTTTAGTGAGACGAGAGAGTAGTTTAGTGAGACGAGAGAGTAGTTTAGTGAGAGAGAGAGTAGTTTAGTGAGACAGAGAGTAGTTTAGTGAGACGAGAAGTAGTTTAGTGAGACGAGAGAGTAGTTTAGTGAGACGAGAGAGTAGTTTAGTGAGACGAGAGAGTAGTTTAGTGAGACGAGAGAGTAGTTTAGTGAGACGAGAGAGTAGTTTAGTGAGACGAGAGAGTAGTTTAGTGAGACGAGAGAGTAGTTTAGTGAGACGAGAGAGAGAGAGAGAAAGGGGGGGGGGAGTGAAGGGTGAAAGAGACGCTAGTAATGGTAGTAGCAATAGTAGTAGAAATGGAGTGGTAGTCATAATAGTAGAAGTGGGGTCAGTCTAAGGACAAGAAAAAGGGGTACTGCAGCAGAGCTAAGGGCCCACAAGGGGTAGGACCAAAAACATGGGGGTACTGAAGGACAGAACATACTTAGGCAGATAAAAGTAAAACAGAGGCAGAAAAAGAAAAACAATAGGAAAGGAGAAGAGGCAGGGGGAGGAGGAGAAGAAAGGATCAGGTCAGGTGACGAATGTTTTGAAGTTTGGAGCATTTGACAATGTAATGAGAAAGGAACCCATCTACAGAGACAAAGCCACGACTATGATTCATACAAGGAAAGTTGTGTATAAGGGATGCTTCAATGAGATAGTGACTGTAAAGGCTAAAAGTAGGGTAGACAGTTTCAGCAGAAGACCAGTCAATTGCCTCCCTTCATCCTTCACTCCTCTCTCTCTCTCTCTTGTACCACTAAATTACTCTCCCTACTTTCTACTACCAATATTACTTCTACAAAAGTAAAGTAAAGTAAATTTTATTTCGTTGCAGATTACATAGGTATTGGTAGTTACAATGTAAATTGAGTGCAAGGAGAGCCACTGACATGCCATGGCATTAGGGGCAGCTTATTCTAGTAACTTAAAGACTATGTACTTAATATTAGAGAAATTTATTGAGTTTATTCTAGTTAAAAATTGTTTTCAAAATTACAATATGATGAAATTTTACTGTTTAAATTATTATATAATATTAGATTAACATAAGAAATAATGTAAATCTAATTAATCTGTTTCAGACACCCAAAAATATTCACAAAAAAATCATTTTTTAAAGAATAACTATAGTTTTACATACAGAAAACAATGATAAATAAATACAGCCTCTCCTCACTTAATGTTGGAGATAGGTACGTACCTAAGACCCCGTTGGTAAACGAATTCATCACTAAACAAGGAGCATACTATAATGGTAGTGGATTTGTGTCATCTGTCTTTGATATTGTTTTAATGTCACCTTTACACCATTTATAATATTTCTGGTATATTTTTAAATGTTTATACAGCAGTGTACTGTATATTGTAATAAACAGAATTGAGGAAATCAGCTCTAATAAGCATTATTTAGGTATAAATACTGGTCAGAGAGCCCGTTGTAAGTGCGAGGCGTCGGTAAACGAGTACGTCGCTAAGTGAGGAGAGGCTGTATAAACATTACATACCTTTATTGAAGACTCTTGTTGGCATATTGAAGAAGGGGAGAGGGAGGAGAGTTTTTTGTTTGGAAGGGAAATCTCCCTCCATAAGGACTTCAGGTATCAAAGCTTTCTCTGGGGTGACTTCCCTTCTTTGTGTTTTACTGGCACTGGACCCCTGTCGCACTAAAAATCTGTCCAGAGAGCTCTGTTTCTGGTGTCTCTTTAAGATTTGCCTAAAATGGGACAAGACATTGTCATTGAAAATGTTGAAGTCACGGCTTGCAACAGTTTTGCTCACATGTCTTTAATCACTGAAGACGGCACATTCTTCCCTCTCTCTTTCTCCTCCTCTGAAGCTAACTGTTTTTCGTTGATCCACACCAACAACAATTTCTCCACATCCTCAATTGTTTGTGATCTCTGTTTCGTTAGCATATTTACTCCTTTTGCAACATCAGCTTCCTTGATTTCTGCTTTCTTCGCCAGGATGGAACAGATTGTTGATGTCGACTTACCATACATCCTGGCGAGATGGGCCACATGTATGCCACTTTCATATTTTGCTACAAGTTCTTTCTTGAATTCTATCGTGTTTCTCACCTTCTTTACCAAAGGGCTGGCACAATGAACATTCTTTGACCCCATGGTGGGTTATTTCATAGTCACAATCAATAAACAAGCACAAAAAGCAATGGATGAATGCGCAGAGTATTGCTAACTCAATGAAAGACAGACAGACTGAGTGTGGTACTTGCGAGAAGCGGCGTCCCAGGCGAACGGACACGTCTCATACACACGATTTCCGAGCAGATGCTTGAAATCCGGGGGAAAATTTTGCCGAAAAAAGTGCTCAAAATCTGAATTGCTCGATTTCCACACCCCCTCGAAAACCGAGGGTCCACTGTATACAGTAGGGTCCCGCTTTACGGCATTTCACTAATGCAGACATTTCAAATAAAGACCAAAACTCTCTATACGGCTCTCCCCATCCCTATCTGACTCACTAATACAAACGCTGTTTGTTCACATCCTCCATTAGCACTGCGTCTTTCCATTATGTCTGGAAACTTTTCCAAATTTTAAGTGTTTTAAAGTTATTGTGTATTTTATACGTACGTACTCTGATAATCACAGTGGAACCTCGGTTTTCATTTGCCCTAGTTTGGATGTAAAATATAGTTATTCTCTATAAAATGTATTTTTTGTTAATATTTTTGGGTGTCTGGAACGTATTAATTGGATTTACATTATTTCTTATGGGAAATATTAAAAAAAAATGCATTTTATAGAGAATAACTATAGTTTTACATACAAACTAGGGCATTTGAAAACCGAGGTTCCACTGTATACTAAAGTGTACCTGTACACTGTGCTGGCATGCAGGTACACATTAAAATCACTAAGAGTGTCTCACTAGTTTTGAAGACACATTATTAATATTTTAAAAAATGATTGCTATGGGGCGCTTTAAATGTCGTATATTATGTTAATATAGACATTTTCATTAATCCATCTATATTTTTTTTCAAAATTACATAAGAAACGTGCTACATAACATATAAACATGATACGTGTACCCACAGTAGAATAAATTTGACATAATTATGAGATGTGGTAGCTGGGTGTCTTGTCGGAGTAACGACAAGAATTATGTTTTCTCTAGTCCAACACCAAAAAGAATGTTAACACTATAGTATTACTGGGAGTAACTGTAGAAAATTATTCCTTTTGTATGCCTTGACTCCTATCTGTTTATTTATTCTACTGCACTAATGTGAAGACAACTTGTACACAATGTAAATGTTTGTATTGTGGGGTAAATGCTTCACCAACTTGTACAAATGCACTTGTTTGAACCAAAATTAGACAGGTATTAATGTGCATCAGACAGTGTGACTTCCCTTACACTTTTGTCTGTTCACAATTTTCAGTGTCTCCGTGTCTCTTGTTTACTCATTCTCTTGTTTATGATGGCATCTAAGGGTAGTTGTTAGAAATTATTAAATCGGTGAACAAGGTATGTCGCTCTGGGGCACTTTAAATTCAGGTGTGGTAGCTACGACACCTGAATTTCTACACTAAATACTCACCTCTCACCCTACATTAAGACTACACATATTTTAATGTAAGTAATGAGTATACTGTGTGTGTATTTTATTGCTTTGGGCCACTTTAAATATCGTATATTACATGTAGATGTGGTAGCCAGGCGGGTTACCATACCTACCACACCTGACTTTCAACAATAAATACTACTCACCTCTCACCCTACATTAAGATGACAAATATTTTAAGGTAAGTAATGAATGTACTGTGTGTGTGTATATGTATTTTACTTTTTATTGTATTTTTTTTTTATTCCTGGTTCTACTGTTAAGTTAATACAATGGTCCCTCGGTTTTCGTGCATCTCCAAACTCGAACATTTATGTAAGTGTATTTTCGTAAGTGCTGTTGCAAGTGTATTTTTGGGGGTCTGAAATAGACTAACCTACGTGACATTATTTCTTAAGGAAGTAAATTCGTTCGGTAATGGCACTTGAGCAGCATTCTGGAACGAATTTTCGGTGAAAACTGAGGGACCACTGTATATGTTAGGGTAAGCTTATCAAGTATGCATTTATGTGGGGGGAAAAAAAAAGGGCATTCCACTTTATGGCGGTAGTCTGGAACTTAACCTGCCGTGTAAGTGGGGCCCTATCGTATACTGGCTCCTTCACTCTTTTGTGTTAGTGTGACTTTGTAAATGGTCCAAGTGTCATTGTAATCTTATTTCTCACCTACATGCGGGTTATTTGTGTAATGTTCCAGTCACGGTATTGTGCCTTTTTGTTCCCTTTTGAGCGTAGTGTGTATTGTGAATTGTTTGTCATGAAATGATGCTGTATATATCTCTAGTTAAATATTTTTCTTTATAAGTAGTACATGATGTAGATAGTGCATGATTGTGTAACCTTTTCATCAGCACAATGACAAAGAGAACTTCCCGACCCAGATATTGACGGAAACACTCTACACTACACTCATGCGGGATCATAACGGTTTGGGCTTCAGCATTGCAGGAGGGAGAGGAGCAGCACAGTTCAAAGATGGTTCAGATGTAAGTAATTGAAAAGTAAATAAGTTTTTAATTTTACTATACAGACAGGATGATTATATTTCAACAGGTGTTCCTCACCCTACGATGGGGTTAAGTTCCAATGAACCCATCGTAAGTTAATTTTTTTTTTTTTTTTTTTCAACAAGTCGTCCGTCTCCCACCGAGGCAGGGTGACCCAAAAAGAAAAAATCCCCAAAAAGAAAATACTTTCATCATCATTCAACAGTAGGTTGGTAGACAGCATCCACCCAGGGAGGTACTACCGTTCTGCCAAGTGAGTGTAAAACGAAAGACTGTATTTGTTTTACATGATGGTAGGATTGCTGGTGTCTTTTTTCTGTCTCATAAACATGCAAGATTTCAGGTACGTCTTGCTACTTCTACTTACACTTAGGTCACACTACACATTCATGTACAAGCATATATATACACACCCCTCTGGGTTTTCTTCTATTTTCTTACTAGTTCTTGTTCTTATTTCCTCTCTCCATGGGGAAGTGGAACAGAATTCTTCCTCCGTAAGCCATGCATGTCGTAAGAGGCGACTAAAATCCCGGGAGCAAGGGGCTAGTAACCACTTCTCCTGTATATATTACTAAATGTAAAATGAGAAACTTTCGTTTTTTCTTTTGGGCCACCCTGCCTCGGTGGGAAATGGCCGATGTGTTGAAAGAAGAAGAAAGTTCTAGTTCTTATTGCTTTTCCTTTCATATCCATGGGGAAGTGGAATAAGAATCTTTCCTCCGTAAGCCATGCGTGTTGTAAAAGTCAACTTAAAATGCCGCGAACAATGGGCTATTAACCCCTTTTCCTGTATAGATTACTAAAAAGAAGTTAAAATATTATAAGAAAATATCGACCATTTTCCACCGAGGCAGGGTGGCCCAAAAAGGAAGAAAAAACTTTCATCATCATTCAACACTTTTACCATCACTCATACATAATCACTGTCTTTGCAGAGGTGCTCACATACAACAGCTTAGACGTCCCTCTAAATTGCCAGTATCCCAAACCCCTCTTTCAAAGTGCAGGCATTGTACTTCCCATTTCCAGGATTCAAGTACGGCTTACTGGTTTCCCTGAATCCCTTCACAAAATATTACCCTGCTCACACTCCAACAGCTCGTTAGTTCCCAAAACCCATTTGTCTCCATTCACTCCTATCTAACATGCTCACACACGCTTCTGGAAGTCCAAACAGCTTGCCTACAAAACCTCCTTTACCCACTCCCTCCAGCCTTTTCAGGGACGACCCCTACCCCGCCTTCCTTTCCCTACAGATTTATACACTCTCCAAGTCATTCTACTTTGTTCCATTCTCTCTAAATGACCAAACCACCTCAACAGCCCCTCTTCAGCCCTCTGACTAATGCTTTTAGTAACTCCACACCTCCTAATTTCCACACTACGAATTCTCTGCATAATATTTACACTACACATTGCCCTTAGATATGACAAGACATCTTCACTGCCTAGAATTGCCTCCTCACTGCAGCATTTACAACCCATGCTTCACATCCATATAAGAGTGTTGGTACCACTATACTCTCGTACATTACCTTCTTTGCCTCCATGGAGAACGTTCTTTGTCTCCACAGATACCTAAACGCATCACTCGCCTTTTTTTCTACGTCAATTCTATGGTTAACTTCATCCTTCATAAACCCATCCGCTAACAAGTCAACTCCCAAATAGTATATGAAAATAATATTCACTTCTTTCATACTCCCTCCCTCCAATGTGATATCCAATTTTTCTTTATCTAAATTGTTTGATACCCTCATCACCTTACTCTTATCTATATTCTCTTTCAACTTTCTATCTTTACACACCCTCCCAAACTCGTCCACTAACCTTTGCAACTTTTCTTTAGAATCTCCCATAAGCACAGTATCATCAGCAAAAAGTAAGTGTGTCAACTCCCATTTTGTACTTGATTCCCCATAATTTAATCCCACTCCTCTCCCCAACACCTTAGCATTTACTTTTTTTACAACCCCATCTATAAATATAAGTATTAAACAACCATGGGTGCATCACACATCCCTGTCTAAAACCTACTTTTACCGGGAAGTAATCTCCCTCTCTCCTACACACCCTAACCTGAGCCTCACTATCCTCATGAAAACTCTTTACAGCCTTCAGTAACTTACTACCTATTCCATACACTTGCAACATTTGCCACATTGCTCCCCTATCCACTCTATCATATGCCTTTTCTAAATCCATAAATGCAATGAAAACTTCTCTACCTTTATCTAAATACTGTTCACATATATGCTTAACTGTAAACACTTGATCTACACATCCCCTACCCACTCTAAACCCTCCTTGCTCATCTGCAATCCTGCCCTCTGTCTTACCTCTAATTCAATAATAACCCTAAAGTACACTTTACCTGGTATACTCAGTAAACTTCTTTCAACACGTCGGCCGTTTCCCACCAAGGTGGGGTGGCCCAAAAGGAAAAACGAAAGTTTCTCCTTTTACATTTAGTAATATACACAGAAGAAGGGGTTACTAGCCCCTTGCTCCAGGCATTTTAATCGCCTCTTACGACACGCATGGCTTACGGAGGAAGAATTCTGTTCCACTTCCCCATGGAGATAAGAGGAAATAAGAACAAGAACTAGTAAGAAAATAGAAGAAAACCCAGAGGGGTGTGTATATATATATGCTTGTACATGAATGTGTAGTGTGACCTAAGTGTAAGTAGAAGTAACAAGACATACCTGAAATCATGCATGTTTATGAAAAAAAGACACCAGCAATCCTACCATCATGTAAAACAAATACAGGCTTTCGTTTTACACTCATTGGGAAGGACGGTAGTACCTCCCTGGGCGACTGCTGTCTACCAACCTACTACCTAGGACTCAGTAAACTTATTACCCTATAATTTTTACAATCTCTTTTGTCCCCCTTCCCTTTATATAATGGAATTATACAGTCTCACTGCCATTCCCTAGGTACCTTCCTCTCTTTCATACTATATCTACGCCTGCTTTTAACATTTCTGTCATAATTCCAGCAGTTCCAGCTGCTTTACCCCCTTTCATTTTACGTAATGCCTCATGCTCCTCGCTCACACTCACATCCTGCTCTTCTTCACTCCTAAAAGATGTTATACCTCCCTGGCCTGTGCATGAAATTACTGCCTCCCTTTCTTCATCGACATTTAAAAGTTCCTCAAAATATTCTCGCTATCTACCCAATACTAACTCCTACCTTCAGTTATGAATATAAGAGTGTTGGTACCACTATACTTTCGTACATTCCCTTCTTTGCCTCCATGGATAACGTTTTTTTGTCTCCACAGATACCTCAACGCACCACTCACCATTTTTTTTCTTCATCAATTCTATGGTTAACCTCATCCTTCATAAACCCATCCGCTGACACGTCAACTCCCAAATATCTGAAAACATTTGCTTCTTCCATAATCCCTCTCTCCAATGTGATATCCAATTTTTCTTTATTTAAATCGTTTGATATCCTCATCACCTTATTCTTATCTATGTTCACTTTCAACTTTCTACCTTTACACACCCTCCCAACTAACCTTTGCAACTTTTCTTTAGAATCCCCCATATGCACAGTATCATCAGCAAAAAGTAACTGTGTCAACTCCCATTTTGCATTTAATTCCCCATAATTTAATCCCACCCATCTCCCCAACACCCTAGCATTTACTTTTTTTGCAACCCCATCTATAAATATATTAAACAACCATGGTGACATTACACATCCCTGTCTAAGACCTACTTTTACCGGGAAGTAATCTCCCTCTCTCCTACACACCCTAACCTGAGCCTCACTATCCTCATAAAAAAACTTTACAGCCTTCAGTAACTTACTACCTATTCCATACACTTGCAACATTTGCCACATTGCTCCCCTTTCCACTCTATCATATGCCTTTTCTAAATCCATAAATGCAATGAAAACTTCTCTACCTTTATCTAAATACTGTTCACATATATGCTTAACTGTAAACACTTGATCTACACATCCGCTACCCAATCTAAACCCTCCTTGCTCATCTGCAATCCTACTCTCTGTCTTACCTCTAATTCTTTCAATAATAACCCTGCCATACACTTTACCTGGTATACTCAGTAAACTTATTCCCCTATAATTTTTACACTCTATTTTATCCCCTTCCCTTTATATAAAGGAACTATACATGCTCTCTGCCAATCCCTAGGTACCTTCCCCTCTTTCATACATTTATTAAACAAAAATACCAACCACTCCAGCACTATATCCCCCCCTGCTTTTAACATTTCTGTCATGATCCCGTCAGTTCCAGCTGCTTTACCCCCTTTCATTCTACGTAATGCCTCACGCACCACCCCCACACTCACATCCTGCTCTTCTTCACTTCTAAACGGTGTTGTACCTCCCTGGCCAGTACATGAAATTACCGCCTCCCTTTTTTCATCGACATTTAAAAGTGCCTCAAAATATTCCCGCCATCTACCCAGTACTTCCAGCTCCCCATCTACTAACTCCCCTACTCTGTTTTTAACTGACAAATCCATTTGTTCCCTAGGCTTTCTTACCTTGTTTATCTCACTCCAAAATTTTTTCTTGTTTTCAGCAAAATTTCTTGACAGAGCCTCTCCCATTCTTTCATCCGCTCTTCTTTTGCACTCTCTCACCACTCTCTTCACCTTTCTTTTACTCTCCATATACTCTGCTCTTCTATTAACACTTCTCTTTTGTAAAAACCTCTCATAAGCAACCTTTTTCTCTTTTATCACACCCTTTACTTCTTCATTCCACCACTCCCTCCTCTTTCCTCCTGCACCCACCCTCCTATAGCCACAAACTTCTGCCCCACATTCTAATACTGCATTTTTAAAACTATCCCAACTCTCTTCAACCCCCACTACTCATACTTGCAGTAGCCCACCTTTCTGCCAATACAGTGGACCCCCGGTGTTCGTCCATTTTTCGTAACAGAATGCTGTTCAAGTGCCATTACCAACCGAATTTATTCCCTTAAGAAATAACGTAAAGTAGACTAGTCCTTTTAGACCCCCAAAACATAAAAGGGCGTGTTTTGAGAAGGACGAACACCGAGGGTTCACTGTAGTTGCTTATATCTCACCCTAACTTCCTCCTCCCTTAGTTTATACACTTTTACCTCTCTCTTACTTGCTGTTGCCATTTTCTTTTTGTCCCATCTACCTTTTACTCTAACTGTAGCTACAACCAAATAATGATCTGATATATCCGTTGCCCCTCTATAAACATGTACATCCTGAAGCCTACCCATTACCCTTTAATCCACCAATACATTATCCAACAAACTACTTTCCTTACGTGCTATATCATACCTTGTATATTTATTTATCCTCTTTTTCATAAAATATGTATTACTTATTACCAAACCTCTTTCTACACATAGCTCAATTAATGGTTCCCCATTTACATTTACCCCTGGCACCCCAAATTTACCTACTACTCCCTCCACAACATTTTTACCCACTTTAGCATTAAGATCCCCAACCACAATTACTCTCTCACTTGGTTCAAAACTCCCCACACATTCACTCAACATTTCCCAAAATCTCTCTCTCTCCTCTACACTTCTCTCTTCTCCAGGTGCATAAACACTTACTATAACCCACTTTTCACATCCAACCTTTATTTTACTCCACATAATCCTTGAATTTATACATTTATATTCCTTCTTTACCTGCCATAACTGATTATTCAACATTATTGCCACTCCTTCTTTAGCTCTAACTCTATTTGAAACCCCTGACCTAATCCCATTTATTTCTCCCCACTGAAACTCTCCTACCACCTTCAGCTTTATCTCACTTAAAGCCAGGACATCCAGCTTCTTTTCATTCATGACATCTACAATCATCTCTTTCTTATCATTCGCACAACATTCACGCACATTCAAACATCCCACTTTGACGGTTTTCTTCTTTTTCTTTTTAGTAAGCTATACAGGAAAAGGGGTTACTACCCCATTGTTCCCGACATTTTAGTTGACTTTTACAACACGCATAGCTTACGGAGGAAAGATTCTTATTCCACTTCCCTCGGTAAACTTATTTCCTATAATTCTTACACTCTTTTATCCCCCTTCCCTTTATATAAAGGAACTACACATGCTCTCTGCCAATCCCTAGGTACCTTCCCCTCTTTCATACATTTATTAAACAAAAATACCAACCACTCCAGCACTATATCTTCCCCTGCTTTTAACATTTCTGTCATGATCCCATCAGTTCCAGCTGCTTTACCCCTTTCATTCTACGTAATGCCTCACGCACCTCCCCCACACTCACATCCTGCTCTTCTTCACTTCTAAACGATGTTGTACCTCCCTGGCCAGTACATGAAATTACCGCCTCCCTTTTTTCATCGACATTTAAAAGTTCCTCAAAATATTCCCGCCATCTACCCAATACCCAATACAAGTTTATCCTAAACAATTTAGATAAGGAAAAAAATTAGATTGGAGGGAGGGAGTATGGAAGAAGAGAATGTGTTCACTTATTTTGGAGTAGACTTGTTAGCAGATGGGTTTATGAAGGATGAGGTAAACCATAGAATTGATGAAGGAAAAAAGCTGGGTGGTGCTTTGAGGTATCTGTGTAGACAAAGAAGGGAATGTATGAGAGTATAGTGGTACCAACACACTTACATGGATGTGAAGCATGGATTGCAAATGTTGCAGCAAGTAGGAGGCTGTAGGCAGTGGAGATGTTGTGTCTAAGGGCAATGTGTGGCGTAAATATTGTGCAGAGAATTCATAGTGTGGAAATTGAGGTGTGGAGTTATTAAAAGTATTATTCAGAGGGCTGAGGAGGGGTTGTTCATTTGGTTTGGCCATCTAGAGAGGATGGAGCAAAATATGATGACTTGTAGGGTGTATAAATCTGTAGTGGATGGAAGGAGAGGTAGGGGTCTTCTTAGGAAAGGAGGGAGGGAGTAAAGGAGGTTTTCTGTGCAAGGGGCTTGGACATACAGTAGGCATGTGTGTGTGTGCTAGATAGGAGTGAGTGGAGTTGAATGGTTTTTGGGACTTGACAAGCTGTTGGAGTGTGAGTAGAGTAATATTTTCTGGAGGGATTCAGGGAAACTGGTTAGCCGTACTTGAGTCCTGGAGGTGGGAAGTAAAATACCTGCACTTTAAAGGAGGGGTTTGGGATATTTGCTGTTTGGAGTGACATCTGAACTGTCGTATTTGTGCGCCTCTGCAAAGCCAGTAATTTGTGTGAATAATAGTGAAGGTGTTTCATTTTTGGGTCACCCTACCTCGGTAGGAGACACCCAGTGTGTTAAAAAAAAAAAGTTTATCCTATTAATAAATTTGCAGTGCTGTATAGTACAATTTTTTTTTTTTATATTACATTGACTTGATAACCCAAGGATGATACAGGTACAGTACATGTAGTAATATGTTATACAGGTACTCACCATTAATGTAGTCAGCTGATAGCTCACAGGGTCTGAGGAATGTTGTGAAGCATAGAACTAACATTCATTGCTGTCACACCATCGTAAAGTTAAAATATTGTAAGTCGGACCATCGTAAAGTGAGAAGCATTTGTAGTTCATGCATATATGTACATACACACATCTAGGTTTTTCTTCTTTTTCTTAATAGCTCTTGTTCTTTTTATTTTCTCTATTGTCCATGGGGAAGTGGAAAAGAATCTTTCCTCCGTAAGCAATGCGTGTCGTATGAGGCGACTAAGATGCCGGGAGCAATGGGCTAGTAACCCCTTCTCCTGTACAAATCTACTAAAAACGAGAAGAAGAAAAACTTTATAAAACTGGGTTGTCTGAATGTGCGTGGATGTAGTGCGGATGATAAGAAAGAGATGATTGCTGATGTTATGAATGAAAAGAAGTTGGATGTCCTGGCCCTAAGCGAAACAAAGCTGAAGGGGGTAGGCGAGTTTCAGTTGGGAGAAATAAATGGGATTAAGTCAGGAGTATCTGAGAGAGTTAGAGCTAAGGAAGGGGTAGCAATAATGTTGAAGGATCAGTTATGGAAGGCAAAGAGGAATATGAATGTGTAAATTCAAGGATTATGTGGATTAAAATAAGGGTCGGATGCGAAAAGTGGGTCATAATAAGCGTGTATGCACCTGGAGAGGAGAGGAGTGTAGAGGAGAGAGAGATTTTGGGAGATGTTAAGCGAATGTATAGGAACTTTTGAACCAAATGAGAGAGTAATTGTGGTAGGGGACCTAAATGCTAAAGTGGGAGAAACATGCAGAGAGGGTGTAGTAGGTAAGTTTGGGGTGCCAGGTGTAAATGATAATGGGAGCCCTTTGATTGAACTTTGTATAGAAAGGGGTTTAGTTATAGGTAATACATATTTTAAGAAAAAGAGGATAAATAAGTATACAAGATATGATGTAGGGCGTAATGACAGTAGTTTGTTGGACTATGTATTGGTAGATAAAAGACTGTTGAGTAGACTTCAGGATGTACATGTTTATAGAGGGGCCACAGATATATCAGATCACTTTTTAGTTATAGCTACAGTGGGAGTAAAAGGTAGATGGGATACAAGGAAAATAGATTCAGTAAGTAAGAGAGAGGTGAAGGTTTATAAACTAAAAGAGGAGGCTAGTGAGAGTGTAGGCAATGGGGTCGAAAATGTATGGGGTAGATTTAAAAATGTAGTGTTAGAGTGTTCAGCAGAAGTTTGTGGTTACAGGCGAGTGGGTGCGGGAGGGAAGAGGAGCGATTGGTGGAATGATGATGTAAAGAGCGTAGTAAGGAGAAAAGTTAGCATATGAGAGGTTTTTACAAAGTAGAAGTGATGCAAGGAGGGAAGAGTATATGGAGAGAAAAAAAGAGGTTAAAAGAGTGGTGAAGCAATGTAAAAGAGAGCAGATGAGAGAGTGGGTGAGATGTTATCAGCAAATTTTGTTGAAAATAAGAAAAAGTTTTGGAATGAGATTAATAAGTTGAGGAAGCCTAGAGAACAAATGGATTTGACAGTTAAAAATAGGAGAGGAGAGTTATTAAATGGAGAGTTAGAGGTATCGGGAAGATGGAGAGAATATTTTGAGGAGTTGTTAAATGTTGATGAAGACAGGAAGCTGTGATTTCGTGTGTAGGGCAAGGAGGAATAACATCTTGTAGGAGTGTGGAAGAGCCAGTTGTGGGTGTAGGGAAAGTTCGTGAGGCAGTGGGTAGAATGAAAGGGGGTAAGGCAGCTGGGATTGATGGGATAAAGATAGAAATGTTAAAAGCAGGTGGGGATATAGTTTTGGAGTGGTTGGTGCTATTATTTAATAAATGTATGGAAGAGGGTAAGGTACCTAGGGATTGGCAGAGAGCGTGTATTGTTCCTTTGTATAAAGGCAAAGGGGACAAAAGAGAGTGCAAAAATTATAGGGAATAAGTCTGTTGAGTGTACCTGGTAAAGTGTATGGTAGAGTTATTATTGAAAGAATTAGGAGTAAGACAGAAAGCAGGATAGCAGATGAACAAGGGGGCTTTAGGAAAGGTACGGGGTGTGTAGACCAAGTGTTTACAGTGAAACATATAGGTGAACAGTATTTGGATAAGGGTAAAGATGTTTTTGTGGCATTTATGGATTTGGAAAAGGCGTATGATAGGGTAGATAGGGGGGCAATGTGGCAGATGTTGCAGGTGTATGGAATAGGAGGAAGGTTGCTGAAAGCAGTGAAGAGTTTTTATGAGGATAGTGAGGCTCAGGTTAGTGTGTGTAGGAGGGAAGGGACTATTTCCCAGTAAAAGTGGGCCTTAGACAAGGATGTGATGTCACCGTGGTTGTTCAATATATTTATAGATGGGGTTGTAAGAGAAGTGAATGCGAGGGTCTTGGCAAGAGGTGTTGGGCTAAAAGATAAAGAAGCAAATACAAAGTGGGAGTTGTCACAGTTGCTTTTGCTGATGACACTGTGCTTTTGGGAGATTCTGAAGAGAAGTTGCAGAGGTTGGTGGATGAATTTGGTAGGGTGTGTAAAAGAAGAAAATTGAAAGTAAATATAGGAAAGAGTAAGGTGATGAGGATAACAAAAAGAATAGGTGACGAAAGATTGGATATCAGATTGGAGGAGAGAGTATGGAGGAGGTGAATGTATTCAGATATTTGGGAGTGGACATGTCGGCGGATGGGTCTATGAAGGATGAGGTGAATCATAGAATTGATGAGGGGAAAAGGGTGAGTGGAGCACTTCGGAGTCTGTGGAGACAAAGAACCTTGTCCATGGAAGTAAAGAGGGAATGTATGAGAGTATAGTTATACCAACACTCTTATATGGGTGTGAAGCATGGGTGATGAATGTTGCAACGAGGAGAAGGCTGGAGGCAGTGGAGATGTCATGTCTGAGGTCAATGTGTGGTGTGAATATAATGCAGAGAATTCGGAGTTTGGAAATTAGGAGGAGGTGCGGGATTACCAAAACGATTGTTCAGAGAGCTGAGGAGGGGTTGTTGAGGTGGTTTGGACATGTAGAGAGAATGGAACGAGACAGAGTGACTTCGAGAGTGTATAAATCTGTAGTGGAGGGAAGGCGGGGTAGGGTCGGCCTAGGAAAGATTGGAGGGAGGGGTAAAGGAAGTTTTGTGTGCGAGGGCTTGGACTTCCAGCAAGCATGTGTGAGCGTATTTGATAGGAGTGAATGGAGGCATATGGTTTTTAACACTTGACGTGCTGTTGGAGTGTGAGCAAAGTAACATTTATGAAGGGATTCAGGGAAACCGGCAGGCCGGACTTGAGTTCTGGAGATGGGAAGTACAGTGCCGGCACTCTGAAGGAGGGGTGTTAATGTTGCAGTTTTATAACTGTAGTGTAAAGCACCCCTCTGGCAAGACAGTAATGGAGTGAATGATGATGAAAGTTTTTCTTTTTCGGGCCACCCTGCCTTGGTGGGAATCGGCCGATGTGTTAATAAAAAAAAAATAATAAAAAAGAATGTGCTTAAGGCCTCTGGTAGTATTTTAATATGTTTATAGGCTTTACTAAGAGCTGTAAACAGTTTAGAATGTATATGTTTTTGTTTGATCAATTTTTTTTTTATCTTTTCTATACAGTATATTTGATATATTAAACCTTTTCCTTTTTCTATAGAAGCTCTTTGATCTTATATTGGTAATTTTGCTATACTCTTGGTTATAATTTTAGGCCGAGTACCTACTTGAAACTTCTTGTTTATTTCTTCTTTTTAACACACCGGCCATCTCCCTCTGAGGTAGGGTGATCCGAAAAAGAAAAACACATTTACCATCACTCCATTGCTGTCTTGTCAGACACACACTGATACTACAGTTTCAAAACTGCAAATATTCCCACCCCTCCTTCAGAGTGCAGGCACTGTACTTCCTACCATCAGGATTTAAGTACGGCTAACTGGTTTCCCTGAATCCTTTCATAAAATGTTACCTTGCTCCCACTTCAACAGCTCGTCAAGTAGGAGTGAATCTGGCAAGTAGGCCCAGGAGCTAAGACCTGAATCCCACCTCCTTTGACCCACCATGAATGAAGCTGTTAGCTGCAGTAAAAGTCAGTGTGCTACCTCTGGGGATGCTGTGGCTTTCTCAGTTTTGTTTTTTCTGTTTATACATAAGGAGTCTGATCCAGAATATTTTACCAGCTGCAGTTGATATAATGAATAGTTGCTCCATTCCAAGAAGTTTGCTTATATAGCCAAGAGAAAATGGGATTTTGTTCATTGGGGAAGGTAAGATGTTTAACTGAGCTGAGGCGTAGTAAAAGCGTTCATTCTGGTAATCTTCGGGTATGATATAGGCTCTGGTTCTTTAATGTTTTCCATTTTATCCTACATATCTTAGATGTTGCTGCCATGCTCAGCTGCTTTTCCTGCCTCTTTTTTTTCATGGTTTATTAATGCAATTGTTTCCATAAATCATATTCAAAGCAAACATTATGTAGACTGCATATCAACTTCACCTCCTCTCAAATACTGTAAATGTATTTTAAGCAGTTAAATATTTATTCTTTTTCTTCCATTTATCTTGATGAGTATGTATTTACGAGTATGTATACACAGGGTGTGTAGGAGAGAGGGAGATTACTTCCCAGTAAAAGTAGGTCTTAGACAGGGATGTTTAATGTCACCATGGTTGTTTAATATATTTATAGATGGGGTTGTAAAAGAAGTAAATGCTAGGGTGTTGGGGAGAGGGGTGGGATTAAATTATGGGGAATCAAATGCAAAATGGGAGTTGACACAGTTGCTTTTTGCTGATGATACTGTGCTTATGGAAGATGCTAAAGAGGGCTGAAGAGGGGTTGTTGAGGTGGGTTGGTCATTTAGAGAGAATGGATCAAAGTAGAATGACTTGGAGAGCGTATAAATCTGTAGGGGAAGGAAGGCGGGGTAGGGGTCGTCCTCGAAAAGGTTGGAGGGAGGGGGTAAAGGAGGTTTTGTGGGCGAGGGGCTTGGACTTCCAGCAAGCATGTGTGAGCGTGTTAGATAGGAGTGAATGGAGACGAATGTTTTTTGGGACCTGACGAGCTGTTGGAGTGTGAGCAGGGTAATATTTTGTGAAGGGATTCATGGAAACCAGTTAATTGATTTAGTTGGAAGTACAATTCCTGCACTTTAAAGGAGGGGTCTGGGATAGTGACAGTTGGGAGGGACTTATTCTCAGCTGTCGTATCTGAGTGCCTCTGCAAAGACAGTGATTATGTATGAGTAAGGTGAAAGTGTTGAATGATGATGAAAGTATTTTATTTTGGGGAAATTTTCTTTCTTTTTGGGTCACCCTGCCTCAGTGGGAGATGGCCGACTTGTTGAAAAAAAAAATACACATTTCTGGTTGAGAATAATGAAGTCTTTGTAGTGTACAAGTATCATGTATTAACAAATACCAATGACGCTGTGTTTAATATTCATTACTTCTTTTGTAGGCTATCTATATATCGAGAATAACAGAAGGTGGAGCAGCTGCTAAGGATGGAAAACTACACATTGGAGACAGAGTTATATCAGTAAGTGTGAGAACTAAATAGATTACAGTTTCTCTACTTCTTGATCATTTTGTATTTTAGTACTGTATCTGTATTGTGCATCATGCCAACACTTAAGAAAGGAGTGAAGGGAGGGAATATTAAGACAGAACTTGAACGTTTGGAACTTAAAACTTATTTTCCCATTGAGACCTATGTTATAATCAGAGATGGGTTCCCAGATAATATTCTGTATTCAATTTCAATACTCATTTCAATACTCATTTGAGATGAGATAAAGGTCCCTTTCCTCTTTTCTCCTCTCCCATTATCTCTTCTTTCATTGCATTCCTCCTCCTTTCTTCCAATTACCCACCCTCTCATTGTGTCTTTAGGAATATGCGAAGGACCTGGGTGTAATAATCTCAGCTGACCTTTCTTTCAAAGAACACAGTAAAGAAAATGTCACGAAAGCCAAGAAAACGACGGGTTTTATAATGAAAACTTTCAGATCTATTAAAATAATGCCTGTGGTGACACTTCAGATCTGACTTATAAAATCGTAATAACATGATTGCTGACAAATCACAGAATTCACAAGCCAACTAGTCCAGTGGTTGGTGCACACACTTGTGAGTTTTAGGACTCACCTGCCTTGGGTTCAAGCAACAGTTGTTCTTCGATTATCTATTTAAATCGCTTATGCGATTTAAATAGATAATCGCATAGTGTTGATGGCCCCATTCAGAGAAGGAGAGATATCAGATCTAAAAGAGAGATAGAGATAATTTATAGTCTGCATAGAGCCAATAGAGAGATTAAGAGAGTGGTGAAGGAATGTAAAAGGAGAGCAAATGAGAGAGTGGGTGGGATGCTATCAACAAACTTTGCTGAGAATAAGAAAAAAATTGGAGTGAGATTAACAAGTTGAGAAAGCCTAGGGAATGAATGGATTTGACAGTTAAAAATAGGAGAGGAGAGTTATTGGATGGAGAATTAGAGGTAACAGGAAGATGGAGGGAATATTTTGAGGAACTCTTAAATGTTGATGAAGATAGGGAAGCTGTGATTTTGTGTATTGGACAGGGAGGTATAACATCATGTAGGAGTGAAGTAGAGCCAGTTGTGAGTGTGAGGGAAGTGTGTGAGGCAGTGGGTAGAATGAAAGGGAGTAAAGCAGTTGGGATTGATGTGTTAAAGACAGAAATGTTAAAAGCAGGCAGGGATATAGTTTTGGAGTGGTTAGTGTTTTTATTTAATAAATGTATGAAAGAGGGTAAGGGATTGGCAGAGTTTGTGCATAGTTCCATTATGTAAAGACAAAGGGGACAAAAGAGAGTGTAAGAATTACAGGGAAATAAGCCTGTTGAGTATACCTGGTAAAGTGTATGGTAGTTATTATTGAAAGAATTAAGAGTAAGATAGAGAGCAGGATCACAGAGGAAAAAGAAGGCTTTAGGAAGGGTAGGGGGTGTGTGGACCAAGTGTTTACAGTGAAACATATTCATGAACAGTATTTAGATAAAGGTAAAAAAAATTTTTGTGGCATTTATGGATTTGGAAAAGGTGTACGATAAGGTGAGTAGGGGGGCAGTGTGACAGATGTTGCAAATGTTTGGAATAGGAGGTAGGCTACTGAAAGTAGTGAAGAATTTTTACAAGGATAGTGAGACTCAGGTTAGAGTTTGTAGGAGAGAGAGAGATTATTTTTCAGTAAAAGTAGGCTTTAGACAGGGATGTGTGATGTCACCATGGTGGTTTAATATATTTTTAGATGGGGTTGTAAGAGAAATGAATGCTCGGGTGTTGGCAAGAGGTGTGGGGTTAAAAGATAAAGAATCTAACACAAAGTGGGATTTGTCACAATTGCTCTTTGCTGATGACACTGCTTTTGGGAGATTCTGAAGAGAAGTTGTAGAGGTTAATGGATGAGTTTTTAGGGTATGTAAAAGAAGGAAATTGAAAGTGAACATAGGAAAGAGTAAGGTCATGAGGATAACAAAAAATTAGGTAATGAAAGATTTGATATCAGAATGGAGGGAGGGAGTATGGAGGAAGTGAATGTATTCAGATATTTGGGAGTGGACTTGTCAGCAGATGGGTCTATGAAATTCGTGGTTAACGATAGAATTGATGAAGGAAAAAAGGTGAGTGGTGTATTGAGGTGTCTGTGGAGACAAAGAACATTATCCATGGAGGCAAAGAAATGAATGTACGAGAATATAGTGGTACTAACACTCTTATATGGGTGTGAAGCATGGGTGGTGAATGCTACAGCAAGGAGGAGGCTTGAGCCAGTGGATATTTCGTGGCTAAGGACAATGTGTGGTGTAAATGTTATGCAGAGAATTTGTAGTGTGGAAATTAGTGGGGGTGTGGAGTTACTAAAAGTATTACAGCCTCTCCTCACTTAACGACAGGGTTCCATTCCTAAAAGTAGGTCGGTAAGCGAATTGGTCGTTAAGCGAGGAGCGTACTGTACTGGTAGTAGGTTTGTGTCAACCATCTTTAGGTTTTTTTTTTTTTTAAATGTCACCTTTGCATCATTTATAACATTTCTTTTTTTTTTTTTAATGTTTATACAGTATTTTTTTTTTTTTTATTAACACATCGGCCGATTCCCACCAAGGCAGGGTGGCCCGAAAAAGAAAAACTTTCATCATCATTCACTCCATCACTGTCTTGCCAGAAGGGTGCTTTACACTACAGTTATAAAACTGCAACATTAACACCCCTCCTTCAGAGTGCCGGCACTGTACTTCCCATCTCCAGAACTCAAGTCCGGCCTGCCGGTTTCCTGAATCCTTCATAAATGTTACTTTGCTCACACTCCAACAGCACGTCAAGTATTAAAACCATATGCCTCCATTCACTCCTATCAAATACGCTCACACATGCTTGCTGGAAGTCCAAGCCCTCGCACACAAAACTTCCTTTACCCCCTCCTCCAACCTTTCCTAGGCCGACCCCTACCCCGCCTTCCCTCCACTACAGATTTATACACTCTCGAAGTCACTCTGTCTCGTTCCATTCTCTCTACATGTCCAAACCACCTCAACAACCCCTCCTCAGCTCTCTGGACAATCGTTTTGGTAATCCCGCACCTCCTCCTAATTTCCAAACTCCGAATTCTCTGCATTATATTCACACCACACATTGACCTCAGACATGACATCTCCACTGCCTCCAGCCTTCTCCTCGTTGCAACATTCATCACCCATGCTTCACACCCATATAAGAGCGTTGGTATAACTATACTCATACATTCCCTTTACTTCCATGGACAAGGTTCTTTGTCTCCACAGACTCCGAAGTGCTCCACTCACCCTTTTCCCTCATCAATTCTATGATTCACCTCATCCTTCATAGACCCATCCGCCGACATGTCCACTTCCAAATATCTGAATACATTCACCTCCTCCATACTCTCTCCCTCCAATCTGATATCCAATCTTTC
This sequence comes from Cherax destructor, assembly GCA_009830355.1. Lineage (NCBI taxonomy): Eukaryota > Metazoa > Arthropoda > Malacostraca > Decapoda > Parastacidae > Cherax > Cherax destructor. The sequence continues at coordinate 41,012 of WNWK01000750.1, forward strand.
GTCACCTATTCTTTTTGTTATCCTCATCACCTTACTCTTTCCTATATTCACTTTCAATTTTCTTCTTTTACACACCCTACCAAATTCATCCACCAACCTCTGCAGCTTCTCTTCAGAATCTCCCAAAAGCACAGTGTCATCAGCAAAAAGCAACTGTGACAACTCCCACTTTGTATTTGCTTCTTTATCTTTTAGCCCAACACCTCTTGCCAAGACCCTCGCATTCACTTCTCTTACAACCCCATCTATAAATATATTGAACAACCACGGTGACATCACACATCCTTGTCTAAGGCCCACTTTTACTGGGAAATAGTCCCCTTCCCTCCTACACACTCTAACCTGAGCCTCACTATCCTCATAAAAACTCTTCACTGCTTTCAGTAACCTTCCTCCTATTCCATACACCTGCAACATCTGCCACATTGCCCCCTATCTACCCTATCATACGCCTTTTCCAAATCCATAAATGCCACAAAAAAATCTTTACCCTTATCCAAATACTGTTCACCTATATGTTTCACTGTAAACACTTGGTCTACACACCCCTACCTTTCCTAAAGCCCCTTGTTCATCTGCTATCCTGCTTTCTGTTTTACTCTTAATTCTTTCAATAATAACTCTACCATACACTTTACCAGGTACACTCAACAGACTTATTCCCTATAATTTTTGCACTCTCTTTTGTCCCCTTTGCCTTTATACAAAGGAACAATACACGCTCTCTGCCAATCCCTAGGTACCTTACCCTCTTCCATACATTTATTAAATAATAGCACCAACCACTCCAAAATTATATCCCCACCTGCTTTTAACATTTCTATCTTTATCCCATCAATCCCAGCTGCCTTACCCCTTTCATTCTACCCACTGCCTCACGAACTTCCCTACACCCACAACTGGCTCTTCCACACTCCTACAAGATGTTATTCCTCCTTGCCCTACACACGAAATCACAGCTTCCCTGTCTTCATCAACATTTAACAAATCCTCAAAATATTCTCTCCATCTTCCCGATACCTCTAACTCTCCATTTAATAACTCTCCTCTCCTATTTTTAACTGTCAAATCCATTTGTTCTCTAGGCTTCCTCAACTTATTAATCTCATTCCAAAACTTTTTCTTATTTTCAACAAAATTTGCTGATAACATCTCACCCACTCTCTCATCTGCTCTCTTTTACATTGCTTCACCACTCTTTTAACCTCTCTTTTCTCTCCATATACTCTTCCCTCCTTGCATCACTTCTACTTTGTAAAACCTCTCATATGCTAACTTTTTCTCTCTTACTACTCTCTTTACATCATCATTCCACCAATCGCTCCTCTTCCCTCCCGCACCCACTCGCCTGTAACCACAAACTTCTGCTGAACACTCTAACACTACATTTTTAAATCTACCCCATACATTTTCGACCCCATTGCCTACACTCTCACTAGCCCATCTATCCTCCAATAGTTGTTTATATCTTACCCTAACTGCCTCCTCTTTTAGTTTATAAACCTTCACCTCTTTTACTTACTGATTCTATTTTCCTTGTATCCCATCTACCTTTTACTCCCACTGTAGCTATAACTAAAAAGTGATCTGATATATCTGTAGCCCCTCTATAAACATGTACATCCTGAAGTCTACTCAACAGTCTTTTATCTACCAATACATAGTCCAACAAACTACTGTCATTACGCCCTACATCATATCTTGTATACTTATTTATCCTCTTTTTCTTAAAATATGTATTACCTATAACTAAACCCCTTTCTATACAAAGTTCAATCAAAGGGCTCCCATTATCATTTACACCTGGCACCCCAAACTTACCTACTACACCCTCTCTGCATGTTTCTCCCACTTTAGCATTTAGGTCCCCTACCACAATTACTCTCTCATTTGGTTCAAAAGTTCCTATACATTCGCTTAACATCTCCCAAAATCTCTCTCTCTCCTCTACACTCCTCTCTCTTCTCCAGGTGCATACACGCTTATTATGACCCACTTTTCGCATCCACCCTTATTTTAATCCACATAATCCTTGAATTTACACATTTATATTCCCTCTTTTCCTTCCATAACTGATCCTTCAACATTATTGCTACCCCTTCTTTAGCTCTAACTCTCTCAGATACTCCTGACTTAATCCCATTTATTTCTCCCCACTGAAACTCGCCTACCCCCTTCAGCTTTGTTTCGCTTAGGGCCAGGACATCCAACTTCTTTTCATTCATAACATCGGCAATCATCTCTTTCTTATCATCCGCACTACATCCACGCACATTCAGACAACCCAATTTTATAAAGTTTTTCTTCTTCTCGTTTTTAGTAGATTTGTACAGGAGAAGGGGTTACTAGCCCATTGCTCCCGGCATCTTAGTCGCCTCATACGACACGCATGGCTTACGGAGGAAAGATTCTTTTCCACTTCCCCATGGACAATAGAGAAAATAAAAAGAACAAGAGCTATTAAGAAAAAGAAGAAAAACCTAGATGTGTGTATGTATATATATGCATGTGTATGCCAGTGTAGTGTGACCTAAAGTGTAAGTAGAAGTAGCTAGATATACCTGTTATCCAGCAAACAGTAGTGTGCTGTATACTGTAAGTCTGAGCAGTCAGTAAACGAGTACGTCGCTAAGTGAGGAGAGACTGTATTCAGAGGGCTGAAGACGGGTTGTTGAGGTGATTTGGTCATTTAGAGAGGATGGAGCAAAATAGGATGACTTGGAGGCTGTATGAATCTGTAGTGGAGGGGAGGGGTAGGGGTCATCCTAGGAAAGGATGGAGGGAGGGGGTAAGAGGTTTTGTGTGCTAGGAGCTTCGAAATGCAGCAGGCATGTGTGAGCATGTTAGATAGGAGTGAATGGAGACAAATTGTTTTTGGGACCTAACGAGCTGTTTGGAGTGTGATCAGGGTAATATTTTGTGAAGGGAGTCAGGGAAACCTGTTAGCTGGATTTGAGTCCTGGAGGTGGGAAGTACAATGCTTGCACTTTAAAAAGTGCCTAAACTTTAAACCTCTGCAAAGACAGTGATTGTGTGAATGATGGTGAAAGTTTTTTTTTTTTTGTCACCCTGCGTCAGATGGCTGACATGTTAAAAAAAAAAAAAAGAGATTCAGATTTTTTTTTTTTTTTTTCTTTTTGTAAGCCTTACAGGGGTGACTGTAATTAGTAACGAGTAATGACAGTGGCATCTCAGAGAAATTAAATTATTAAATATTTAACCTCTCTTAGTTATTTAACCCTTAAATGGTCCAAATGTATGTATATGTTCTCGTGCCCAGTGCCCCGAATATTTTGAAAAAAAAAATGGTTTTTTTTATATAGAAATAAAGACCTCATTTTTCTAAGTGTTATAGGATAAAAAAAATTTAGGGTCAGTACTTACCAAGATATGAGGCTGGTAAGTTGGCACTGGATGCTCTCCTGACGGCAACATCGAGCCCTGCTGCTTGCAGAAATGTTGCCGATATACCTTTTTTTCTCTCTTTTCTTATATTTCTATTTATATAATTTTTATGTTCTGATAATTACAATTTATAGTAGTTCTTCTGATTTCATAGCCAATCTCTGTTCTGACACTAATATTAGGTACTGAAATTGTACTCAAATAATAATAATAATGAGGATAATGATAGTGCATAATAATAGTAATAATAATAATAATGAAATTGCATAATAATAATAATAATGATAATGATAGCGCATAATAATAATAAGTTCCCTTGAAGCATGATGTAAGACTGTGTCACTGCCTTATCTTATCTCCACTGCTGACAGTGGTGACATTTGATATGCTCGTCTTATCTTATCACTCCACTAATGACTGTAATGACATTTGACGAGGGGTGAGCGTTGTCTTATCTTTTCTTATCACTCCACTAATGACAGTGGTGACATTTGATTAGCAAACACTGCTTCGCTTTATTTGTGTTACACAAACCTGTCTGTCTGTCTGTGTGTGTGTCTGTCTTTCTGTCTGCCTGTGTGTCTCTTTCTTTCTGTTTGCTTGTCTCAGAGAGTAGCTCATGAACCAACTGGTATTACACACAATCACAAGCACAGTATAGCACTTTGTCTGGATTTTTTTAGTTATCCTAGGTAATTTACAATGTATAATTGTATTTACGTATGTGTTCCTGTGAGAGTGACAGATAGAGACAAAGAGACAGAGATAGATACAGACAGACAGACAGAGATAGAGACAGCCAGCCAGCCAGCCAGCCTGCCGACATCACTTTCCTCTTAAAAGGGAAGTGTTAATATGACATGACATCAGTGAATCCTTGGTGTTTGCTGCACTGTTTGCTCTAGCTGGTGCTCAGTTTAACTGGTGCTCCCACAAGGTACTAAGAGGTCCCAGATTTTTTTAATATGGCACACACCGAGTATTAAGACCCATTCTATGCTGACCAAGCATCTCAGGCCAATCGTGCCAAATTTGGAGGCACGAAAAATAAAACGTACATATACATTTGGGGCACTAGCGGTAAGAACGTATATATACGTTTGGACAGTTTAAGGGTTAATACCAATTAAGCACTAAACATTCCTTTACATATTGAACATAGTTATCATAAATTTATGAATAAAAAAAGAAAAAAGTATCAGTATTGGGTTAAAATTGAATATGAGTATCAGTATCAGCAAAAATTTTGGTATCGTCCCATTCCTACTATCAATATCTATGTGACAAGATTACTAAACTTCTTACCAAAAAAATGTCAAGAAACACTAATGGAACAAATGTTGAAGTCTTAAAGAGGAAACTCTACAAGTATCTCCATCAGGGGACAGATCACCCTGACTGTGATGTATATGTGAGTCACTAGGTTGCTAGCAGCAACAGCCTGGTTGACTAGGCAAGCACAAGATAAGCCTAGTCCAGAGCTGTGTTGAAGGAGATGGAAAAAACTCAAAATCTGTCAAATGCCAAGTAACACTCATTCCTGTGAGCAAAATTTACTGATTTGCTTGCTTGACCAGAGGATCAGAGATTCAATCTCACAATTCCTCTCAAATGTTGTTATATATGCGAGTGTAAAATTTAAATTTATTAATGATGACAAGGTATTTATTAGGTATATCTTACAGTGCTTTCTTCACATGTGCTTTCCACACCACCTACTTTTGTGTATGAGGGTGAGAAGGTGTGTATATCTGTGTATGTGTTTGTGTGACAGTGAGTGTTGTAGTGTAGGTAAGTGCATGGAATTGAACCATAGAATTGAGATGGGTGTTTATTGAGGTATCTGTAGTAACAAAGAATCTTTTATCCCTAGAGGCAAAAAAAGGGGAATGTGCCAGAGTATAGCAGTCCCAACACTGTTATATGGGCATGAAACATGGGTTTTAAATGTGGTAGTGAGGAGGAGGTTGAATTCATTAGATATGTTAGGTTTGGGTGGTGTGAATATTATGCAGAGAATTTGAAGCTTGGTACGTATTATGAATTCCTACCTGTGCCATTGCAAGAGATACCGTAATCTGATTTACATTGGCAAACCTGTATATGGGTCGTAATAAGATTGCCGATACTTGATGTCCACTGCAAAGTTTTACCACAAAATGTGTGAACCTGCTTCCCATCTCCTGAACTCAAGTTTGGTTAACTGGTTTCCCTGACTCCCTTCATGTCACCTTGTTTATACTCCAACAGCATGTAAAGCCATAAAAACCACTGCCTCCACAATCCTAGGGGATGCTCAAGCACCTGTCATTCAAAACAACCACCCCTCTCCCTCCAACTCTTCTTGAGACAATCCTTACCCCCTCCTTTCTTTCACCTTGATTTATGCATCCTCTTGCTCATCCTATTTTGTTCCATCCTCTCTGAATGCTAAACCACATCAATAACTTATCCTTAGCTCTCTGAATAATACTCTTGGTCACCCCACACCATCTAATTTCTATGCTTTGAATTTTCTGCATAATATTCACACCACAAAATTTCTGTCAAATATGACATTTCACTGCCTCTAGCATTCTGCTTGCTGCAACATTTAAAGCCCATACCTTACAGGGAGGTACTACCGTCCTGCCAAGTGAGTGTAAAACGAAAGCCTGTATTTGTTTTACATGATGGTAGGATTGCTGGTGTCTTTTTTCTGTCTCATAAACATGCAAGATTTCAGGTACGTCTTGCTACTTCTACTTACACTTAGGTCACACTACACATGCATGTACACGTTTTGTATACACACTCATCTGAGTCTTTCTTTGATTTTATCTTAAAAGTTCTTGTTATTGCATTTCCTTTCATATCCATGGGAAAGTGGAATAAGAATCTTTCCTCCGTAAGCCATGCATGTTGTAAAAGTCAACTAAAATGACGTGAACAATGGGCTAGTAACCCCTTTTCCTGTATAGATTTACTAAAAAGAAAAAGAAGAAAACCGTCAAAGTGGTATGTCTGAATGTGCGTGGATGTTGTGCGAATGATAAGAAAGAGATGATTGTAGATGTTATGAATGAAAAGAAGCTGGATGTCCTGGCTTTAAGTGAGACAAAGCTGAAGGGGGTAGGAGAGTTTCAGTGGGGAGAAATAAATGGGATTAGGTCAGGGGTTCAAATAGAGTTAGAGCTAAAGGAGGAGTGGCAATAATGTTGAATAATCAGTTATGGCAGGTAAAGAAAGAATATAAATGTATAAATTCAAGGATTATGTGGAGTAAAATAAAGGTTGGATGTGAAAAGTGGGTTATAGTGAGTGTTTATGCACCTGGAGAAGAGAGATTTTGGGAAATGTTCAGTGAGTGCTTGGGAAGTTTTGAACCAAGTGGGAGAGTACTTGTGGTTGGGGATCTTAATGCTAAAGTGGGTAAAAATGTTGTGGAGGGAGTAGTAGGTAAATTTGGGGTGCCAGAGGTAAATGTAAATGGGGAGCCTTTAATTGACCTATGTGTAAAAAGAGGTTTGGTATGAGTAATACATATTTTATGAAAAAGAGGATAAATAAATATACAAGGTATGATATAGCACGTAATGAAAGTATTTTGTTAGGTTATGTATTGGTGGATAAAAGGTTGATGGGTAGGCTTCAGGATGTACATGTTTATAGAGGGGCAATGGATATATTGGATCATTATTTAGTTGTAGCTACAGTTAGAGTAAAAGGTAGATGGGGCAAAAAGAAAACAAGAAAATTTTTTGTTGTGAGATAAGTTAAGAAAGCCTAGAGAACGAATGTATTTGTTAGTTAAAACAGAGTAGGGGAGTTAGTAGATGGGGAGCTGGAGGTATTGGGTAGATGGTGGGAATATTTTGAGGAACTTTTAAATGTCGATGAAAAAAGGGAGGCTTTAATTTCATGCACTGGCCAGGGAGGTATAACATCGCTTAGGAGTGAAGAAGAGCAGGATGTGAGTGTGGGGGAGGTGCGTGAGGCATTACGTAGAATGAAAGTAGGTAAAGCAGCTGGAACTGACGGGATCATGACAGAAATGTTAAAAGCAGGGGGGATATAGTGTTGGAGTGGTTGTTATTTTTGTTTAATAAATGTATGAAAGAGGGGAAGGTACCTAGGGATTGGCAGAGAGCGTGTATAGTTCCTTTATATAAAGGGAAGGGGGATAAAAGAGATTGTAAGAATTTTAGGGGAATAAGTTTACTGAGTATACCAGGTAAAGTGTATGGTAGGGTTATTATTGAAAGAATTAAAGGTAAGACAGAGTAGGATTGCAGATGAGCAAGGAGGCTTTAGAGCATGGTAGAGGATGTGTAGATCAAGTGTTTACATTGAAGAATGTATGTGAACAGTATTTAGATAAAGGTAGGGAAGTTTTCTTTTCATTTATGGATTTAGAATAGGCATATGATAGAATGGATAGGGGAGGAATGTGGCAAATGTTGCAAGTGTATGAAATAGGTAGTAAGTTACTGAATGCTGTAAAGAGTTTTTATGAGGTTAGTGAGGCTCAGGTTAGGGTGTGTAGGAGAAAGGGAGATTACTTCCCGGTAAAAGAAGGTCTTAGACAGGGATGTGTAATGTCACCGTGGTTGTTTAATATATTTATAGATGGGGTTGTAAAAGAAGTAAATGCTAGGGTGTTGGGGGGAGAGGTGGGATTAAATTATGGGAAATCAAATGCAAAATAGGAGTTGACACAGCTACTTTTTGCTGATGATACTGTGCATATGGGAGATTCTAAAGAAAAGTTGCAAAGGTTAGTGGACGAGTTTGGGAGGGTGTGTAAAGGTAGAAAGTTGAAAGTGAACATAGATAAGAGTAAGGTGATGAGGGTATCAAACAGTTTAAATAAAGAAAATTGGATATCACATTGGAGAGAGGGATTATGGAAGAAGCAAATGTTTTCAGATATTTGGGAGTTGGCTTGTCAGTGGATGGGTTTATGAAAGATGAGGTTAACCATAGAATTGATGAAGGAAAAAAGGTGAGTGGTGTGTTGAGGTATCTTTGGAGACAAAAAATGTTATCCTTGGAGGCAAAGAAGGGAATGTACGAAAGTACAGTGGTACCAACACTCTTATATGGGTGTGAAGCATGGGTTGCAAATGCTGTAGCGAGGAGGCGGCTGGAGGCAGTGGAGATGTCCTGTCTAAGGGCAAAGTGTGGTGTAAATATTATGCAGAAAATTTAGAGTGTGGAAATTAGGAGGAGGTGTTGAGTTAATAAAAGTATTTGTCAGAGGGCTGAAGAGGGGTTGTTGAGGTGGTTTGGTCATTTAGAGAGAATGGATCAAAGTAGAATGACTTGAAGAGCGTATAAATCTGTAGGGAAAGGAAGGCGGGGTGGGGGTTATCCTCGAAAAGGTTGGAGGGAGGGGGTAAAGGAGGTTTTGTGGGCGAGGGGCTTGGACTTCCAGCAAGCATGTGCGAGCATGTTAGATAGGAGTGACTGGAGACGAATGGTTTTTGGGACCTGACGAGCTGTTGGAGTGTGAGCAGGGTAATATTTTGTGAAGGGTTTCAGGGAAAGCAATTAATTGATTTAATTGGACTTGAGTCCTGGAAATGGGAAGTACAATGCCTGCACTTTAAAGAAGGGGTCTGGGATAGTGACAATTGGGATGGACTTATTCTCAGCTGTCGTATCTTAGCGCCTCTGCAAAGACAGTGATTGTGTGAGTGAGGTCAAAGTGTTGAATGATTTTTTTTTTAAGATAAACTTCTGTTTTTTTTTTTTTTTTTTTTTTTGGGTCACCCTGCCTCGGTGGGATACAACCAGTTTGTTGAAAGAAGAAAGAAAGATAAAAAAAAATTTCTTACCAAAGATGCCTCAACAAGCTAACTGCCTTTTTTTCTTTTTCCTATTCTGTGGTTCACTTCATTTTTCACTTATCTCAAGTTTGATCTTAACCTTTGCAACTTTTTTTTTTAGATTCACAAAAGAACTGTCACTGGCAAAGAGCAGCTTTTAACAACTCCCACTTTGTATCAGAGTCGTTATCTTTTAATCCCACATCTCTCTCTCACACTCTAGCTTTTACAACCTCATTTATGAATATGTTAAATAGCCATGGTGACATCATACATCCCTGTCTAAGTCCTGTTTTATTTTGGAAAATATTTCTGTTCTCTTTGTATTCCTCTTTCTTTTCCTCCCATGTGCACCTTTCCCTCAACCCTTTTCTTAACTCTCCTCCCTTCTTTTAGCCCCTTGCCTCCTCCACCTTTGTCCCTGTACTCTTTCTCCCAGACTCCCTTCTTTTTTGGCATATTTATTATTATACAATCTTGTACATGTATTTTTTTTTTTTTTATGTTTCAGATCAATGGTGTTGATTTGGAGGGGGCTCGGCATGATCAGGCTGTGTCAATGCTTACTGGACTGGAACGTTTTGTACGTTTAGTAGTTCATCGTGAAACATTAGTGCCTCCGGGTCAAGGTACCAGTAACAGTTCTAAAACATCTCCGCGAGTGTTTGGTGCACCTCGTCCTTATACTGGCCTATACAGTGCGGGTTCTTACATGGCCAATCGCCCAAGCTACACGGGTTATAGACGTGCTCAGCCAGGTGGACGGTTATCAGGCTCAAATTTAACAGAGACCAACCATAGTGCTCACAGTAGTCCTGTTGCATCCCCAGCTACAACAACTAAACAACAGCAACAGCAGCAACTTAGTGGTCTTACAGATCCAACAGCATCACCAGCAGTCACCACTGGAGCAACCATCCCAACTGGCACCACCCAGGTAGCCCCACATCGACCCCTCACTAATGATGATTTTCAGGCCATGATTCCACAGCATTTTCTTTATGGTGGTCGGGGACAAGATGAGGGTAACTCCTCTGTGCATGTAACCGTCAACTTGCCAACGGATCACACCCCCATGGGTGTGGCTTTCCCACCTCCACCTACCAAGTTAGGAAAGGTCACAGAGACTATCACCAAATCTACCCTCACCGAGACTGTAGTAACACGGATCACTGACAACAAGCTGGCCCCTGTGCCACTTGTGGTTGAGGTAAGGTGGGCTGAACCTGCCACTAACACAGTCACACCTGGGAGAGGACAGTCAGTTATGCCTCAGTGCTGACATCTGCTATTCAGTTTTGCTCCCTGCATGTAGTGAACTTTATAGAGAAAGCTTTGCTTATAGATTTTTAATTTTATATAGAAACATTAATGCTGATTTTTCATTGTGATCTAGCTTTATTTTTTTTACTAATGCCCTTCAAAAATATTATATGAAGGATTATAGGGTTATATTTTATCTCTTCAGCTGTTTGAAATAGGGCTTCCATTTAACTTGCAAAAGCCTTTGCAGATTTAAAATAATTTTTATTAAAGTTTCTAGGGCTAGTTCAGTATTTGGGAACATTCCTAAATATTGCCTATGTACATGGTCATCTAAACCAAATGGATGCATTTCTGATTAATTAAACTCTTGTTGTATGATAATCCCTCATTGATGTTTAAATAATAGGTGCTATTAACAGAGCATTATACATTTTGAAATTGTTTCTTTGGTACTGAACATTATTTCAAGTTTTTATTATTGTTAAACTTGTATGGTATAAAAGGTTTTGAAGGCTTCACTACTATCATGACCTGGTGTATGATCAAACCTCTTGATCACTGACTGTTGTGTCAAAAGCTCTAGTCATGTATGACACTATAACCCAGCTTATGAGGAATACTCTGCATAACAGTAGTTTATCAGCTTCCCTTAAACTATGAATGGTTTGCATAGTTTGTGTCATATACACAACTCCCAAAATTTTAGAAACCTTATTGGCAGCAGCAAAAAAAAAAAAAAAAATTATATGTTAATGCATCTGCTCTCAAGAAAATGTTCTCTTGAAAGTTACATATTATGTAATAAAACACCTACCTGGAATCGTGAAACCCATGGTACCCATATTCATTTATTGATGGAGAAGTATATCTCAACATTAGTTTCATCAGCCTAGACAATACGATAGTCCATTTGAAATTTCAGATGATCTTTAGTTAAGTATTGTACTGTATATACATTAACAATAATCACTATAGGAAAGGTTAGAGGGAGGGGGTGAAGGTGATTTTATGTGCAAGGGACATGGACATCCAGAAAGAGTGTGAGCATGTTAGATGGGAGTTGGTGGAGACAAATGATTTTGGAGACTTGATGAGCTGTTGGAGTGTGAGTAAGGTAGCATTTGTGAAGGGATTCAGGGAAACCAGTTAGACTGGAAATGAGTCCTTTAGATGGGAAGTACAGTGCCTGCACTGCAGTTTAGAGGGGCATCTGAAATGTAGTATCTACTTGCCTTTGGCAAGACAGTGAGTATGTGGAGAGTGAGAGAAAGAAAGTGGTAAGGTACTGTAAAAGGAGAGCAAATGAGAGAGTGGTTGAAATGGTGCCAACAAATTTTCCTGAGGATTAGAAAAGAGAGGGAAACTGTGATTTCATGCATTGGCTAGGGAGGTATAACATCTTTTTAGGAGTGAGGAAGAGTCAGATGTGAGTGTGAAGGAGGTACATGAGGTTGTGTGTAAAATAAAAATGAGTAAAGCAGCTGCAATTGATGGGATCAGGACAGAAATATTAAAAGCAGGGGGAAATGTAGTTTTGGAGTGGTTGGTGCTTTTAATCAAATGTATGAAAGAGGGGAAGGTACCTAAGGATTAGCAGTGAGCATGCTTAATTTATTTGCATAAAGGCAAAGGGACAAAAGAGAGAGTAAGAATTATAGGGTGTGTAAAGGAAGAAAAATGAAAGTGAACATCGATAAGAGTAAGATGATGAGGGTATCAAACGAGTTAGGTAAAGAAAAATTGGATATCACATTGGAGGGAGCAAGTATGGAAGAAGTGAATGTGTTCAAATATTTAGGAGAAGAATTGTCATCAGATGAGTTTATAAAGGATGATGAGAAAAAAAAAGGTGGGTGGTGCATTGAGGTATCTGTGGAGTCAATGAATGTCTGCACGCCTCTGCAAAGACAGTGATTATGTGTGAATGATGGTAAAAGTGTTTCTTTTTTGGGCCACCCTTGCTCGGTGGGAGACGACCAGCGTGTTGAAAAAAAACAAAACTTGAATATATCTGGTAAGAAATATGGTAAAGTAGGTAGTAGGTTGGTAGACAGCAACCACTCAGGGAGGTACTACCATCCTGCCAGGTGACTGTGAAACAGAAACCTGAAACTGTTTTACATGATGGTAGGATTGCTGGTGTCTTTTTTCTGTCTCATAAACATGCAAGATTTCAGGTACGTCTTGCTACTTCTACTTACACTTAGGTCACACTACGCAAACATGTACACGTTTATTGTATACACACTCATCTGAGTTTTCTTTGATTTTATCTTAATAGTTCTTGTTCTTATTGCTTTTCCTTTCATATCCATGGGGAAGTGGAATAAGAATCTTTCCTCCGTAAGCCATGCGTGTTGTAAAAGTCAACTAAAATGCCGGGAACAATGGGCTAGTAACCCCTTTTCCTGTATAGCTTACTAAAAAGAAGAAGAAGAAAATCATCAAAGTGGGATGTTTGAATGTGCGTGGATGTTGTGCGAATGATAAGAAAGAGATGATTGTAGATGTTATGAATGAAAAGAAGCTGGATGTCCTGGCTTTAAGTGAGACAAAGCTGAAGGGGGTAGGAGAGTTTCAGTGGGGAGAAATAAATGGGATTAGATCAGGGGTTTCAAATAGAGTTAGAGCTAAAGGAGGAGTGGCAATAATGTTGAATAATCAGTTATGGCAGGTAAAGAAGGAATATAAATGTACATATAAATTCAAGGATTATGTGGAGTAAAATAAAGGTTGGATGTGAAAAGTGGGTTATAGTAAGTGTTTATGCACCTGGAGAAGAGAGAAGTGTAGAAGAGAGAGAGAGATTTTGGGAAATGTTGAGTGAGTGTGTGGGGAGTTTTGAACCAAGTGAGAGAGTAATTGTGGTTGGGGATCTTAATGCTAAAGTGGGTAAAAATGTTGTGGATGGAGTAGTAGGTAAATTTGGGGTGCCAGGGGTAAATGTAAATGGGGAGCCATTAATTGAGCTATGTGTAGAAAGAGGTTTGGTAATAAGTAATACATATTTTATGAAAAAGAGGATAAATAAATATACAAGGTATGATATAGCACGTAAGGAAAGTAGTTTGTTGGATTATGTATTGGTGGATAAAAGGTTGATGAGTAGGCTTCAGGATGTACATGTTTATAGAGGGGCAACGGATATATCAGATCATTATTTGGTTGTAGCTACAGTTAGAGTAAAAGGTAGATGGGACAAAGGAAAATGGCAACAGCAAGTAAGAGAGAGGTAAAAGTGTATAAACTAAGGGAGGAGGAAGTTAGGGTGAGATATAAGCAACTATTGGCAGAAAGGTGGGCTAGTGCAAGTAGGAGTAGTGGGGGGGTTGAAGAGAGTTGGGATAGTTTTAAAAATGCAGTATTAGAATGTGGGGCAGAAGTTTGTGGTTATAGGAGGGTGGGTGCAGGAGGAAAGAGGAGTGAGTGGTGGAATGAAGAAGTAAAGGGTGTGATAAAAGAGAAAAGGTAGCTTATGAGAGGTTTTTACAAAACAGAAGTGTTAGTAGAAGAGCAGAGTATATGGAGAGTAAAAGAAAGGTGAAGAGAGTGGTGAGAGAGTGCAAAGAAGAGCGGATGAAAGAATGGGAGAGGATCTGTCAAGAAATTTTGCTGAAAACAAGAAAAATTTTGGAGTGAGATAAACAAGGTAAGAAAGCCTAGGGAACGAATGGATTTGTCAGTTAAAAACAGAGTAGGGGAGTTAGTAGATGGGGAGCTGGAGGTATTGGGTAGATGGCGGGAATATTTTGAGGAACTTTTAAATGTTGATGAAAAGAGGGAGGCGATAATTTCATGTACTGGCCAGGGAGGTACAACATCGTTTAGGAGTGAAGAAGAGCAGGATGTGAGTGTGGGGAGGTGCGTGAGGCATTACGTAGAATGAAAGGGGTAAAGCAGCTGGAATTGACGGAATCATGACAGAAATGTTAAAAGCAGGGGGATATAGTGCTGGAGTGGTTGGTATTTTTGTTTAATAAATGTATGAAAGAGGAAGGTACCTAGGGATTGGCAGCAAGCATGTATAGTTCCTTTATATAAAGGGAAGGGGATAAAGAGAGTGTAAAAATTATAGGGGAATAAGTTTACTGAGTATACCAGGTAAAGTGTATGGCAGGGTTATTATTGAAAGAATTAGAGGTAAGACAGAGAGTAGGATTGCAGATGAGCAAGGAGGCTTTAGAGTGGGTAGGGGATGTTTAGATCAAGTGTTTACAGTGAAGCATATATGTGAACAGTATTTAGATAAAGGTAGAGAAGTTTTATTGCATTTATGGATTTAGAAAAGGCATATGATAGAGTGGATAGGGGAGCAATGTGGCAAATGTTGCAAGTGTATGGAATAGGTAGTAAGTTACTGAAGGCTGTAAAGAGTTTTTATGAGGATAGTGAGGCTCAGGTTAGGGTGTGTAGGAGAGGGAGATTACTTCCGGTAAAAGTAGGTCTTAGACAGGGTTGTGTAATGTCACCATGGTTGTTTAATATATTTATAGATGGGGTTGTAAAAGAAGTAAATGCTAGGGTGTTGGGGAGAGGGGTGGGATTAAATTATGGAGAATTAAATGCAAAATGGGAGTTGACACAGTTACTTTTTGCTGATGATACTGTGCTTATGGGAGAAAAGTCCCTCCCAGCTGTCACTATCTCAGACCCCTCCTTTAAAGTGCAGGCATTGTACTTCCCATTTCCAGGACTCAAGTCCAACTAAATCAATTAACTGGTTTCCCTGAATCCCTTCACAAAATGTTACCCTGCTCACACTCCAACAGATCGTCATGTCCCAAAAACCATTCGTCTCCATTCACTCCTATCTAACACGCTCACACATGCTTGCTGGAAGTCCAAGCCCTCGCCCACAAAACCTCCTTTACCCTTCCTCCAACCTTTTCTAGGACGACCCCTACCCCGCCTTCCTTCCCTACAGATTTATACGCTCTCCAAGTCATTCTACTTTGATCCATTCTCTCTAAATGACCAAACCACCTCAACAACCCCTCTTCAGCCCTCTGACAAATACTTTTAGTAACTCCACACCTTCTAATTTCCACATTCCGAATTTTCTGCATAATATTTACACCACACATTGCCCTTAGACAGGACATCTCCACTGCCTCCAGCCTCCTCCTCGCTGCAGCATTTGCAACCCATGCTTCACACCCATATAAGAGTGTTGGTACCACTATACTTTTGTACATTCCCTTCTTTGCCTCCATGGATAACGTTTTTTGTCTCCACAGATACCTCAATGCACCACTCACCTTTTTTCCTTCATCAATTCTATGGTTAACCTCATCCTTCATAAACCCATCCGCTGACACATCAACTCCCAAATATCTGAAAACATTTACTTCTTCCATAATCCCTCTCTCCAATGTGATATCCAATTTTTCTTTATTTAAATCGTTTGATACCCTCATCACCTTACTCTTATCTATGTTCACTTTCAACTTTCTACCTTTACACACACTCCCAAACTCGTCCACAAACCCTTTTGCAACTTTTCTTTAGAATCTCCCATAAGCACAGTATCATCAGCAAAAGTAACTGTGTCAACTCCCATTTTGCATTTAATTCTCCATAATTTAATCCACCCCTCTCCCCAACACAGCATTTACTTCTTTACAACCCCATCTATAAATATATTAAACAACCATGGTGACATTACACATCCCTGTCTAAGACCTACTTTTACCGGAAGTAATCTCCCTCTCTCCTACACACCCTAACCTGAGCCTCACTATCCTCATAAAAACTCATTACAGCCTTCAGTAACTTACTACCTATTCCATACACTTGCAACATTTGCCACATTGCTCCCCTATCCACTCTATCATATGCCTTTTCTAAATCCATAAATGCAATAAAAACTTCTCTACCTTTATCTAAATACTGTTCACATATATGCTTCACTGTAAACACTTGATCTACACATCCCCTACCCACTCTAAAGCCTCCTTGCTCATCTGCAATCCTACTCTCTGTCTTACCTCTAATTCTTTCAATAATAACCCTGCCATACACTTTACCTGGTATACTCAGTAAACTTATTCCCCTATAATTTTTACACTCTCTTTTATCCCCCTTCCCTTTATATAAAGGAACTATACATACTCTCTGCCAATCCCTAGGTACCTTCCCCTCTTTCATACATTTATTAAACAAAAATACCAACCACTCCAGCACTATATCCTCCCCTGCTTTTAATATTTCTGTCATGATTCCGTCAATTCCAGCTGCTTTACCCCCTTTCATTCTACGTAATGCCTCACGCTCCTCCCCCACACTCATATCCTGCTCTTCTTCACTCCTAAACGATGTTGTACCTCCCTGGCCAGTACATGCAATTACCGCCTCCCTTTTTTCATCGACATTTAAAAGTTCCTCAAAATATTCCCGCCATCTACCCAATACCTCCAGCTCCCCATCTACTAACTCCCCTACTCTGTTTTTAACTGACAAATCCATTCGTTCCCTAGGCTTTCTTACTTTGTTTATCTCACTCCAAAAATTTTTCTTGTTTTCAGCAAAATTTCTTGACAGAGCCTCTCCCATTCTTTCATCCGCTCTTCTTTTGCACTCTCTCACCACTCTCTTCACCTTTATTTTACTCTCCATATACTCTCCTCTTCTATTAACACTTCTGTTTTGTAAAAACCTCTCATAAGCTACCTTTTTCTCTTTTATCACACCCTTTACTTCTTCATTCCACCACTCACTCCTCTTTCCTCCTGCACCCACCCTCTTATAGCCACAAACTTCTGCCCCACATTCTAATACTGCATTTTTAAAACTATCCCAACTCTCTTCAACCCCCCCACTACTCCTACTTGCACTAGCCCACCTTTCTGCCAATAGTTGCTTATATCTCACCCTAAATAACAAAAAAAGGCACAATACCGTGACTGGAACAATACACACACAACAACACAACCAACCCTCTCGTACCCCCCTTGCGAGCCGCTAGCCTCATAGCAGTGCTCCTTCCCATATGACTGTCTACTCTACTACCTTTACTACTACCTTTACTACTACCACTACTACCACTACTCCTACATTTCCCCACTCTCTTGTACCCTCCCCTGTCTGCCTGCCTATAAATACCCTTCCTCTGTCTCTGTGTGTTAGTGTGACTTTGTAAATGGTCCAAGTCGGGCCGAAACGTCGTCGTAAGCTCCTCTCTTTTATATGTGCGGGTTGTGTGTGTATCTCACCCTAACTTCCTCCTCCCTTAGTTTATACACTTTTACCTCTCTCTTACTTGCTGTTGCCATTTTCTTTTTGTCCCATCTACCTTTTACTCTAACTGTAGCTACAACCAAATAATGATCTGATATATCCGTTGCCCCTCTATAAACATGTACATCCTGAAGCCTACTCATCAACCTTTTATCCACCAATACATAATCCAACAAACTACTTTCCTTACGTGCTATATCATACCTTGTATATTTATTTATCCTCTTTTTCATAAAATATGTATTACTTATTACCAAACCTCTTTCTACACATAGCTCAATTAATAGTTCCCTATTTACCCCTGGCACCCCAAATTTACCTACTACTCCATCCACAACATTTTTACCCACTTTAGCATTAAGATCCCCAACCACAATTACTCTCTCACTTGGTTCAAAACTCCCCACACACTCACTCAACATTTCCCAAAATCTCTCTCTCTCCTCTACACTTCTCTCTTCTCCAGGTGCATAAACACTTACTATAACCCACTTTTCACATCCAACCTTTATTTTACTCCACATAATCCTTGAATTTATACATTTATATTCCTTCTTTACCTGCCATAACTGATTATTCAACATTATTGCCACTCCTTCTTTAGCTCTAACTCTATTTGAAACCCTGATCTAATCCCATTTATTTCTCCCCACTGAAACTCTCCTACCCCCTTCAGCTTTGTCTCACTTAAAGCCAGGACATCCAGCTTCTTTTCATTCATAACATCTACAATCATCTCTTTCTTATCATTCGCACAACATCCACGCACATTCAAACATCCCACTTTGACGGTTTTCTTCTTCTTCTTTTAGTAAGCTATACAGGAAAAGGGGTTACTAGCCCATTGTTCCCGGCATTTTAGTTGACTTTTACAACACGCATGGCTTACGGAGGAAAGATTCTTATTCCACTTCCCCATGGATATGAAAGGGAAAAGCAATAAGAACAAGAACTATTAAGATAAAATCAAAGAAAACTCAGATGAGTGTGTATACATAAACGTGTACATGTTTGCGTAGTGTGACCTAAGTGTAAGTAGAAGTAGCAAGACGTACCTGAAATCTTGCATGTTTATGAGACAGAAAAAAGACACCAGCAAACCTACCATCATGTAAAACAGTTTCAGGTTCCTGTTTCACAGTCACCTGGCAGGATGGTAGTACCTCCCTGGGTGGTTGCTGTCTACCAACCTACTACTACTAAATGGGAATAAATTTGTTCATTATCGGAACTCAAACAGCCTTCTGAAATTAATTAAGCTCATAACTCGAGGTACCACTGTATATAAATATAGTCTCTCCTCGCTTAACGACGTACTCGTTTAACGACCGCTTGGACTTATGACCAGCTCTTTGACCAGTATGCATACTTATGTATATAAGAGCTGATTTCCTCTATTCTGTTTATTACCATATACGTACAGTACACTACTATATAAACATTTAAAAATATACTAAAAATGTTATAAATGATGCAGAGGTGACATTAAAACAATACCACAATACCACTACCACTATAGTATGCTCCTCACTTAACGACCAATTTGTTTACCGACTTACTCTTAGGAACGGAACTCTGTCGTTAAGTAAGGAGAGAGTGTATACATTTTTTTTTTAACACATCGGCTGTTTCCCAGTGAGACAGGGTGACCCAAAAAGAAAGAAAAGAAAAAACACATCATTCAACACTTTCACCATCACTCACACATAATCACTGTATTTGCAGAGGTGCTCAGATACGACAATAAAGTGCAGGCACTTTACTGCCCACCTCCAGGACTTAAGTCCAGCTAACCTGCAAAGTTATTATCTCTGAGTTACCAGACCCTGCTACGTAGAGGCCAGTGGCTCGTCCTTAAGGTCCAATTTTTTTCTCTTTACGCTCAAGGGATCCTATCCCCAGACCTCAATGATAAGAGCCATGACTCTCAGCATTGGGCTATGGCTGTTTATTTTATTTTTTAACACGCCAGCCGCTTCCCACCGAGGCAGGATGATCCAAAAAGAAAAAAAACTTTCATCATTCAACACTTTCACCATGACTCATACATAATCACTGTCTTTGAAGAGGTGCTCAGATACGACAGTTTAGACATCTCTTTAAACTGCCAATATCCTAAACCCCTCCTTTAAAGTGCAGGCATTGTACTTCCCATTTCCAGGACTCGAGTCCAGCTAACCGGTTTCCCTGAATCCCTTCACAAAATATTACCCTGCTCACAATCCAAAATCTCGTCAGGTCCCACAAACTATTTCTC
>WNWK01000750.1:61085-96085 GCA_009830355.1 Cherax destructor
AGGGGGGGGAGGTCCCCGGGCCACCCCACCCACACATACTATACTACGATGCTTAAAGCACCTTAGAGTGATACAATGCATATACAGTACACTCATTACTTACCTTAAAATATTTGTAGTCTTAATTGTCTTAACCCTTTGAGGGTCCAAGCCGTAGATCTACGCATTGCCCACAGGGTCCAAACTGTAGATCTGCGCCATGAGCTCAGCTCACTCAGATAAGCTGTGATTGGTAAATTTGGGCCTAGATATGAGAGAATGCATCTATGTGGTAAGTGTGCACCATATAAAGTAAATCCTGAAGCACACAGTACATAATGAGAAAAAATAAAACTGCGACTGTGTTTTTTTTTATTAAAACAGCAACTTTGTGGTGTATTTTCATGTGGTTTTTACTGTTGAATTCACGGTTTCTTGGTCTCATTTGATAGAATGGAAGATATATTACAGAAATAGAGATGATTTTGATTGGTTTTAGTACTGAAAATAGTTTAATTGGCTCAAAGTAAGACGGAAATGTTTGATTTTGCTGATTTTCAAGAGTAAACAAATCACATCACGCGACCAATACACGTCAACTGGTGGGTCTAATATACGTTTACAAATGCACTGATAGTATTTATACAATTATTACAATATTGCATAAGAGTAATTCATCTATTTTTTGGTGTGAATAAAAATTCTTTATGTAAATAAAAAATATAAATGGAATTAAAGTATAAAGCCTGGAAACATAACTAATAAACAGAGGAAATGTTATTTTAGTGCCAGGAATGCCTGCATTGTTTATTCTGGACACTGTTTTGAAATTGGAATATTTTTAACTTTGTGTGAAATTGGCGAAATTACCAATTTCTGATCACTTTATTGGCTACTTGAAAAAGTTGATTGGGCAGTTTCTTGTGCTCAATCAATAGAAGTAATACTAACGAAATAGCTAAGAATTTGGTCAACTGGAATAATGTAATTGGCCTAAAACAGGGGTCAAAGTAGACAAAATCGCCGAAATGAAAATATCACTGACACAGTCAAATTTGTGATAGTGTAATTTCGTCAGTTTTCCACCAAATTTTGTACTTTTTGTTTTATTACCTTTATTAAAAGATTCTCTACCATTTCATAGGAAAAAAAAAAAAAAAGTTCTTGGACCCTGTGGACAATGCGTAGATCTACGGCTTGGACCCTGAAAGGGTTAATGTAGGGTGAGAGGTAAAAAGTATTTATTTGTAGAAAGTCGTGTTGGAGGTATGGCATCCTGCCTGGCCACTCCCACCTACTACGACATTAACCCTTTGACTGTCGGAGACCCCATTCTGAAACTGTCATTCTATGTCGGAAAAGTTTGGAAAAAAAAAATTATTTTTTCATATGAAATGATAGAGAATCTTTTCCCGATTGTAATGACACCAAAAGTATGAAATTTGATTGAAAACTTATGGAATTACGCTCTTGCAAAGTTAGCGATGTCAGTGATATATACGCATCAGCGATTTCGCCGACTTTGAGCCCTATTTTAGGCCAATTCCATTGGGACAGTTGACCAAACTCATAGCTATTTCTTTAGAACTCCATTTGTTCTATCGATTGAGTACAAGAAATCACCAATTTACCGATTTCAACTACCCAATAAAGTGGTCAGAAAATGGCAATTTCGCCAATTTCATGCAAAATAAAAAAGATGTCAATTTCAAAATAGGGTCCAGAATAAACAATGCAGACATCCCTAGCACTAAAATAAGATGTTATCTGTTCATTAGTCATGTCTTTAGGCCCCTCTTATATTACTCTTGCTTTCTATTTTGATTTTTTATTCATACAAAAAATAGAAGATTTATTGTTATGCAGACTATTGCATTATTGTAAAAACTGTATAAATAATATCTGTGCACTTGTGAAAGAATATTAGACTCACCAATTGATGTGTATTGGACGCATGGTGTGATTTATTTACATTTGAACATTGGCAAAAAATTGAACATTTCCGCTAATTTGAGCTCAATTTCATGATCGTTTACATCATGAAACTAATCAAAATCATCTCTATTCCTGTAATATGTTTCCCATTCTATCAAATGAGACCATGAAAAAGAGAATACAACCATAAATACTATACGAAAATACACCTCAAAGACGGCGTTTTAATTAAAAAAAACGGTCCGAGTTTTTTTTTTCTCATTATGTACTGCTTGTTGCAGGATTTTTTTTTATACTGCGCACACTGACCACACAGACCCATTCTCTCACATGTGGGCCTACCAGCTTTCTCCTGCTTGATTTGAGGCCGCTAGAATTTAGGCGTATAAATACGTCCGAAACATTGGCTCGTAAGACGTATATATACGTCCAAAACAGTCAAAGGGTTAAGCGCCCTAGAGCGATAAAATGCATATACAGTGGACCCTCAGTTAACTAAATTAATCTGTTCCAGGAGCTATTACTTAATCTGAATCTTTCGTAATCCGAACCCTTATTTCCCATAAGAAATAATGTAAATACAATTAATCCGTTCCAGACATCCAAAAATATTCACAAAAAATACATTTTTTAAAGAATAACTATAGTTTTATATACAGAAAACACACACAAATACTACATATAATATTAAATTTATAAATAAATATTGAAATAAACATTTAAAATAACATTTACTTACCTTTATTGAAGAGACTTGCTGGCATTTGGAAGATAGGGAGGAGGACAGGGGGAGGGGTTAGTGATTGGAAGGGGAATCCCCACTCCCTGCATGCCTGCTACACCTGCATGCCGCTGCACTCCTGCTTGCACTCCCTGCATGCCTGCTGCACTCCCTGCATGCCTGCTACACTCCCTGCATGCCTGCTACACTCCCTGCATGCCTGCTACACTCCCTGCATGCCTGCTACACTCCCTGCATGCCTGCTACACTCCCTGCATGCCTGCTACACTCCCTGCATGCCTGCTACACTCCCTGCATGCCTGCTACACTCCCTGCATGCCTGCTACACTCCCTGCATGCCTGCTACACTCCCTGCATGCCTGCTACACTCCCTGCATGCCTGCTACACTCCCTGCATGCCTGCTACACTCCCTGCATGCCTGCTACACTCCCTGCATGCCTGCTACACTCCCTGCATGCCTGCTACACTCCCTGCATGCCTGCTACACTCCCTGCATGCCTGCTACACTCCCTGCATGAATGCTACACTCCCTGCATGAATGCTACACTCCCTGCATGAATGCTACACTCCCTGCATGAATGCTACACTCCCTGCATGAATGCTACACTCCCTGCATGAATGCTACACTCCGTGCATGCCTGCTACCACTGGGGTATCACTAGGAAGCTTCTTTGGACCTATGGTGACTTATTTCACAGTGACAATCACTAAACCACCAAAAAAGACACCAAATGTATTGTGAATGTTTGAAAGAGCGCACTGGGTAATGTTCTCTCAATGGTAAACAACGCTACACTGGCGTCTTGCGCAGGCCAGGTGCGGAGCAGGCGGACACGTCTAATACGTTTCGCTAACCGATCTTTTTTCGCTATCCGATTGCGAAAAAAGCTTTCGGTAACCGATTTTTTCGTTAACTAAACCTTTCGTTAACCGAGGGTCCACTGTATGTACAGTACACTCATTACTTACCTTAAAATATTTGTAATGTTAATGTAGGGTGAGAAGTGAGTTTTATTTGTAGGAAGTCAAGTTTGGGAAATGTGGATTGCCAGCCAGGGCAGCCCCCCCCCCCCACCCACACGTAATGTAAACAAACCAGGCGAACGCGTCTGGTTTTCGTCATTTTACATCGTGTACAAGTGAAGGCATACGAAAGGAGTAATTTTCTAGTTACCCCCAGCAATATTATAGTGTACACATTTTCTCTGGTGTTGAACTATACGTAGCCTGGCTACCACAAGTCCTACAAGTCGCCTGGCTACCACATCTAATATTTATGTTAATTTATTCTACTGTTGGGTGTATTTAGATGGATTAAGCAAAATGTCTATATTAACGTGTGTAAGTTTACTTAGGTACAGGTACACATAAGTATAATTATTAGTTATAATACTAATGTAGGTATGTAGTCTGCCTGGGCTACTTACCTACACCTACCTACATGTGGCCCAGAGCCATATTATTACCATCGACATACCATGTTCACTGAGTTTAATCGTTTCTATCAACTACCTTTAGATGCCATCATAAAGGGAGAAGTAATGAATAATTCATGCCGAGAATTGTACACAAAAGCGTTATGTATTAACCCTTTGGGGGTCGGTGCCGTACTAGTACGTTTTACGAGCAGGGGTTGGTGCCGTACTAGTACGCCCAAATTCTAGTGGCCTCAATTTAAGCAGAAAATGTCTGGTAGGCATACATATGAAAGAATTGGTTTGTGTGGTCAGTGTGCGCAGTATAAAAAAATCCTGCAGTACACACTGCATAATAAGAGAAAAAAAACTCTGACCGTTTTTTTCGATTAAAACAGCGACTTTGCAGTCGATTTTCGTATAGTATTTATTGATGTATTCTCGTTTTCTTGGTCTCATTTGATAGAATGGAAGATATATTACAGAAATAGAGATGATTTTGATTGATATGACAATGACAAGTACCTTGAAATTGAGCTCAAAGTAGCGAAAATGTTCGATTTTTGACGATGTTCAAGAGTAAACAAATCACACCATGCCTCCAATACACATCAACTGGCGAGTCTTATATTCATGCACAAGTGCTCTCGATATTATTTATACCATTTTTACAATGATGCAGTTGTATACATAACAGTAAATCTTCTATTTTTTGTTAGAATAAAAATTCAAAATGAAAAGCAAAAGTAATGGAACAGGGGCCTGGAGACGTGACTAATGAACAGAGAACATGTTATTTTAGTGCCAGGAATGTCTGCCTTGTTTACTCTGGACCCTATTTTGAAATTGGCATCCTTTGAAATTTGTGTGAAATTGGAAAATTGCCATTTTCTGACCACTATTTTGGGTAGATGAAATTGGTAAATAGGCGGTTTCTTGTACTCACTCAATAGAAGAAATGGAGTTCTAGCGAAATAGCTATAATTTTAGGAGACTGAAACATTGGAATTTGTCGAAAATAGGGCTCAAAGTGGGCAAAACCGCCGATGCGCGTGTCATGGCTATCGCAAACTTCGCGAAAGCATAATTCCGTTAGTTTTCAATCAAATTTCATAATTTTGGTGGCGTTATGATCGGAAAAAGATTCTCTATCATTTCATAAGAAAAAAATAATTTTTTTTTTCCAAAAAATTTTCGACCCCAGGAACACTTTCCTGAGAAGGCCTGTCGACCCCCAAAGGGTCAAGGGGAGTGACGTAATGTTTTCCCTCCGTTCGGCAACCACATAGCATATAAACAGCATGTTTATATACTTTGTAATATGTTTCTTATATAATTTTGAAGAAAATATCATAGATGGATTAATGAAAATGTCTATATTAACGTAAAATAAGACATTTAATATGCCCAATAGTGATTATTATTAGTATTACGTAATGTTTTCCCTTCGCCCAGCAACACCTCCATAGCATATAAACAGCATGTTTATATGTTTCTTATATAATTTTGAAGAAAATATCATAGATGGATTAATGAAAATGTCTATATTGACATAAAATAGGACATTTAATGTGCCCAAGAGTGATTATTACATAATAAAGAGATGTGCTCACGGAAAATGTAAACGAACTGGGTGGCATGCGCCGTATAGAAAGTTTTGGTCATAATTTTCACTCACCGTAAGGCGAAACGCCGAGAAGCGGGGCCCTACTGTACAGGGGAAGGGATTACTAGCCCCTTGCTCCCAGGATTTAGTCACCTCTTACGACACGCTTGGCTTAGGGAGGATGAATTCTGTTCCACTTCTCCATGGAGAAAAATTTTAAGTGGTCCTGAAAAAAAGTCTAAATTTTTAACACATTTGAAATTCTTTATGCTTTTCTTCTTGTAGACCTGAAGACGAGAATAGAAAGACTACACTTTCCATGTAACCTCTTAGTTGCTGATGCATTTTTTTTAACCCTTTCGTTGTCAGTCCCATTATATAATGGCTTGAAGCCAGTGTCTGGCCTGTAGTACAACGCCATGAGCTCAGCTCACTCAGATAGTCTTGAGCGCTGAATTTGTTCCTAGATATGAGAGAATGGGTCTATGTGGTAAGTGTGTACCATATAAAACAGTGAATTTCCAGTGTATTTTCGTATGGTTTTTATGGTTAGATTTTCGGTTTCTTGGTCTCCTTTGATAGAATAGAAAATATTTTACAGAAATAGAGATTAGTTTCAAGACTGAAAGTAGCTTGAAATTGAGCTCAAAGTAGCAGAAATGTTTGATTTCTTCCAATATTCCAAAGTACACAGTGACGTTACTTGTCCAATACAGTGGTCCCTCGGTTTTCGTGCATCTCCAAACTCGAACATTTATGTAAGTGTATTTTCGTAAGTGCTGTTGCAAGTGTATTTTTTGGGGTCTGAAATAGACTAACCTATGTGAGATTATTTCTTAAGGAAGTAAATTCGTTCGGTAATGGCACTTGAGTAGCATTCTGGAATGAATTTTCGGCGAAAACCGAGGGACCACTGTATGCATCCAACTGCCCGGTCTGATATGCATTTAGGAATGCACTGACATTATTTATACAGTTATTACAATAATGCAGTAGTCTGCATAACAGTAAATCTTCTATTTTTTTGTGTGAATAAAAATTCAAAATGGAAAGCAAGTGTAATATAAGAGGGGCCTGGAGATATGACTGAGGAACAGAAGAAATGTTTTTTTACTTCCAGGAATGTCTACATTGTTTATTCTGGACCCTATTTTTAAATTGGCAATTTTTGAATTGTGTGTGAAATTGGCCAAATTACTGATTTCTGATCAATTTATCGGGTAGTTGAAATAGGTAAATGGGCGGTTTCTTGTACTCAGTCGATAGAATAGAAGGAATATTACCAAAATAGATATGAGTTTGGTCGACTGGAGCAATGGAATTTGCTAAAAATAGGGTGCAAAGTGGGTGAAATCACCAGTACGTAAAGGTCGCCATGACCGCTTTGCGAGAGCATAATTCCATATGTTTTCCAGCAAATTTTGTGCTTTTGGTTTCATTACCTTCAGAAAAAGATTTTTTCATATGATTAAATGTTTTTTTTTTTTTTTTAAAATTCTTCGACACAGAGCAAGTTTGAGATTAGGAGTCTTGACCCTGAAAGGGTTAAACATACCAGTCATCTCCCACCAAGGTAGAGTGACCTGTAAAAGAAAAAAACACTCATCATCACTTACTCCATCACAGCCTTGCAAGAGGCTTGCTGATACAACAGCTCAGTAACCCCTCCAAATTGCAATATCCCCACCCCTCCTAAAAAGTGCAGGTACTGTTTCCCACCTCTAGGACTCGAGTTTAACTAACCGATTTCCCTGAATCCTTTCATAAAATGTTACCTTGGTCACTCCAACAGCACCTCAGTTCATAAAAACCACTTGCCTCCACTCCTGTCTAACATGGTCACACAAGCTTGTTGGATGTCAAACCCCTCATATTCAAAACCTCCTTTATGCCCTTCAACCATTGCTAGGCTACTCCTTTCCCCCTCTCCCCTTCACTACAGATTTATACACCCTCCAAGGATAAAGCAAAACTTTGCTTCATCCTCTCTAAATGTCCAAGCCATCTCAATAACCTCCTCAGCTATCTGGATACTACTATGAGTAACTCCACTCCTCCTGATCTCCAAACTATAAATTCTCTGCATAATATTCACACTTTGTATATGTGTCACAGTTAATTTTTGCTGATGACACTGTGCTCTTGGGAGATTCTGAAGAGAAGTTGCAAAGGTTAATGGATGAATTTGGGAGGGTATGTAAAGGAAGTTGAAGGTGAACATAGGAAAGAGTAAGGTGATGAGGGGCAACAAATGAGTTTGGTAATGAGAAATTGGAAATTATAATGGAGGGAGGAAGTGAATGTGTTCAGATATTTGGAAGTGGACTTGGCAGCAGATGGGTATATGAAATATGAGGTAAACCATGGTACCGATGAAGGGAAAAAGGTGGATGGTGCATTGAAGCAGCTGTGGAGACAAAGAATGTTATTCATGGTGGCAAAGAGAGGAATGTATGAGAGTATAGTGGTACCAACACACTCATATGGGGTGTGAAGTATGGGTTGTGAATGTTGCAGTGAGGAGGTGAGAGGCAGTGGAGACATCATATCTGAGGGCAATGTGTGATGTACGTAAATATTATGCAGAGAATTCATAGTTTGGAAATTTTGAGGAGATGCAAAGTTACTAAAAGTATTATCTAGAGGGCTGAGGAGAGGTTATTGTGGTGATTTGATCATTTGGAGAGGATGGAGAAAAATAGGATGACTTGGAGGGTGTATAAATCTGTAGTGGAGGGAAGGCAGGGTAGGGGTTGTCCTAGGAAAGGATGGAGGGAGGGAGTAAAAGAGGTTTTGTGTGCAAGGTGCTTGGATGTCCAGCAGGAATGTGTGAGTGTGTTTGGAGTGAGTGAATGCATATGGTTTTTGTAACCTGATGAGCTGTTGGAATGTGAGCAAGGTAATATTTTGTGAAGGGATTCAGGGAAACTGGTTAGCTGGACTTGTGTCAGGGAGGTGGGAAGTACTCTGCCTGCACTCTAAAAGAGGGGTAGATATATTTGCTGTTTGGATGGTAATTTGAGCTATCTTTGTGTGCCTCTGGCAAGACAGTGATAGTGTGAATGATGGTGAAAGTGTTTCTCTTTTGGGTCACCCTGCCTCTGTGGGAGATGGCCAGTGTGTAAAAAAAGGTGTATGTATGTACACATAATACAAACACACATACATATATACATACATAGTAAGAGAGAGGGTGGTAAGGAAGGAAAGATTAATGAGAATTTCTTTGCATTGTTTATTATGCACCCTATTTTGAAATTGGAATATTTTGAACTTTGAGTTAAATTGGCTAAATTACCAATTTCCAACCACTTTATTTTGTAGTTGAAACAGTTGACTGGGTGATTTCTTGTGCTCAATCGATAGAATAGAAGTAATAGCTAAGAATTTGGTTGACTGGAATAAAGTAAGTGGCCTAAAATGGGAGTCAAAGTCGGCAAAATCTCCGATGCGTAAATATCGCTGACGCATCAAAATTCGCGAGAGCATAATTTTGTCAATTTTCCATCAAATTTCGTACTTTCTGTTTTATTACCTTCAGAAAAAGATTCTCTACCATTTCATAAGAAAAAATATTTTTTTTTTTTTTTTAAATTCTTGGACCTTTGTGCACACTTTGAAATTTGGCCTCTGGACCCTGAAAGGGTTAAGAGCAAGTGAGGATATAGTTTTGAAATGGCTGGTGAGTTTGTTTACTATAAGCATGAAAGAAGGGAGTGTACCTAAGGATTTGCAGAGAGCATTCATAGTTCTTTTATACATGTATTTAAGGGATTCTAAAGAAAAATTGCAAAGGTTAGTGGAAGAGTTTGGGAGGGTGTATAAAGGTAGAAAATTTAAAGTGAACATAGATAAGGGTAAGGTGATGAGGGTATCAAACAATTTAGATAAATTGGATATCACGTTGGAGGGAGGGAGTATGGAAGAAGTGAATGTTTTCAGATATTTGGAAGTTGACTTGTCAGTGGATGGGTTTATGAAGGATGAGGTTAACCATAGAATGGATGAAGGAAAAAAGGTGAGTCGTGTGTTGAGGTACGTATCTGTGAAGACAAAAAAAAAACGTTATCCATGGAGGCAAAGAAGGGAATGTATGAGAATATAGTGGTGCCAGCACTCGTATGTGAGTGTGAAGCATGGGTTGTAAATGCTGCAGCGAGGAGGAGGCTGGAGGCAGTGGAGATGTCGTGACTAAGGGCAATGTGTGGTGTAACTATTATGCAGAGAATTCGTAGTGTGGAAAATAGGAGGAGGTGTGGAGTTACTAAAAGTATTAGTCAGAAGGCTGAAGAGGGGTTGTTGAGTACCTAAATATTCTGTCTCTTGAAACACCCCACAAACAGGGGGAGTACACCCCAGTGTCCCTGCCTATTGATTTTTGTATACACACACCTTAAAGATACTTTGGTTATTTAGAGAGAATGGAACAAAGTAGAATGACTTAGAAAGTGTATAAATCTATAGGGGAAGGAAGGCGAGGTAGGGGTCATCCTCGAAAAGGTTGGAGGGAGGGGGGTAAAGGAGGTTTTGTGGGTGAGGGGCTTGGACTTACAGCAAGCGTGTGTGTGTGTGTTAGATAGGAGTGAATGGAGACGAATGGTTTTTGGGACCTGACGAGGTGTTGGAGTGTGAGCAGGGTAATATTTTGTGAAGAGATTCAGGGAAACCGGTTAGCTGAACTCTAGTCCTGGAAATGGGAAGCACAATGCCTGCACTTTAAAGGAGGGGTTTGGGATATTGGAATATCTGAGTGCCTCTGCAAAGACAGTGATTATGTATGAGTGATGGTGAAAGTGTTGAATGATGTTGAAAGTTTTTACTTTCTTTTTGGGTTTTTCTTTGTGGGAAATAGCCAGTGTTAAAAAAAAAAAAAAGGGAAAAAGAGTAATCAAATGACCTAAAGTTCTACTGAGTATGTTACCCTATGACCAAGACTTGCATCAGAAGAAATTTTCATATTTTTCATGGCAAATAAAATGCTGCCATGTAAATGAGCAGGCTTAACTGGTGCATGCACAGAACCTCACTAGGGTAATGGCGTTTTGAGTAGGGGTGCTCTATAGTCTAACACAGCATCAGATACCTTATACCTCCTGGGGCAGTTAGAGGTGAAAATAGGTGTGACATTTGCCTTTTTCCCAAGATCTCAACTATAGAATTTAGTTTTCATATTTTGAAACTTAGTAATAATATATTGTACTTCAGTGCCATTAACACACAAACTAATATTGTTAGTTTAGGCTAGAGAAAAACTAGACAGCATAATTTGACATTTGGTTATAAGTAGAAAGAGGATAAATATCTATATGAGAAATTCTTCAGTGTTTCGTTATAGTTATATCATCCATTTTTCTTCTGAAACAGTGAGTACTACAGTAGATTATTTTTGTTTATCATGACTGTATATATAATGGAAATATATTGTACAATACTGAAGTAATGCAATAGTGTTTTTCTATTATTGTTTTAGGTTGGCTTATTCTCAATACAGTACGATGATTGAATTTATGATAATGGATCACTAATATTTTTGTATTTTAATTTAGAAAAAAAAATTATTTTATTTTTTATTACTTTTCCATGTTAGAATATGCAAATAAAGGTGTATTTGTTTCCATAAGAGATAAAAAAAAAAGTAAAACGAAAGGAATTATTTGATAATAGGACAGTCAGTAGAAATGCTTTGATGTGCAAGTTTCATGATAAACTTGTTCATATTGTTTCTCTAAAATACATTGTAGGCAAATTTTTATTTTCTCCTAATTTTTTTAAAATCAATAAAGCTTTAATTTACTAGACATTTCATATGTCTGTTACACTGTACATACAGTATACAGTAAATATTTTTTCTGTGGGCCCCTGAATATGTCAGGCTTCATTCACACTGATACTTGACCTAGAAACCAGCCAGGTCAGTACCAATGCTGTTTGTTTAGTATTAACTTCCTCCACTGCCGCTTGTCACATGATGACTAATGCCACATGAGACTCCCAGAATGCCTCGGCATTTATTTGTCACTCTGTCACGTCATCAGTGGCACTTCCTCTCTCCAAGAATACATTCATTAATCAGAGCCCACAAGGGCTGTCAGACTGCCTTCATTACATGTAGTTGCTCCTGGTGCTCTTTATTATTTTATTTAAAGGATGACTATTCACTTTGGCTCACTTCACTTGTGATACTGGTCTGTCTACCCACCATGGCCAGATATCAGTCCATGCTGCCTTGCTTTTGTTTTGGATATCTTGCATATGTTCAGTTTAGGATGATCCCTTATTTGAGAGCACTGTGTTGGGCCAAGTCCTTCCTAATGCTCAGGCATCTCATGAGCATGTCCTCCATTGATGGCCTTGGCTCATGTCAAGGAGGCATGGACCCTTTCCTCTTGCCAGATGGGGGCCCAATCCTCACAACAATTACTTCCTTGAGATTAGGGTTGATGTGACCTTGCTAAATCTTTGGGCCCCCATGGTTTTGCCTTTGCTGGGGCCCCAGCCACTTGTCTGTTTCCTTTGTGGCTGAGACTGTAACCAGCAATTGTCAGACAAATGGTTAATGAGGCAGTTCCTCTTTGATGTGAAAAACACCTGGCAAACAAGTCAATCATAACAAGTAAACAGCATCTGGCAAGTATGTCGATCATAAATGAACAACACCTGGTAAACATGAATGAAGGAGATTATTACTGAGCACACAGTACAAGTATGAATCTTGCATCACTTTAGAGGGCAGTATCAGTGTGAATGAAGTGTGGAACAGCATATTCCAGATGATCCTAGGGTCAATGACTTATAAGCACACTTCTTGTTAAGGTCAAAATATATTTATATAATAAATATACTGAACTTTATTTGCCATGTGTTAGAGGTTGAATTAAATTAAATGTAGCCCCCTATTCTACTCATGCATACCCACAACATACTTGCAGTAAGTCAAAGTGGTTTTTTTTTTTCACACAGCTAGTATGATTTTATTATTTATTGCACTTAATCTGTTATGTCAATTGGAACCTGAGCTTCTCTCATCTCTCAGTCTTTCCTGCACAAAATCCAAAATTATTTGGCTAATAATATATCATGTAATGCCGCTCTTACTATCATTTAATTCATTATACAGTGGACCCCCGAGTTTCATAAACCCCGGAAATCGTACAAGTATGTAAGTATAAAATTGTAAGTGCTTGTGGAAGTGTATTTTTGGGGGTCTGAAATAGACTAATGTATGTGACATTTTTCCTTAAGGGAGTAAATTCGTTCGGTAATGGGGCTTGAGCAGACTTAAGGAGTGAAGTTTTTACGAAACTCGGGGGTCCACTGTATATCCTCGTATTTTCAGACATTTGCATATTGTACCTTGACTTGTTTTAAACCTTCTTCTGCCATATGTTGCACATGTTCCATGATTAGCTTTGGTTGTGTAAGGAAAGTGAAGGTTTGGGGTAATAGTTATTGTAAGTTTTATATATTTTTTTTTTTATATTTAATGGTTTCTGTGAACATTTTTCCCAGATGATACTTTCATCAATCTTCTTTCCCTGTTTTTTGTTTCTTAACTTTTTCTTTTGCTTTGGTTCAGTTTCAGTAACCATTTATTTAACCATTTCTGAAGTCTGTCCAAGATCTGCAGCCTTCTGTCATCCTTTTCAGTTTTTATTTCCTCCTCTCCTCTCATAATACAGTGGTACCTCAGTATACGTCCACTTTGGAATACAGTGGACCCCCGGCTAACGAAAAAAATTCATCCCATAAGCCTGCTCAAGTGCCATTACCGAACGAATTTACTTCCTTAAGAAATAATGTCACGTAGGTTAGACTATTTCAGACCCCCAAAAATACACTTCCACAAGCACTTACAATATTATACTTACATAATTGTACGATTTCCGTGGTGTTCGTTAGCCGGGGGTCCACTGTATGTCCAACTTGGTATACGTCCTGTTTTGACGCAAAAATTTTTGCTTGGTATATGACCTTTGTTTGGAATACGACTCGGGTGCTAGAACTTGTATAGGTCAAAATGAGTCACGACACCATGTGCTACCCTTGCCAAATGAATTGATGTCAAACAAAGCCCAAACAAGCCGTAATAGCATTGTCTTAAATGACCAGACAATGTCGCATTTCCATAACATCCTGAGGAGAAGACAGAAGGAAAGTTCTTTTGACAGATTTTTAGTAAAGTCATACCTGGTGAGCTTCAACCAGGTCCAAATAGGAAAAAGAGACAGAAAAGAGAAGGGGACTCTCCTTCCAAACAATAACATTTCCTCCTCCTCCTCCCTTCTCAGCACTATCCTAGTAGGCACTCGACTCTTTTCAGCAAAGTAAAGTGAGGTTAAATTTGCCTCTATTTCATCTAATTCTTTTGTATTTATATATGTATTTTAGTATTAAGCAGTGTTTAAATTACATATTTTAGTATTAAGCAGTGTTTAAATTACATATTTTAGTATTAAGCAGTGTTTAAATTACATATTTTAGTATTAAGCAGTGTTTAAATTATTTTATACAACCCCATCAATGTATTATGTGCCAATAACAATAGGATTTTTTTTCATGGGAATGGATTAATCGTTTTCCCTATATTTCTTATGGGAAAATTCATTTGGTATACGTCCTGTTTGGTATAAGTCCAAGGTCCTGGAATGGATTAAGGACGTATACCGAGGAACCACTGTAGTATATGCATTATTTGCAAACAAAGATTATTAAGAGTTCAATCTTGAAATTAAGTCATTATTATAGATGAGAAATTATATGGGTTTAATTTTGAATAGGGCCCTTGTGTAAATTCATGAATTGTTCAAATATCTTTTTGCTTCATACCTTATAGTAATTCTTTGTTTTCTGTTCTTTATTTTTGTGTCTATGTTGATACCTTTATTTTTACCCTGGCTTGCTACTTTAGTTTGTTAGATAGCCTTAAATGTGGCACCACATCAGAAGCATTTTTCCTGTCAAGAAAAATGCAGTTTACCCACCCATCTCTCTTTCTGTCTGTGTGTGTGTACAAAGTTTGTAAAGAACATCCTTCCATTTCTGAATCTCTGGTGGTATTGAGTGATCAATTTAAAATTTAGTACAGTACTTTCAGGATGTTCAATAAATCTCTTCCTTGTAATCCTTAACAACAGTTAACATTTTCCACAGAAAGGTTAAAACAAGAGTTCATATAACATATTAGAAGTATTAACCCTTTGAGGGTCCGTCTTGTAGTTCTACGCCTTGTCAACAAGGTCTAAGAATTAAAAAAAAAAAAAAAAAAAAAAAAATTCTTGTGAAATGGTAGAGAATTTTTTCTGAAATTAATATAACAAAAAGTACAAAATTTGATGGAAAATTGACAAAATTACGCTATTGCAAATTTTGCTGCATCAGCGATATTTACGCATCGGCGATTTTGCCCACTTTGACTCCTTCTTAGCTATTTCGCTAGTATCATTTTTATTTTATCGATTGAGCACAAGAAACTGCCCAATCGTCTATTTCAACTATCCAATAAAGTGATCAGAAATTGGTAATTTGGCCAATTTCTCACACAATTCAAAATATTCCAATTTCAAAATAGGGTCCAGAATAAACAATGCAGGCATTCCTGACACTAAAATGACATTTCCTCTGTTTATTAGTTACCTTTCCAGGCTTTACAAATAAATTTCATTTTTATTTTTTATTCACTTAAGGATTTTTATCCACACCAAAAAACAAAAGATTTACTGTTATGCAATATTGTAATAATTGTTTAAATAATATCAGCGCATTTGTGAACATATATTAGACCCACCAGTTGACGTGTATTGGTCGCGTGATGTGATTTGTTTACTCTTCAAAATCAGCAAAATCAAACATTTCCACTACTTTGAGCTCAATTTCAGGCTATTTTCAGTACTAAAACCAAAAATCGTCTCTATTTCTGCAATATATCTTCTAATCTATGAAATGAGACCAAGAAACCATGAATACAACCGTAAAAGCCATATGAAAATACACTGCAAAGTCAAAAAAACATTGTCGCAGTTTTTTTCTCATTATGCACTGTGTCCTGCAGGATTTGTTTTATATGGTGCACACTTACCACATAGATGCATTCTCTCATATCTAGGCCCAAATTTACTGCTCACAGCTCATCAGAGTGAGCTGAGCTCATGATGTAGTACTATGGCTTGGACCCTGGCTTCAAAGCCGTAGAACTACAGGACGGACCCTGAAAGGGCTAAAAAATAAATCCATTGCTTGATGTTTGGGTGAAAGTGGATTTACAGTAACATCAATTTTAAGTTTACTATTACACTTCTATTCCTGTGACACCCTTCAAAGGGGGGTCCTTCAAGTCAGTGAAGGGCTCCTGATCCAAGGAATTGGAGCCACACTTCTTTACCATCACATCTGATTGCCTCTCATTCTCCAGGTTCTGTATGACCCCAATGGATTTAATGTTTTCACATAAATACACTACTGTAATTATATTTCTCTGGCATACCTGTTTCCCATTTCAACGATTTGTCTTTTGGCCTGACTTCCTTGTTGAATACTTGGTTAACTAGGCTGTTGCTATTATATTCCAGTCATCTGGGACTTCACACATCATTAATGATTTGTTAATGATTTTTTGTGAATGACTTGTGTAGCATTTCAGCTCCTCTTAATATTCTTTCTATTCATTTCATGGTGATGCTCCAATCTGTTCTTGATACATTTGATGTGTCCATTTTCATAAGTCTCCTCATGTTCTTGTTAGTTTTTCTCAATGTGTGATAATTTAATTTGGTTTATTCTCTATTCTGTCAGGTACTGGCTCTTGCTCATAAGAACATAAGAACATAAGAAAGGAGGAACACTGCAGCAGGCCTGTTGGCCCATACTAGGCAGGTCCTTCACAATCCGTCCCACTAACAGAATATTTGCTCAACCCAATTTTCAATGCTACCCAAGAAATAAGCTTTGACAATTCTACCCACTCATGCGCGAGTCCCACTCAAATCCAACCCCTCTCACTCATGAATCTATCCAACCTAAATTTGAAACTACCCAAGGTCCTAGCTTCAATAACCCTACTAGGCAGACTGTTCCACTCATCAACTACCCTATTTCCAAACCAATACTTTCCTATATCCTTTCTAAATCTAAACTTATCTAACTTGAATCCATTATTGGGTTCTCTCTGGAGAGATATCCTCAAGACCTTATTTACATCCCCTTTGTTAATACTCCATTTTCCACTTGTATACCTCGATCATGTCTCCCTCATTCTACGTCTTACAAGTGAATGTAATTTTAGGGTCTTCAATCTTTCTTCGTAAGGAAGATTTCTAATGCTATGTATTAATTTAGTCATTCTACGCTGAATGTTTTCTAACGAATTTATGTCCATTCTGTAATATGGAGACCAGAACTGAGCTGCGTAATCTAGGTGAGGCCTTACTAATGATGTATAAAGCTGTAATATAACCTCTGGACTTCTGTTGCTAACACTTCTTGATATAAATCCCAGTAATCTATTTGCCTTATTACGTACGCTTAGGCATTGCTGTCTTGGTTTAAGGTTGCTGCTTACCATCACCCCCAAGTCCTCCTGCAATCTGTATGGCTAAGTTCTACGTTATTTAACTTATAAGTGCTTGGGTTATGGACACTCCCGAGCTTCAGAACCTTGCATTTATCTACATTGAACTGCATCTGCCACTTTTCTGACCACGAATTAAGTTTGTCTAAATCTTCCTGAAGTTCTATGACATCTATGTTTGAATCAATTATCCTACCTATCTTCGTGTCGTCGGCGAATTTGCTCATATCACTAGTAATTCCCTCATCAAGGTCATTGATATATATTATAAATAACAATGGGCCTAAGACTGATCCCTGTGGAACACCACTTGTTACAAGACCCCATTCGGATTTAACCCCATTTATGCACACTCTCTGCTTCCTATTGGTGAGCCATGACTCGATCCATGACAGCACTTTTCCCCCAATGCCATGAGCTGCCACTTTCTTTAACAGTCTCTGGTGCGGTACTCTATCAAAAGCCTTACTAAAGTCTAAATAAACAATATCGAATTCTTTATCGTGATCAACAGCCTCAAAAGCTTTACTGAAGAAGGTTAATAAATTAGATAGGCAGGAACGGCCCTCGTGAATCCATGCTGGGTATCATTAATCAAATTATGGTTATCTAGATGGCTTCTAATAATATCAGCTATAATTGACTCTAGTAATTTGCCTACAATTGAGGTCAGGCTTATTGGGCGGTAGTTTGACGGTAGTGACTTGTCCCCTGCTTTAAAAATAGGAATTACATTAGCCATCTTCCACATATCAGACACTACACCTGTTTGAAGAGATAAATTAAAAATGTTAGATATTGGTTCACAGAGTTCCATTTTGCATTCCTTAAGAACCCTTGCAAAAAGCTCATCAGGACCCGGCGATTTATTTTGTTTCAGTCGGTCCAGCTGTTTCATAATCATTTCGCTAGTGACTGTGATATTACATAATTTATCTTCTTCTGGGCCTCTGTAAAAATTAATTACTGGGATATTATTAATGTCTTCCTGTGTGAAAACCGAGAGAAAATAATTATTAAAAATAGAGCACATATCATTCTCCTTGTCAGTAAGATGCCCAAAGTTATTTTTAAGGGGACCTATCTTATCCCTAACTTTTGTTCTATAAACCTGGAAAAACTTTTGGGTTAGTTTTTGAATCCCTAGCAACTTTAATTTCATAGTCCCGTTTAGCTTTTCTTATTCCCTTTTAACGTCCCTCTTAATGTCAGTATACTGATTTATAAGATGACCCTCACCTCTTTTATGCGCCTATAAATTCCTTTCTTCTGCCCTAAAAGATATTTGAGCCTATTATTCATCCATTTTGGGTCATTTCTACTTGATCTAATTTCTTTATACGGGATAAATGTTCTTTGGGCAGCCTGTATAGTGTTAAGAAAACTGTCATATTGATACCTCTCTTCTTCACCCCAGTCCACAGTTGATAAGTGTTCTCTAAGTCCATTATAATCTGCTAAGCGAAAATCTGGGACCATTACTGAATTATCCCTACTATCATACATCCATTCAATGCTAAAGGTAATTGACTTGTGGTCGCTTGAGCCGAGTTCCTCTGTAATTTCTAAATTATTAACAAGGGTTTCCTTGCTTGCCAGAACCAAGTCAAGTAGGTTAAGAACATAAGAACATAAGAAAGGAGGAACACTGCAGCAGGCCTGTTGGCCCATACTAGGCAGGTCCTTCACAATCCGTCCCACTAACAGAATATTTGCTCAACCCAATTTTCAATGCTACCCAAGAAATAAGCTTTGACAATTCTACCCACTCATGCGCGAGTCCCACTCAAATCCAACCCCTCTCACTCATGAATTTATCCAACCTAAATTTGAAACTACCCAAGGTCCTAGCTTCAATAACCCTACTAGGCAGACTGTTCCACTCATCAACTACCCTATTTCCAAACCAATACTTTCCTATATCCTTTCTAAATCTAAACTTATCTAACTTGAATCCATTATTGCGGGTTCTCTCTGGAGATATCCTCAAGACCTTATTTATATCCCCTTTGTTAATACCCATTTTCCACTTGTATACCTCGATCATGTCTCCCTCATTCTACGTCTTACAAGTGAATGTAATTTTAGGGTCTTCAATCTTTCTTCGTAAGGAAGATTTCTAATGCTATGTATTAATTTAGTCATTCTACGCTGAATGTTTTCTAACGAATTTATGTCCATTCTGTAATATGGAGACCAGAACTGAGCTGCGTAATCTAGGTGAGGCCTTACTAATGATGTATAAAGCTGTAATATAACCTCTGGACTTCTGTTGCTAACACTTCTTGATATAAATCCCAGTAATCTATTTGCCTTATTACGTACGCTTAGGCATTGCTGTCTTGGTTTAAGGTTGCTGCTTACCATCACCCCCAAGTCCTTCTCGCAATCTGTATGGCTAAGTTCTACGTTATTTAACTTATAAGTGCTTGGGTTATGGACACTCCCGAGCTTCAGAACCTTGCATTTATCTACATTGAACTGCATCTGCCACTTTTCTGACCACGAATTAAGTTTGTCTAAATCTTCCTGAAGTTCTATGACATCTATGTTTGAATCAATTATCCTACCTATCTTCGTGTCGTCGGCGAATTTGCTCATATCACTAGTAATTCCCTCATCAAGGTCATTGATATATATTATAAATAACAATGGGCCTAAGACTGATCCCTGTGGAACACCACTTGTTACAAGTCCCCATTCGGATTTAACCCCATTTATGCACACTCTCTGCTTCCTATAGGTGAGCCATGACTCGATCCATGACAGCACTTTTCCCCCAATGCCATGAGCTGCCACTTTCTTTAACAGTCTCTGGTGCGGTACTCTATCAAAAGCCTTACTAAAGTCTAAATAAACAATATCGAATTCTTTATCGTGATCAACAGCCTCAAAAGCTTTACTGAAGAAGGTTAATAAATTAGATAGGCAAACTGTCATTTTCTGACCACTTGTAGGTTCTGTTACAAACTGCTTCAAAAAGCAATCCTGAACTACTTCTAAAAAGTCGTTAGATTCTAAATTCCCTGTCATGAAATTCCAATCAATCTGACTAAAGTTAAAGTCCCCTAGAATTACTACGTTATCGTGTCTTGTGGCCTTAACAATTTCCTCCCAAAGTAGTCTCCCTTGTTCCTATCTAAGTTTGGAGGACGGTAAATCACGCCTAAAATCAATTTTCACACCCTCTGAAAATTCTATCCAGACAGACTCTGTATGTGTTAATTCAGACTTTATACCCGTTTTTATGCAACAATTTAAATGATCACGGACATAGAGTGCCACCCCACCCCCTTTCCCGATACTTCTGTCTACTTGGAACAATTTAAAACCCTGAATGTGACATTCGGCAGGCAAGTCCCGATTTTTCATATTAAACCATGTCTCAGTTATTGCAAAAACATCAATATTACCCGTACTTGAAACTAATCTCAACTCGTCCATCTTATTCCTAGCACTACGACTATTGGTGTAATATATATTTAGAGACCCTCCTTTCTCTTTACTTATGAAATCTTCTCTTGAGCTCACTGCATACCTCTTTCATTGCCTCAAGCATTTTCCATTTTCCCTCCCACCGCCTTCCCCTCAGTGTTATCACATGATTGTCATTTTTCTTCTGATGTGGTTGTGAAGAAGCTTTGGTTCTGTCTGTGCCTTGAATACACTGTCAATTTTAGATAGTTCATCTGAAGGTACTCACTACTGGCTTCTACCTTCAGTTCTTTGGGATTGGGTTTGATATATACCTTATCCATGCTCATGTGTTACTGTATTTTATCCTCCTTACATTGAAGATTGAGACATGGGTTTTCCCTAGTATCTTATCTACTCCCCAGCAGGTTTGTCTGTACAAACTTTTTCTGTTACCTCTTTGCACTTCTGGTTGAAACTTTTAATTTCCTAGGCGACTTTTTTTTTTTTAAACACTCGGGCTGTCTCCCATCGAGGCAGAATGTCCTAACAAAGAAGAGAACACTTTCACTGTTACTTATTCATTCACTGTCCTGCCAGAAGGGCACTGAAAAAACAGTTCAGATGAACCTTTGAACAGTCATCGTAATTCCCATCTCCAGGACTCCGGTCCAGCTGACCATTTGCCTTGAATCCACTCATAAATGTTACCTTGCTTATGCTCCAACATCACATCAAATCATAAAAACCACTTGCCTCCACTCCTATTTAACATGCTCGCTTAAGCCTGTTAGATATCCAAGCCCATAACACACAACTTCCTGTACCCCTTCCCTCCAATCTTTCCCAAGTTGGCTCCAACCCCTCCTTCCCTCCACCCTAGAGTTTTATGCTCTCTTAGTCATTCTATTTTCCTCCATCCTCTCTAAATATCCAAACCACCGCAACAACTGCTCCTCAGCCCTCTGAATAATACTTTTGGTAATTCCACACCTCCTGTTCTATAAACGCCTAGTAGGGTTATTGAAGCTAGGACTTTGGGTAGTTTCAAATTTAGGTTGGATAAATACATGAGTGAGAGGGCTTGGATTTGATTGGGACTCGCACATGAGTTAATAGAATCATCAAAGCTTATTTCTTGGGTAGAATTAAAAATTAGGTTGGGCAATTATTTTGTTAGTGGGATGGATTGTGAAGGACCTGCCTAGTATGGGCCAACAGGCCTGCTGCAGTGTTCCTCCTTTCTTATGTTCTTATGTTCTCTGCATAATATTCGCAACGCACATTGCCCTCATACATGACATCTCCACTGCCTCCAGCCTCCTTGCTGCAACAGTCAAAATGCATGCTTCACACTCATACAACAGCTTTGGTACCACTATGCTCTGGTACATTTTCCCTCTTTGCCTCCATGGACAAGGTTCTTTTTCACCACATATGCCTCTATGCACCACCCACCTTTTTACCTTCATCGTTCTGTTGTTCACCTCATCTCTCGTAGAACCATCTACTAGTAAGTCAACTCCCAGATATATGAACATATTTATTTCCTCTATACTCCCTCCCTCCACTCTAATACAGTGGACCCCCGGTGTTCGTCCTGCTCAAAACACACCCTTTTATGTAAGTTTATTTTTTTAAATGCTTTTATAAGTGTAGTTTTGGGGGTCTAAAAGGACTAGTCTACTTTACATTATTTCTTAAGGGAATAAATTCGGTTGGTAATGACACTTGAACAGCATTCTGTTACGAAAAATGGACGAACACTGGGGGTCCACTGTATCCAGATACAGTGGACCCCCGTTTTTCGTGATTTTTTCGTTCCAGAATGCTGTTCAAGTGCCATTACTAAACGAATTTATTCCCATAAGGAATAATGTAAAGTAGACTAGTCCTTTTAGACCCCCAAAAATACACTTATAAAAGCATTTAAAAAAAATACACTTACATAAAAGGGCGAGTTTGGAGCAGGACGAACACCGGGGGTACACTATACCTATATTTTTTTATATTCGTCACATTGCTCTGTCCTTAGTTTACTTTTAATTTCCTTCTTTTACATACCCTCCCAAATACATGTACCAACCTTTGCAACTTCTCTTCCGAATCTCTCAATAGAAACTTATCAATCAGACACCTCTCCATAACACTTCAGCATTCACTTTTCACAACCCTATCAATAAATAGGTTAGCAACTATAGTGACATCACACATCCCTGTCTAATGCCTACTTTTACTGGAAAATAATCTCCCTCTCTCCTTCATACACTAACTTGGGCCTTGCTATCCACATAAAAGCTCTTTACTGCTTTAACCCTTTGGGGGTCGACAGGCCTTCTCGGAAACACGTTCTCAGGGTCGAAAATTTTTTTGAAAAAAAAAAAAAAAAATTCTTATGAAATGATAGAGAATCTTTTTCCGATCATAACGACACCAAAAGTATGAAATTTGAATGAAAACTTAAGGAATTATGCTCTCGCGAAGTTATCGGTCTCGAAGATGTTTACGCATCGGCGATTTTGCCCAATTTGAGCCCTATTTTTGGCCAATTCCAATGTTCCAGTCCACTAAACTCATAGCTATTTCGCTAGAACTCCATTTCTTCTATCTATTGAATACAAGAAACCGCCTATTTACCAATTTCAACTACCCAAAATAGTGGTCAGAAAATGACAGTTTGGCCAATTTCACACAAATTTCAAACGATGCCAATTTCAAAATAGGGTCCAGAATAAACAAGGCAGACATTCCTGGCACTAAAATAACATCTTCTCTGTTCATTAGTCACGTCTCCAGGACCCTCTTACATTACTTTTGCTTTCCATTTTGAATTTTTATTCTCACAAAAAATAGAAGATTTACTGTTACGTATACAACTGCATCATTGTAAAAATAGTATAAATAATATCAGCGCACTTGTGCAAGAATATTAGACTCGCCAGTTGATGTGTATTGGACACATGGTGTGATTTGTTTACTCTTGAACATCGGCAAAAATCGAACATTTTCGCTACTTTGAGCTCAATTTCAAGGTACAGTGGACCCCCGAGTAACGAACACACCGTAAATCATACAATTATGTAAGTATAAAATTGTAAGTGCTTGTGGAAGTGTATTTTTGGGGGTCTGAAATAGACTAACCTACGTGACATTATTCCTCAACCATTTCAGGGTTATTGACGTACTAGTACGGCTTACGATCTGGGGTTATTGACGTACTAGTACGCCTAAATTCTAGCGCCCTTAAATCAAGCAGAAACAGGCTGTTAGGGCTAGATGTGATAGAATGGGTCTGTGCGGTCAGTGTGCGCAGTATAAAAAAATTCCTACACCACTCAGTGCATAATGAGGAAAAAAAAACTGACCGTATTTTTGGTTTAAAACAGCGACTTTGCAGTCTATTTTCGTATGGTATTTATCGATGTATTCTCGTTTTCTTGGTCTCATTTGATAGAATGGAAAATATATTACAGAAATAGAGATGATTTTGATTAGTTTGACAATGACAAGTACCTTGAAATTGAGCTCAAAGTAGCGAAAATGTTTGATTTTTGACTATGTTCAAGAGTAAACAAATCACACCATGCGTCCAATACACATCAACTGGCAAGTCTAATATTCATGCACAAGTGCTCTGATATTGTTTATACCATTTTTACAATGATGCAGTTGTATACATAACAGTAAATCTTCTATTTTTTTGTGAGAATAAAAATTCAAAATGA
This sequence comes from Cherax destructor, assembly GCA_009830355.1. Classification (NCBI taxonomy): domain Eukaryota; kingdom Metazoa; phylum Arthropoda; class Malacostraca; order Decapoda; family Parastacidae; genus Cherax; species Cherax destructor. The sequence goes on from WNWK01000750.1 coordinate 85,466, forward strand.
TAAGCAAAAGTAATGTAAGAGGGGCCTGGAAACGTGACTAATGAACAGAGATGTTATTTTAGTGCCAGGAATGTCTGTCTTGTTTATTCTGGACACTATTTTGAAATTGGCATCGTTTGAAATTTGTGTGAAATTGGCCAAATCGCCATTTTCTGACCACTATTTTGGGTAGTTGTAATTGGTAAATAGGCGGTTTCTTGTACTCAATCGATAGAAGAAATGGAGTTCTAGCAAAATAACTATAATTTTAGTAGACTGAAACATTGAAATTTGCCGAAAATAGGGCTCAAAGTGGGGGAAATCGCTGATGCGTAAATGTCATCCATACCGATAACTTCGCGAAAACATAATTCTGTTAGTTTTCGATCAAATTTCATAATTTTTGTGGCGTTATGATCGGAAAAAGATTATCATTTCATAAGATTTTTTTTTTTTTTTTTTTTAAATTCTTGGACCCTGAGAACGAGTTTCGGAGACCCCCTTGGACCCTGAAAGGGTTAAGGGAGTAAATTTGTTTGGTAATGGCACTTGAGCAGGCTTCTGGAATGAAGTTTTTACGTTACTCGGGGGTTCACTGTACTTGTCATTGTCAAACCAATCAACATCATCTCTATTTCTGTAATATATCTTCCATTCTATCAAATGAGACCAAGAAAACGAGAATACAGTGGACCCCCGCCTAACGAGCAAAATTCATTCCAGAAGCCTGCTCAAGTGCCATTACCGAACGAATTTACTTAATAAAAATAATAATAATAATAATAATATAATAATAATATTATTTTTATTTCGATGCATGTTACAAGAATACATAGTTATTGGTAGTTACAATTATTAAACTGTAATGCAAGGAGAGCCACTGGCATGCCATGGCATTAGGGGCAGCTTATTCTAGAAACTTATTCACTAAGTTCTTAATACTAGAGAAATTGGTTGAGTTGTATATTTTATTTTAAGTTACGATATGTTGGAGCTATACTAGTAAAGTAACAATAGTAGAGCAGCTTATTGAGTTTTTCTAGTTATATATTTTATTTCTAATTAACAAAATGATGATAATATATTATTTTAAATGACAGTATGATATGAAAAATTGCAACAAGTGTTAAGGAGGATGACAATAAAAAACTGAGATTATCTTAAGTAAAATAACATTGGGTTTGAAAGTTTGTTACAGTATGAGTATTTAGTATAGGGTAAGTAGGTGATTTTTGAGAAGAGTCTTGAATTGATTTTCCGACAAGGTTAACTTAATATTTACTGGTAATGAATTCCAGATTCTGGGGCCCTGTATGTGCATAGAATTTTTACATTGGTTAGTATGGACTCGGGGTATGTCAAATAGTGATCTGTGTCTTGTGTCGTGGTCGTGGGACCTATTAAAGTTGTTGTTGAGAATTTTGAGTGGAGGGTTGATATTAGCATGTAGAGTTTTATGTATGTAGAAGGCACATGAATAGGTATGAATATTTTTTACGGTGAGTAGTTTTAAAGTTTTGAATATAGGTGGAGTATGCTGTCTGGAGTGGGAATTTGTTATCATTCTGACTGCAGCCTTTTGCTGGGTTATGAGTGGTCTAAGGTGATTTAATGTTGTTGAGCCCCATGCACAAATTCCATAGGTGAGATAAGGGTAGATAAGAGAATGATATAGTGCAACGAGAGCTGGTTGTGGCACATAATAGCGTATTTTAGATAATATACCTACTGTCTTTGAGATTTTCTTGGAAATTTGTTGTATGTGTGTTTGGAATTTAAGACTACTGTCAAGGTGGATTCCTAGGAATTTTCCCTCTGTGAGTTTTATGATGGGTGAACCATTGAGCGTTATGTTAAGTGGAACATTTGTGGCTTTGTTTCCAAACTGAATGAAGTAGGTCTTATCAGTATTGAGAGTAAGCTTATTTGTCTTCATCCATGTTGATATTTTCTGTAATTCGGCATTAACAGTGTTGGCTAGTATGACTGGATTTGGGTGAGAGAAGACATATGTTGTGTCATCTGCAAATAATATGGGTTTGAGTAGTTGTGATGCATTCGGTAGGTCGTTTATGTAAATGAGGAATAGGAGTGGCCCCAGGACACTTCCTTGAGGGACTCCGACTGTAATTTGTTGTGTGGAAGAGTTCTCTCCATTTGTGTACACGTACTGGCTTCTGTTGCTAAGGTACGACCTTAGGTAGTTGAGTGGGTGCCCCCTAATACCATAGTGCGCTAATTTTGTGAGCAATAGATCATGGTCGACTGTATCAAATGCTTTGCGTAGGTCTATGAAGATTCCCAGCGGAACTTCTTTCTTCTCAAGCGCGGTGTATATTAACTCTAACATGTGTGTTATAGCATCATTTGTGCTCTTGTTAGTCCTGAATCCAAATTGACAGGGGTTGAGTACATTGTGTGAGACGAGGTAGGAATAGATCTGTCTATGAATTAATTTTTCGAATATTTTAGAAAGCAGTGGTAAATTTGAGATTGGTCTATAATTATTCAAGTCAGTTTGATCACCTCCTTTGTGGATTGGGGTGACTTCCTTAAGAAATAATGTCACGTAGGTTAGTCTATTTCAGACCCCCAAAAATACACTTCCACAAGCACTTACAATATTATACTTACATAATTGTACGATTTCCGGGGTGCTCGTTAGGCGGGGGTCCATTGTACATCAATAAATACCATACAAAAATAGACTGCAAAGTCGCTGTTTTAAACGAAAAAAAGGTCGGAATTTTTTTTTTCTCATTATGCAGTGTGTGCTGCAGGATTTTTTTTAATACTGACCACACAGACCCATTTTTTCATATGTACGCCTACCAGCCGTTTCCCGCTTAATTTGAGGCCGCTAGAATTTACTCGTACTAGTACAGCACCGACCCCTGCTCGTAAAACGTACTAGTATGGCACCGACCCCGAAAGGGTTAAGGTGCGCCTACCATTTGCATCATTTGCGCCTACCATTTGCATCATATGCCACATTGCGTGCCAATCTGCCTTGTCATATGCCTTTTCTAAATCCATAAATGAAATGAAAAGTGCCTTACCTTTCTCCAAGTATTGTTCATTTAAGTGCTTCAATGTAAGCACTTGATCTATACATCCCCTAATCTTCCTCCTTGTTCCTCTCCAGTCCTACTCTGTCTTGCCCATAATTCTTTCAGTAACCCTATCATTCACTTTACCTAGTATGCTCAACAGGCTTATTCCCCTATGAGTCTTACATTCTTCTTTATCCCCTTTTCCCTTATACAAAGGAATTATACATTCTCTCGGCTAATATCTTTCATGCATATGTTGAACAAATGCACCATCTGCTCAAAAACTACATCCCCACCTGCTTTTAACATTTTAGTCTTAATCCTATCTATCCCAGCTGTTGTAGCCCCTTTCATTCTAACAACTGCCTCATGCACCTTCTCCCCAACTTACATTTGTTACACCTCCCTGCCTAATGCAAGAAATCACTACTTCCCTCACTTCATCAACATTCAACAATTCCTCAGAATATTCCCTCCATAATCTTAGCACCTCCACCTCATCTACTGACTCCCCTCTTTTGTTTTTAAATGTTTAATTAATTTATTTCCTTGGCTTTTTCAGCTTATTGATCTCATTCCAAAACCTTTTTGTTCTCTGGCATATTTGTTCATGAAACCTCTCACACTCTCTCATTACCTCTCCTTTTGCACTCTTTTAACCTCTGTTTTGCTCTCCATATACTCCTCTCTTCTTATATTACTTCTACATTATAGAAACCTTTCATATACCAACATTTTCTCCCCTACCATTCTCTTTAGCTCGTCATTTCACCAATCGCTCCTCTTTCCTTTTGCACCCACAATCCTTTACCCACAAAATTTTGCTGTGTACACTAACACTGCATTCTTGAATGTACCCCCATACCTTTTCTACCTCCTCCATACTTTTACTCTAGCCCAGCCGTGGGCAAACTACGGCCCATGGTCCGCATGCAGCCTGCCAAAGGTTTTCATGCGGCTCTCCAAGATCAAGTCATATACTCACGTTATTTGGGAACAAAATGTTAGTAAATTTGAAAAAAAAGTTACCACGCAATGCCAAATAATATTGTGGAACATTAACATGTTACCTGCAAATTTCTGAATGTGGCCCCTGCACTGAAAAGTTTGCCCACCCCTGCTCTATCCCATCCTCCCAATAGTTGCTTATACTTTGCCCTAACTATCTCTTCCTAAAATTTATAAACATTCACCTCTCACTGACCTACCAATAACATTCTCCTTGTACCCATCTTCCTCTAACTTTCTCTGTATCTGCCATTAAATAATGATTTAATATGTGTAACCTCTCTAAAAACATGCTCATCCACAAGTCTACCCAACAGCCTTTTATCTACTTATAAATATTCTAACAAACTGCTATCATCACACCCTGTACAGTATATCATACTCATTTATTCTCTTTTTCTTCAAATGTGTATTACCTATTCCAAACCTATTTTTATACATAGCTCGATTAAAGGCCCCATTATCATTTACCCCTGGCACTCTAAACTTAACCTACTAAGCCCTATGCAGCAGTTTCTCAGGTTAGCATTTAGGTAAACTATCCTCTAAATTTATCAACCCACTGTAATCAAGACATAAAATTTGTTTCTTACTTTCTCTGTACACTAGTTTTGTCAGTTCTCCAATTTCTTCTTTTTCTTTTTTTTTTTCTTTTTTTTTTTCACTTAGTAGTAGACCATCAAAACAGTACCTATTTACTTCCCCAATTGGAATTCCATATTGTGTCTTCTCTATATCTGCCTTGGGGATGAAACCAAGATTCAGCCTTGTCAGTTCATCATTTTTTTTAACATGCTGCTTTACAAAGTTCTATATTAACATGTTGAGCAGCTTGCTTCTCCACATCTCTGGGCCCCTGTATTGACTGAGAACTTGAAAGAGGCTAGAGACTCCTGTTCATGTTGTCCTCGATTGTTTATAGCTGTTGTGATTCTGTGTTTTGAGTGCTTATTTCTTAATCTGTCAAATTTTTATAATATAATGCTAATGCATTAAATTTTTTAATTGATTATTACCACCTTTGTAAAGTGTGTGTATTTCAGAATTTTTTTATATGCTATTTTTCATGCCTTTTTCTCTCTCTTTCAGGAGGTTTCATTATATAAAGATGGAGGACCATTAGGATTAAGTATTATTGGAGGATCAGACCATTTCTGTGTTCCATTTGGTATCTCACCAGAGGACCCAGGAATATACATATCAAAAGTAAGTTTTCGGTACATATTCTCCTTCACTGTTAATATTGTGCGTGCGTGTGTACGTGTGTGTGTGTGTGTGTGTGTGTACTCGCCTAATTGTGGTTGCAGGGGTCGAGACTCGGCTCATGGCCCCGCCTCTTCACTGATCGCTACTGGGTCCTCTCTCTCCCTGCTCCATGAGCTTTATTATACCTCGTCTTAAAGCTATGTATGGTTCCTGCCTCCACTACATCACTTTCTAGACTATTCCACTTCCTGACTACTCTATGGCTGAAGAAATACTTCCCAACATCCCTTTGACTCATCTGAGTCTTCAACTTCCAAATGTGACCCCTTGTTTCTGTGTCCCCTCTCTGGAACATCCTGTCTCTATCCACCTTGTCTATTCCATGCAGTATTTTGTATGTCGTTATCATGTCTTCCCTAACCCTTCCTGTCTTCCAGTGTTGTTAGGCCGATTTCCCTTAAGATAGCTGCACATTTTGTATCAACTTTTTTATTTGTTAACCGATTGCGCTCATTTTTGGTGTACTATTAGAAGCTTATATCGACCTTGCTTTGGTGAAGTTTCAATAAAATCTGCCAAAAAGCAAATGAACCACTCAAGATTTACTAAAAATTCTAAAAAAAGTGGTATAGTTGGAAAAGTGGTTTTGACACTTTCTGCTGATAGAACACTTCTAAGTCCATCGTTCGGTATGTACTAATGCTGTAATAAAGCTTATCTTTATTCTAAAAAAAATACAGTTTGTAGGTTGCTTGACATTTAGCAAAATATCAGACTTTTACCCCACACAAATTTGAAAATTTTTGGGATACTTCAAAAAGGTACATACAGATTGGTAAAGCAGTCATTCTTCTATGTTTATTGTAAAAATTACGTCAATTCGTTCATTAATAATGATGGTACATGGCTAAATAGGTAAATAACTTACTTCCGAGATAATGGCCGAAGCGTGCGGCAGCCCCAGTACTTGGAGAAAATTATTTTTTCCCGAAAAAATACTTGTTTTTCCACTGTTTTCATCATCTAGGAGTGTCTACTGCAATTTACCATCGCTAGATCCGTTTTCTCTCATAACAGGATGTGAGAATGGGAAAAAATAACCCTTATGGGCGATCTTACCCTCCCACTACCTGGCGATAGACCGTCATATTATGCCACATAATATTTATTCTGGTGTGTTTTTCATGTTTCTATGCTATTAATATGTCGCCTTATGTCATAATAGAACAATTGTAGTAAGTAAATAAACATTATTATTGATATTAACGTAAGAATAGAACAATTTGTTGGCTGGTGTGTCTTGGCCACTACATCGTAATTTATAGCCTGTCAGCACTTCTTATCCGAGAAGGCCAGAGAAGGCTCCTGATTGGTTCTCAGGCCATATTAGCCCCGCCCACTCTCCTATGATGTCAAATGGTGAATTTGTATTATACTAGAGAGAAAAATATAAGAAATTGATAGAAAAAAAAAGGAATTTTTTTTTTTTTTGCTGCGTCAGCGCGTATGTTGACAGGTGCCGTCACCACACGTTATAAATTACTATAACTCCTTGTAGAAACATCGTATAATGATGAGAATTATACGAGGGAGTTGCCAGAAAGATCAGCTATTTTTCGGTAAGAAAAACTCAATTTTCGTAGTTTTTCGATTTTTTTTTTTTTCTAAGCGCGATCCATGTGTTAGTGCCCCCTTAACCTTTCTTCGTAGGACATTCCCCTTAGCTCTGGAACTAACCTTGTTGCAAACCTTTGCACTTTCTCTAATTTCTTAACATGCTTGACCAGGTGTGGGTTCCAAACTGGTGCTGCCTGACGTACACTGTGTACAGTGTCTTGAATGATTCCTTACTAAGGTATCGGAACGCTATTCTCAGGTTTGCCAGTCGCCCATATGCTGCAGCAGTTATCTTGTTGATGTGTGCTTCCAGGGAGGTGCTCGGTGTTATACTCACCCCAAGATCTTTCTCCTTGAGCGAGGTTTGCAGTCTTTGGCCACCTAGCCTATACTCTGTCTGCAATCTTCTTTGCCCTTCCCCGATCTTCACGACATTGCATTTCGCGGGGTTAAATTCGAGAAGCCAGTTGCTGGACCAGGTGTCCATGCTGTCCAGGTCTCTTTGAAGTCCTGCCTGATCCTCATCTGATTTAATTCTCCTCATTAACTTCACATCATCTGCGAACAGGGACACTTCTGAGTCTATCCCTTCTGTCATGTCATTCACATATACCAAGAATAGCACCCCGCTCGTCACAGGCACCCACTGTGATACCTCATCACGTACCATGACCCATTGTTGCCTCCCTGTCAGGTATTTTCTGATCCATTGCAGTGCCCTTCCTATTATACACACCTGATCCTCTAGCTTCTGCACTAATTCCTTGTGAGGAACTGTGTTGAAGGCCTTTTTGTATGTGGGTGTGTGTGTGTGTGTGCACGCGTGTGTGTGCGTGAGTGTGTGCATGCGTACGTACATATGTGTGCTTGCCTATATGTGAAGCTCCTGTCCCTACCTCTTCACTTCCTGCTTGCAAGATTTGCTCCTTCCTAGCCTCGTGGGCCCTATTGTACCTGCTCTTAAAACTGTATAGAGCCTGCCTCCACAACTTCTTCACAGAGATCATTCCAGTTTCCAAACATCCTGAGACTGAAGAAATATTTCCTGACATCCCTGTGACTCATCGGTGTCTTTAACCCCTTCACTATTGGAAGCCCCGAAATTAAAATTACTCATTGTGTCAGCATTTTAAAAAAAAATATGAAATGGTAGAGAATCTTTTTCTAAAGGTAATAATACCAAAAATGCAAAATTTGATGGGAAACTTAAGGAATTATACAGGTGCAAAGTTAGTGATTTGGGCCAATTTACACATCGGCAATTTTGCTTCTAAAATTTTCATGACTTTGTATATGCTGGGTTTGAATTCAAGATTGACCTTTGTGTTTTAGGTCTTACATTTTTTAAAAATCAGTGTAGTTTCATTGTACAGTGGACCCCCGAGTTACGTACACCCCGGAAATCGTACAATTATGTAAGTATAATATTGTAAGTGCTTGTGGAAGTGTATTTTTGGGGGTCTGAAATAGACTAACCTAAGTGACATTATTTGTTAAGGGAGTAAATTCGTTCGGTAATGGCACTTGAGCAGGATTCCAGAATGAAGTTTTTACGGAACTCGGGGTCCACTGTATTTGCTTAGTTGTGTTTACAGGGGTCGAATCACAGCTCCTTGCCTGGCCTAGCCTCTGCACTTTTCTCCGCCATCTTTACCGAATTCTTTCTTTTATGTATGATTCTCTGCTCTTTACCTTCACCATCTAGTAAATTTTACTTTCCATGTTAAGACTGAAAAACTTCCTAATGTCTGTGGTTCATCAGCATCTTAAACTGTCATCTGTGTTCCTAGCTTCCTCTACTTGCATTTTTAACAACCTGTTTCTATCATATCTAATTTCCCTAATATTTTGTTTGTGATGAACGTATCCTCCATTGTCAATACCTTTCTATTTTACGTCTTCAAGCATTTTTCTTTAGATCACTGCAGGTGGAGCAGCCCACAAAACTGGAAAACTTCGGATGGGTGATCGTATCTTAGCAGTTAATGGTACTGACATGACTGGAGCTTCACATGAAGAAGCTGTTATGGCACTTCTTAATCCACCCAATGAAATTGTACTTTCAATTCGACATGATCCGCAGCCTAAAGGACTCCAGGTAAGTAATATTACACAAATACTTACATACTTCCATAACCTACTAAATTTATTTAAATGTTGGTGTTTCAACCCAGGTAAAGTGTATGGTAGGGTTATTATTGAAAGAATTAAGAGGTAAGACAGAGAGCAGGATTGCAGATGAACAAGGAGGCTTTAGGAAAGGTAGAGGATGTGTAGATGAAGAGTTTACATTGAAGCATATAAGTGAACAGTATTTAGATAAAGGTAGGGAAGTTTTCATTGCATTTATGGACTTAGAAAAGGCATATGATAGAGTGGATAGGGGAGCAATGTGGCAAATGTTGCAAGTGTATGGAATAGGTAGTAAGTTACTGAATGCTGTAAAGAGTTTTTATGAGGATAGTGAGGCTCAGGTTAGGGTGTGTAGGAGAGAGGGAGATTACTTCCCGGTAAAAGTAGGTCTTAGACAGGGCTGTGTAATGTCACCATGGTTGTTTAATATATTTATAGATGGGGTTGTAAAAGAGGTAAATGCTAGGGTGTTGGGGAGAGGAGGGGATTAAATTATGGGGAATTAAATACAAAATGGGAGTTGACACAGTTACTTTTTGCTGATGATACTGTGCTTATGGGAGATTCTAAAGAAAAGTTGCAAAGGTTAGTGGACGAGTTTGGGAGTGTGTGTAAAGGTAGAAAGTTGAAAGTGAACATAGATAAGAGTAAGGTGATGAGGGTATCAAACGATTTAAATAAAGAAAAATTGGATATCACATTGGAGAGAGGGATTATGGAAGAAGTGAATGTTTTCAGATATTTGGGAGTTGACTTGTCAGCGGATTGGTTTATGTGGATGAGGTTAACCATAGAATTGATGAAGGAAAAAAGGCGAGTGGTGCGTTGAGGTATCTGTGGAGACCAAAAACGTTATCTATGGAGGCAAAGAAGGGAATGTACGAAAGTATAGTGGTACCAACACTCTTATATGGGTGTGAAGCATGGGTTGCAAATGCTGCAGCGAGGAGGCGGCTGGAGGCAGTGGAGATGTCCTATCTAAGGGAAATGTGTGGTGTAAATATTCTGAGTGTGGTAATTAGGAGGTGGTGTGGAGTTACTAAAAGTATTAGTCAGAGGGCTGAAGAGGGGTTGTTGAGGTGGTTTGGTCATTTAGAGAGAATGGATCAAAGTAGAATGACTTGGAGAGCGTATAAATCTGTAGGGGAAGGAAGGCGGGGTAGGGTTCGTCCTCGAAAAGGTTGGAGGGAGGGGGTAAAGGAGGTTTTGTGGGCGAGGGGCTTGGACTTCCAGCAAGCATGTGTGAGTAAGTTAGATAGGAGTGAATGGAGACGAATGGTTTTTGGGACCTGACGAGCTGTTGGAGTGTGAGCAGGGTAACATTTTGTGAAAGGATTCAGGGAAACGAGTTAATTGATTTAATTGGACTTGAGTCCTGGAAATGGGAAGTACAATGCCTGCACTTTAAAGGAGGGGTCTGGGATAGTGACAGCTGGGAGGGACTTATTCTCAGCTGTCGTATCCGAGCGCCTCTAATAATAATAATAATAATAATAATAATAATAATAATAATTTTTATTTGGACATGATACAAAGAATTACATTTGGTTATTGAGATTACATGAGGTGTACATGCCAAAAGCCCCTAGTATGCAGGGCATTTTGGGCAGACTTAAAATTAACT
>WNWK01000750.1:101085-102788 GCA_009830355.1 Cherax destructor
GCAATAAAAACTTCTCTACCTTTATCTAAATACTGTTCACATATATGCTTCACTGTAAACACTTGATCTACACTCCCTACCCATCTAAAGCCTCCTTGCTCATCTGCAATCCTACTCTCTGTCTTACCTCTAATTCTTTCAATAATAACCCTGCCATACACTTTACCTGGTATGCTCAGTAAACTTATTCCCCTATAATTTTTACACTCTCTTTTATCCCTTCCCTTTATATAAAGGAACTATCATGCTCGCTGCCAATCCCTAGGTACCTTCCCTCTTTCATACATTTATTAAACAAAATACCAACCACTCCAGCACTATATCCCCCTGCTTTTAACATTTCTGTCATGATTCCGTCAATTCCAGCTGCTTTCCCCTTTCATTCTACGTAATGCCTCACGCACCTCCCCACACTCACATCCTGCTCTTCTTCACTCCTAAACGATGTTGTACCTCCCTGGCCAGTACATGAAATTATCGCCTCCCTCTTTTCATCAACATTTAAAAGTTCCTCAAAATATTCCGCCATCTACCCAATACCTCCAGCTCCCCATCTACTAACTCCCTACTCTGTTTTAACTGACAAATCCATTCGTTCCCTAGGCTTTCTTACCTTGTTTATCTCACTCCAAAATTTTTCTTGTTTTCAGCAAAATTTCTTGACAGAGCCTCTCCCATTCTTTCATCCGCTCTTCTTTGCACTCTCTCACCACTCTCTTCACCTTTCTTTTACTCTCCAATACTCTGCTCTTCTACTAACACTTCTGTTTTGTAAAAACCTCTCATAAGCTACCTTTTTCTCTTTTATCACACCCTTTACTTCTTCATTCCACCACTCACTCCTCTTTCCTCCTGCACCCACCCTCCTATAACCACAAACTTCTGCCCACATTCTAATACTGCATTTTTAAAACTATCCCAACTCTCTTCAACCCCCACTACTCCTACTTGCACTAGCCACCTTTCTGCCAATAGTTGTTATATCTCACCTACTTCCTCCTCCCTTAGTTTATACACTTTTACCTCTCTCTTACTTGCTGTTGCCATTTTCTTTTGTCCCATCTACCTTTTACTCTAACTGTAGCTACAACCAAATAATGATCTGATATATCCGTTGCCCCTCTATAAACATGTACATCCTGAAGCCTACTCATCAACCTTTTATCCACCAATACATAATCCAACAAACTACTTTCCTTACGTGCTATATCATACCTTGTATATTTATTTATCCTCTTTTTCATAAAATATGTATTCTTATTACCAAACCTCTTTCTACACATAGCTCAATTAATGGCTCCCCATTTACATTTACCCTGGCACCCCAAATTTACCTACTACTCCATCCACAACATTTTTACCCACTTTAGCATTAAGATCCCCAACCACAATTACTCTCTCACTTGGTTCAAAACTCCCCACACCTCACTCAACATTTCCCAAAATCTCTCTCTCTCCTCTACACTTCTCTCTTCTCCAGGTGCATAAACACTTACTATAACCCACTTTTACATCCCAAACCCTTTTTTTTACTCCCATAATCCTTGAATTTATACATTTATATTCCTTCTTTACCTGCCATAACTGATTATTCAACATTTTGCCCTCCTTCTTTAGCTCTAACTCTATTTGAAACCCCTGATCTAATCCATTTTTTCTCCCCACTGAAACTCTCCTACCCCCTTCAGCTTTGTCTCACTTAA
>WNWK01000750.1:102888-145388 GCA_009830355.1 Cherax destructor
GGGGTCCCTGTTTTTATATTTATATTCAAAAAGCCCTGCCACCCCCCCAAAGGGGGGGGGTGACCCAAAAAAAGAAAACCCCCAAAAAGAAAATACTTTCATCATTATTCAACACTTTCACCTCACTCATACATAATCACTGTCTTTGTAGAGGCACTCAGATCGACAGTTTAGAAGTCCCCCCAAACTGCCAATATTCCAAACCTCCCCTTTTTAAAGTGCAGGCATTTTTTTCCCCTTTTCCAGGATTTAATCCATTCCGGTTAAAACATCTGCACATCACATCATATCATCACCCCATCACATACTTCCATCTACACATCTAAATACTTTAAAACACATCAAAATATCATACTACACATCATAAAATCAATCACTTTAAATAAAATACTATCATCCTTTAAAAATTTAATCTACATACTACACATCAATACAAACATACATATATACATACACATACATACATACACATACATATACATACATAATCTTTCATTAAATGTCACGGGGGTTTTGTGTTGTTGTTTTTGGGGTTTTAAAAGGGGCCACTAAAAGAAAAGTTTTACAGGGGGTTTGGTGAAGGTCGCGGAAAGAGGCGGCGGTGTTGTCAGTTACCCTATATACGTCAAAAAAAATGGGGGGAGTTAAGTTTTGTGTCTTCTTTTTTCTATGGGTTCATGTTTCCCACTTGCTCACTGTTAATCCCTACACTTTATCGCTGGCTGGCGCTCTAGCCTTTATTGACTCCTGCTGCTTTAGTATCGTACATATCGTAGAATCACTGAAGAAGGCACATTCTACCCTCTCAGCCCTTTACCAAAGGGCTGGCACTCAGAACTTTCTTTGGCCCCATGGTGGCTTATTTCACAGTCACAATCAATAAACAAGCACCAAAATGAATGGATGAATGGATGAACACACACAGTATTCCTTACTCAACAAAAGAGAGATGCAGACTGAGTGTGATACGCGTGAGGAAGTGGCATCGCCGGCAGGTTGACGCATCCCATATGGCTGTTCACCGAAATAACGGCCTATCACCGAGTTGGCTGATATCAGGAACGGCCGATGACCGGGTGTCCACTGTACCAGAAACAACACCAGTCCTAGGACTGACCCCTGTGGAACCCCACTCATCACAGGCGCCCACTCTGACACCTCACCACGTACCATGACTCGCTGTTGTCTTCCTGACATGTATTTCCTGATCCATTGCAGTGTCTTCCCTGTTATCCCTGCCTGATCCTCCAGGTTTTGCACTAACTTCCTGTGTGGAACTGTGTCAAACGCCTTCTTACTCAAAATGCAATCTACCCACCCCTCTCTTTCTTGTCATACTGCTGTCACCCTGTCATAGAACTCCAGTAGGTTTTTGACACAGGATTTCCCATCCCTGAAACCATGCTGGCTGTCATTGATAAGCTCATTCCTTTCTAGGTGCTCCACCACTTTTCTCCTGATAATCTTCTCCATGACTTTGCATACTATACATGTCAGTGACACTGGTCTGTAGTTTATTGCTTTGTGTCTGTCTCCTTTTTTAAAAATTGGGGCTACATCTGCTGTCTTCCATACCTCAGGTAGTCGTCCTGTTTCAATAGATGTGTTAAAGATTGTTGTTAGTGGTACACATTGCATCTCTGCTCCCTTTCTCAGTACCCATGGAGAGATGTTATCCGGCCCCATCGCCTTTTGAGGTATCTAGTTCACTTAGCAGCCTCATCACTTCTTCCTCGGTTGTATGTATTGTGTCCAACACTTGATGGTGTACCCCACCTCTGTCTTTCTGGAGTCCCTTCTGTCTCCTCTGTGAATACTTCTTTGAACCTCGTGTTGAGCTCCTCACATACTTCGCAGTCATTGCGTGTGAACTCTCCTCCTTCCTTCCTCAGCCTTATCTCCTGATCCTTAACTGTTGTTTTCCTCCTGATGTGGCTGTACAATAGCTTCGGATCAGATTTGACTCGCTGCTATGTCATTGTCGTATTGACTTTGGGCCTCCCGTCTTACCTGTGCATATTCATTTCTGGCTCTACGACTGTTCTCCTGGGTCCTTTGCCTTTTATACTTCTTCCATTCTCTAGCACATCTGGTTTATGCCTCTCTACACCTTAGGGTGAACCAAGGGCTCATCCTGGCTTTCTCGTTGCTTATGTTACCCTTGGGTACAATCCTCTCCTCCGCTTCTTTGCATATTGTTGTCACATATTCCATCATCTCATTTACTGACTTCCCTGCCAGTTCTCTATCCCACTGAACCCCATGCAGGAAATTCTTCATGCCTGTGTAGTCCCCTCTCTTGTAGTTTGGCTTTATTTGTCCTGTCCTTCCTGCTTCTCTCTCCACTTGTAACTCTACTATGTATTCGAAGCTCAGACCCATGTGGTCACTGGCCAAGAGGGGTCTTTCATATGGGATGTCCTCAATGTCTGCACTACTCAAGGTGAATACTAGGTCCAGTCTTGCTGGTTCATCCTCACCTCTCTCTGGTAGTGTCCCTTACGTGTTGGTACATAATGTTTTCCAGTACCACCTCCAACATCTTGGCCCTCCATGTTTCTGGGCCCACATGTGGCTCCAGGTTCTCCCAGTCAATTTCCTTGTGATTGAAGTCACCCACAATCAGCAGCTTTGCCCTGCACACATGAGCCCTTCTGGCCACTTCAGCCAGTGTGCCAACCATCGCTCTATTACTCTCATCATACTCCTGCCTTGGCCTCCTGCTGTTCTGTGGTGGGTTGTACATCACTGCAATTACCACCTTGGGACCTCCAGACTGAAGTGTTCCTATTATGTAGTCTCTTGCTTCTCTGTCTCCTCTCTCCAGCTCATCAAAATCCCATTGGTTTTTGATGAGCAGTGCCACTCCTTCCCCTCTGTTCCCTCTGTCTTTCCTCAGGATCTGATATCCCATTGGAAAGATGGCATCTGTTATCATTCCTGTGAGCTTGGTTTCTTTGAGAGCTATGATGTCCGGTGATGCCTCTTTGACTCTTTCGTGCCACTCCTCCCACTTATTACTTATTCCATCCATGTTGGTGTACCATACCTTCAGCTTCCTCTCCAACACTGTGTTCTGGGGGTCTGTGGGGGTGGGGGATCTGGCAGTGTGCTTTGGGATTCTACAGGGTAGTGTGGGGTGGGGGCTGTAAGTGTGGGTTGTGGGGTTCTGGGGGTGGCTCTGTGCTTGCACTTGTTGCTCTGTTCTTCTCTGGTTATCCTCTGCTGACTGTGTCCTTGTTTCTCGTCCTAGCCCCTTTCGTTTCTGTCTCTTCTCCCTCAGCTGCTGTCATTCTGTTCTTGTTCTGTCACAATCTAGGAACACCCAGTTGTAAGTTGATGATTCCTTCAGCTGTTCCTGTTCTGCACCATTTCTTTGTGTGTGTGTGTGTGTGTGTGTGTGTGTGTGTTAGTTACCATTTTGTCCTAGGCACATGTCGATTAGACACTAGGCCTGTTGTATGTACAGTAGACCCCCGCCTAACGAGCAAAATTCATTCCAGAAGCCTGCTCAAGTGCCATTACCGAACGAATTTACTTCCTTAAGAAATAATGTCACGTAGGTTAGTCTATTTCAGACCCCCAAAAATACACTTCCACAAGCACTTACAATATTATACATACATAATTGTACGATTTCCGGGGTGCTCGTTAGGCGGGGGTCCACTGTATGTGTGTGTGTGTGTGTGTGTGTAAGGAAACACGTCGAAATGTTTCCGCCCCGCCGGGAATTGAACCCGGGCCCTCTGTGTGTGAACTGAGAGCTTTAGCCACCAGGCCACCGGGGCTGTGTGTGTGTGAGAGAGTGTGAGTGTGATTGTGCATGTCTATGCATGTGTGTTTATGTCTATGCGTGTGTGTGCATGTGTGTACTCACCTATTTGTGGTTGCACAGGACGAGACTCAGCTCCTGGCCCTGCCAGGAGTGTGTGTGTGTGTGCAAGTGTGTGCGTGCGTGTGCACGTGCGTGCATGTGTGTATGTTTGTGTGTGTATGTGTGAGAGAGAGAGAGAGAGAACATGTGTGTGTGTGTGTGTGATTTATTTATTTAATTGGCAACACATGGTGGAGTCCTGCCAAATTGTAAAGTCACAGATGATTTCTTGGATGAAAACATCTTTACTGATAAAATGTTCCTGCTCTGACTCATCAGCATCCAATACAGATATTGGGAATGATACTGGGAATGGGTTAGGTGTTGCAGGAGGGTGCAAAAGATAATTATTTAGATAACACTAGTTCATCTGTTTTATCCCTTTGACTGTCGCAACCCCAAATCCTGAGGTGTCTCCTGGTGTCGCAAAATATTCGGAAAAAAAAAAATCTTTATGAAATGATAGAGAATCTTTTCCCTATGGTAATGACACCAAAAGTATGAAATTTGATGGAAAACTTACGGAATTACGCTCTCGTGAAATTAGTGATTTCGGCGATATATACGCATCGGCGATTTAGCCGACTTTGAGCTCTATTTTCGGCCAATTCCATTGTACCAGTCGACCAAAATCATAGCTATTTCTTTAGAACTCCATTTGTTCTATCGATTGAGTACAAGAAACCACCAATTTACCAATTTCAACTATCCGATAAAGTGGTCAGAAATTGGCAATTTGGCCAATTTCATGCAAAATAAAAAAGATGTCAATTTCAAAATAGGGTCTAGAATAAACAATGCAGACATTCCTGGCACTAAAATAAGATTTTCTCTGTTCATTAGTCACGTCTTTAGGCCCCTCTTATATTACTCTTGCTTTCTATTTTAATTTTTTATTCACACAAAAAATAGAAGATTTACTGTTATGCAGACTACTGCATTATTGTAAAAATGTTATAAATAATATCAGTGCACTTGTGTAAGAATATTTGACTCGCCAGTTGACATGTATTGGACGTGTGGCGTGATTTGTTTACTCTTGAACATTTTCAAAAATCAAACATTTCTGCTACTTTGAGCTCAATTTCAAGGTCGTTTTCATCATGAAACTAATCAAAATCATCTCTATTTCTGTAACATGTTTTTCATTCTATCAAATGAGACCACGAAAAAGATAATACAACCATAAATACTATACAAAAATACTCCTCAAAGTCGGTGTTTTAATCCAAAAACACGGTCAGTTTTTTTTTTTCTCATTATGCACTGCGTGCTGCAGGATTTTTTTTATACAGCGCACACTGCCTTCACAGACCCATTCTCTCATATGTGGGCCTACCAGCTTTCTCCCGCTTGATTTGAAGCTGCTAGAATTTTTGAGTATACAGTGGTCCCCTGAGTAACGAAAAAACTTCATCCCAGAAGCCTCCTCAAGTGCCATTACCGAACGAATTTACTCCCTTAAGGAATAATGTCACATAGGTTAGTCTATTTCAGGCCCCCAAAAATACACTTCCACAAGCACTTACAATATTTTACTTACATAATTGTACGATTTCCGGGGTGTTCGTTACTCGGGGGACCACTGTATATACGCCCGAAACACTGGCTCGTAAGACGTATATATACATACAACCGAAACAGTCAGAGGGTTAACTTGCCCTCTGTTTTGTTCATATACCTGACTTCCTGCTTGGTAATGAATTATCTTTCCTGAACTATTGTTTTTTATTATTTTCACTACTTAGTCACATTCTCCAGCATTTGTACTCAGTGGTGCATAATAGTATTACTATCACACACAATCCATTCCTTCAAGTATTGTTTTCTGGAGATTAGAAATATGTCATGATAAAGTTTATAATTACTATAGTAGTTATTGCTGGGTAAGTTGCTTGGTTATCTTTTTCTTTAGCGAGCCTTGTTATTTTCCTGAATTCTTATTACTATCTGTACTTGTTCTTTTTATTTTAAAACCTTTTATGCATATTTCTTTCTTTATTACAGTCACCAGCATAAATAAGTGAATTCTGTGTAAATTCATTTGAGATATTCCCTGTGAAGCACTAACCTGATACTTGAATTCGTAAACAGATAAGTCAGGTCATCCTTGAGCACTGAGAGTCATCATTTACACTGAGCTTCAATTGATGTTCATTAACACTTGCACCACTTCACCCTTGTATCGTCCAACATTTTGTTTAAAGTGAGGCAGGCGAACCAGTGGAATTGTCCCATTCACAGTGAGCTCACTTTACGAGGGTAAATAAATAAATAGTATTAGACTGTAGTACCATTTGAGATATTCCCTGTGAAGCACTAACCTGATACTTGAATTCGTAAACAGATAAGTCAGGTCATCCTTGAGCACTGAGAGTCATCATTTACACTGAGCTTCAATTGATGTTCATTAACACTTGCACCACTTCACCCTTGTATCGTCCAACATTTTGTTTAAAGTGAGGCAGGCGAACCAGTGGAATTGTCCCATTCACAGTGAGCTCACTTTACGAGGGTAAATAAATAAATAGTATTAGACTGTAGTACCATATATGAAAGGGAAGTTTTTACTGTTTTTAACCCTTAAACGGTCCAAACGTATATATATGTTAGTACCGCTACTGCCCCAAACGTATATTTACGTTTTATTTTTCCTGCCTCCAAATTTGGCACGATTTTCCTGAGATGCCTGGTCAGCATAGAATGGGTCTTAACGCTCGGTGTGTGCTGTATTAAAAAATCTGGGATCACTTAGTACCTTGTGGGAGCACCAGTTCAAATGAGCGCCAGCTAGAGCAAACAGTGCGGCAAACACCTGGGATTCACTGATTTCATGTAGTATTAACTCTCCCATTTTAAGAGGAAAGTGGTCGAGGAAATATCAAAAACCTCGATAATAACCCATGTGCAGCGTTTGTGCAACACCCTTTCAGAATGTCTTATAACCTATGCCCTAAGTAAAGAGAAACAATTCTGGAACATGTAATACGTGTTCGACAGGAAGGCTGGCTGGCTGGCTGGCTGGCCGGCTCTATCTCCGTCTGTCTGTCTGTATCTATGTCTATCTCTGTCTGTCTGTCTATCTTTGTCTCTGTCTATCTTTGTCTGTCTCTGTCTATCTCTTTCTATCTAACTCTGTCTATCTCTGTCTCACAGGTACACAAATACAATTATACATAGTGTAAATTACCTAGGATAACCAAAAAAATCCAGACAAAGTGCTATACTCTGCTTGTAGATATAATGTGTAAACATGATATGGGTGTGAAGCATGGGTTGCAAATGCTGCAGCAAGGAGGAGGCAGTGGAGATGTCCTGTCTAAGGGCAATGTGTGGTGTAAATATTATGCAGAAAATTCGGAATGTGGAAATTAGGAGAAGGTGTGGAGTTACTAAAAGTATTTGTCAGAGGGCTGAAGAGGGGTTGTTGAGGTGGTTTGGTAATTTAGAGAGAATGGATCAAAGTAGAATGACTTGGAGAGCGTATAAATCTGTAGGGGAAGGAAGGCGGGGTAGGGGTCATCCTAGAAAAGGTTGGAGGGAAGGGGTAAAGGAGGTTTTATGGGCGAGGGGCTTGGACTTCCAGCAAGCATGTGTGAGCGTGTTAGATAGGAGTGAATGGAGACAAATGGTTTTTGGGACATGACAATCTGTTGGAGTGTGACCAGGGTAACATTTTGTGAAGGGATTCAGGGAAACCAGTTAATTGATTTAGTTGGACTTGAGTCCTGGAAATGGGAAGTACAATGCCTGCACTTTAAAGGAGGGGTCTGAGATAGTGACAGCTGGGAGGGACTATTCTCAGCTGTCGTATCTGAGCTCCTCTGCAAAGACTGATTATGTATGAGTGTGGTGAAAGTGTTGAATGATGATGAAAGTATTTTCTTTTTGGGGATTTTCTTTCTTTTTGGGTCACCGTGCCTCGGTGGGAGACGGCCGACTTGTTGGGAAAAAAAAATTGACTTGCAAATACGTATTTTCACTTGCTCAGGAACCAGACGTGACAACACAGTCGTGTGTAATACCTGTTGGTTCACGAGTGGCTCTCTTTGAGACAGGAGAGCTAGACGCTAGACAGACAGACAGAGAGCTTGACAGGCAGATAGACAGTGAGCTTGACAGGCAGACAGATATGTTTATGTGTAACAGTGAAAACAGAGGGCCGATGCTCATCAAATGTCACCCCTTATCTTATCACTGCACCCTCGCGTACGCTCATCAAATGTCACCACTTATCTTATCACTGTCAGCAGTGGACTAACACTTGTCTAGCATCATGCTTCAAGGGAACTTATTATTATTATTATTATTATTATTATTATTATATATTCCCACGTATCCAAAACATTGCTGGGACCTATAAATACTTTGTATATATTCCTAGACAATAGTAAATGACCAAGGCAGGTGTAAATGTCCACCTGTCAATGTCTTTGTGATAATTTGAGTACAATTTTAGTACCTAATATTAGTGTTAGAACAAATATTGGTCATGAAATGACAATGAACTACTATAAATTGTAATTATCAGAACATAAAAATTATATAAAATAATATAAAAACGAGAAAAAAAGGTATACGTATCGGCAACACTTCTGCAAGCGGCAGAACTCGATGTTGGATTCAGGTGAGCATCCAGTGCCAACTTTTCCGCCTCATATCTCGGTAAGTACTGACTCTAAATTTTTTTTTTATCCTATAACACTTAAAAAAATGTGCTCTTTATTTGTATAATTTTTTTTTTTTTTTCAAAATATTTGGGGCACTGGGCGAGCAAACGTGTATACGTTTGGACCGTTTAAGGGTTAAAAATAGAGTAAGCTGGAAAAACTGAATTTAGGAAATTTAGATATTCCTTTGTTCACATATGTGGATTTTTAGAATATGGGAAAGCAAAGCTACAACAGTGTAAGTGTTGATTGAGTTGCAGAATGAATTTAAATCATTAGTTTTATTCATTTTTTTAACATAATAGCTGTCTTCCTCCAAAGCATGGTGATGAAAAGAAGAAAGCACATTCACTAACATTCACTCAGTCTCCATCTTTACAGAAATGCTCTGATGTCACAGTCAGATTACCCCTCCAACTGCAATATCCCCACTCCTTCTTCAGATTGTAGGCCCTGTCCTTCTCACCTTCAATTTTATCAATATTAAATTATTGAAAAGTTAATAGTACATCTGTATTTGGAAGGAGGTTATCTTGGTCATAAAGCTTCATTAAGATCTAGGAGTGAGAGCATATCATTGCTGCACAGACTGAGATTAAACATTCACTGAGAATATATTAAGGGTGAAAATTTAGAGAGAAGCAGTTTCTATAACATTTTATTTTTATTGCAAACATGTAATCAAAGTAATGCAGGTAATTATATACTGAGGAAAATAACCCAAGAAAGCCTATTTTAATTTTTAGAAAATTTCCTTTATAAGAAAAATAAGAGTATGCATCTAATTTGATGATAAACTGTATCTTGTTCCAAATACATCTATTATGATACACAGTATATTGTTTTAAGGAGGTAATATTTTTGTGTGGCATACCATTTTCACGAAGATTTAAATATCATATAATTTTCCTCATTGAAATTCTTCAAATTCCACAGTAGCTGATTGGACTTGACAAAATTTTATTTGGTATAGTATTTGAAAATTCATACTTAGAAAATAGTGTAACTTGTGGACTTGCACTCAGTTCTTTACTTTTGTAATTTGTTTATTTCTTTAGATCCTTTCTGCGAGTCAAGAGCTTTCTGTCCATGTGAGTAAACAAATTGTGGCTCTGTTAGATGTCCATTGATGTGCGATGATTTTCATTTGTATATGAACTGTTTGGTTGTTTTTCATATTCAGCATTTTAATTTCCCTGACAGCAGTAATGTATTGTATTATTTCTACCTCTTAGCCTTATGTGTATATGTGACA
The DNA here is from genome assembly GCA_009830355.1 of Cherax destructor. Classification (NCBI taxonomy): domain Eukaryota; kingdom Metazoa; phylum Arthropoda; class Malacostraca; order Decapoda; family Parastacidae; genus Cherax; species Cherax destructor. The sequence continues at coordinate 112,688 of WNWK01000750.1, forward strand.
TAGTTCCACTCTCCCATCTCAATCCATGCGTCTTTTGTAGACCCCGAGTTGATTGTAATTCAGCTGTGGTAGATAACTTCCTCTTTCTGTTTTTCTCTAAATACGTACATTTACATCCTTAATGTTAATGGCTATTACAAAAAGAATAAAGTCCACTATTAACATGCATGTGCATACAATATGTTTTGAAATAATAAAAATTCCTCCTTGTGGTTGTGTTCCTTGAACATCTGTAGGTAGACCCTTTCTTGCACTAGTGCATATGATCATTTTTCAAATTGAAAAGTAAGTCATCTGGTTCATTTCTTCACATTTGCACTCCTGCATTTCTTTGTTGTCTGCATTGCCAACTGCACTAACTCCAAGCTCCAATTGTTATACAGTGAACCCCCGGATTACGATATTAATCCGTTCCAGAGGGCTTATCGTTAACCGAAAATATCGTAATCCGATTCTATTTTCCCCATAAGAAATAATGGAAATAAAATTAATCCGTTCCAGACATCCAAAAGTATTAAAATAAAATATTTGTTTAGAAATTTTTGACATTAAATTACACACAATTTTATGAGAAATAAAGAAATAATAGTACAATAACATGTCACTTACATTTATTGAAGAGTTGTTGATGTGTGGAAGACGGGAGGAGGGGAGAGGATGGAGTAGTAATGCTAGTGTTTGGAAGGGAAATCCCCTTCCATTAACACTGAAGGTACCAAGTTCTTTTCTGGGGTTACTGGCCTTTTTCTTTTAAGGCCACTAGGACCAGGTTGAGAGTCACTGGACCCCTCTCTAACCAAAAATCTGTCCAGGGAGCTCTGTGTCTGGCAATTCTTTAAAACATTCATGAAATGGGACACCACAGTGTCATTGTACAGGTTGCCAGCACGGCCTGCAACAGCTTGGTTAGGGTGATATTCATCCATAAAGCCTTGCACCCTGGTCCACATTCCACAAATCTCCTTAATCACTGAAGAAGGCACCTTCTTCCATCTCTGTTCCACCTCCTCCTCCTCTGAACCATTTTCCTGACCTGTGGTCTGTTGTTGCTGTTGAAGCTCTTGCAGATCTTCAGTGGTTATCTCTTCTTTGTGCTCCTCCACCAACTGTTCCACATTCTCACCACTCACCTCCAACCCCATGGACTTGCCCAGTTCCACAATTTCTTGCACAACAGGCTCAGGCTCAGGGTTCTGAGGCTCAGCCCCAAAACCTTCAAAATCCCTCTCTAGGACACAGTCTGGCCACAATTTTCTCCAGGCAGAGTTCAAAGTCATGGTAGTCACTCCCTCCCAAGCCTTACCTATAAGGTGTACACAATGCAGGATATGGAAATGATCTTTCCAAAAGTCTCTTAGGGTCATATTCATGTCTGTGGTCACATCAAAGCACTTTTGAAACATTACTTTGGTGTAGAGTTTTTTAAAGTTGCAAATGACCTGCTGGTCCATGGGATGGAGAAGAGGAGTGGTATTAAGGGGCAAGAACTTCACTTTGATGAACTTAAAGCCCTCCACAATTTGCTCTGCCAAGTCTGGAGGATGACAAGGAGCATTGTCCATTATCAGGAGGCACTTACGTGGCAAATTATTTTCCTAGAGATATTTCTTCACACTGGAGCCAAACACTTCATGGAACCAATCTAAGAAAATTTCCCTAGTGTCCCATGCCTTATTGTTAGACTTCCACATCACACACAAATTAGTCTTGGCGACACCGCATCTCTTAAACGCTCGGGGATTTTCAGAATGATACACCACTAAAGGCTTCACTTTACAATCACCACTGGCATTGGCACACATCATAAGAGTTAGTCTGTCTTTCATAGGCTTATGTCCTGGGAGTGCCTTTTCCTCATGTGTAATGTAGGTCCTGTTTGGCATTTTCTTCCAAAACAGGCCTGTTTCGTCACAATTGAACACTTGTTGGGGTTGGAATTGTTCAGCCTCTATGTACCCCACGAATTCATTCACGTAATTTTCAGCCGCACTTTTGTCAGAACTGGCTGCCTCACCATGCCTCACAACACTATGTATGCCACTATGCTTCTTAAATCTGTCAAACCAGCCTTTGCTGGCTTTAAATTTGTTCACTTCAGCACTCGTTGCAGGCATTTTCTTGATGAGATCATCATGCAACTGCCTTTCTTTTTCACATATTATTGCCTGCGTAACACTATCTCCTGCTAACTGTTTCTTGTTGATCCACACCAACAACAAATTTTCCACATCTTCCAGCACTTGCGATCTCTGTTTTGTGATCATATTTGCACCTTTTGCAACAACAGCTTCCTTGATTTTACGTGTATTTTCCTTGGCCACAATGGTAGCGATGGTTGAATAGGCTTTGCCATACAGCCTGGCCAGCTCAGCGATACGCACTCCACTTTCATATTTTGCTATTATCTCCTTCACTTCTACCGTATTTCTCAGCCTCTTTACCACAGGGCTGGCACTAGGAGCTTTCTTTGGACCCATGGTGGCTTATTTAGCAGTTGCAAGCACTTAAAACAGTGGAATAATGAAAATATACTGGTATGAATGCGTGGGTGGTGGTCGCTCTCGCTTGTAAACAATAGCACACTGACGCTCCGTGGAGTGCCCAGGCCCAGCTGGGCCATGCGTACGCATCCGGGACGAATAGCGTATTCCGAGCGGATCATAAACTGAGCCAATATTTAGACGGAAAAATGTATCGCTAACCGATTTTAGAGTAATCCGACGCCATCATAATCCGGGGGTTGACTGTAGCTTGATGAAGAGTAACTGACAAAGGGTGGTGGTAGACAATGTGGTTTATGGAACTCATAATTCCATTTATCATACTACTAAACATTATATTCTGGGATCAGGCTTCACCAGAATTTTTAGGAATACCTACCACTAGCAAGTAATACTGTGAAGGAGGGAACTTGCAATGTGTGTTCCTTTTTATTTTAGAAAAGGTGAATTGCTAGACAGACTGATCAGAGTGTATACAAATAGAGGATCTTTTATAAAGTATGGACTCTGGGTACAGCCCTGTCTATTAAGTTAAAGATTGGTTTAGGCTCATCTCTCTGCAGCAAGAAAAATCCTGATCATTGCAATCATACTTATAAAGATCAGACTTGACATCACAAAGCAACCTTGCATAACAAAGTTTATTAACAGACATCTACCTCTGGAGAACTACCAGTACAGTAGGGCCCTGCTTTGCGGCGTTTTGACATACGCCGTTCCGCTAATACGGCAATTTCAAATTGTGACCAAAACTTGCTATGCGGCTCCCAGTCTTTCTAATACAGCGTGCCCCACCCGGTTTGTTTAGATTCTCTGTGAGCACATCTCTCTATTATGTCTGAAAACTTTCCAAAATTTCAAGTGTTTTAAAGTTATTGCATATTTTATATTTTTCTATTTTCAACACGTCGGCCGTTTCCCACTGAAGCGGGGTGGCCCAAAAGGAAAAACGAAATTTTCTCCTTTTACATTTAGTAATATATACAGGAGAAGGAGTTACTAGCCCCTTGCTCCCGGCATTTTAGTCGCCTTTTACGACACGCATGGCTTACGGAGGAAGAATTCTGTTGCACTTCCCCATGGAGATTTGTCGCCGTTGCCGTTGCCCATGCCCCCCACCCCCCCGAGAACTACACATGCCCACGCAGCCTAGTGCATTCCACGGGAGGGACACGGAGACACGCCAGTCCGAGCTTGGTTCGGGAGGCAGCTGTTGTGACACACGACTGCCTGATGTTCCCTCGCCTCGCCCAGTCCTGCGCCCGAGCCCAGGCCCGCTTCCTGCACAGGCCCGACTGGCCTGACCCTCAGAGCCAATCCTTATCCCGAAGTTACGGATCTAACTTGCCGACTTCCCTTACCTACATTAATCTATCGTCCAGAGGCTGCTTACCTTGGAGACCTGCTGCTGATATGGGTACGCACAGGACCGAAATAAGGGCCATTAGCGGGCACTGAGCAAGCAGCAACAGTGGTCCCGACTCAGCCGGAGTTTTGACCTGCCTCGCGTTTTCACGGACCGGCGGTGGCGCGCGGGACGCCGCAAGAACCGCGGCACTCTACGGCACACCGTCTTACCAACACCCTCTCTCACAGCGGATGGCTTTGAGGGTCACGGCGCCTTAAACAGAAAAGAAAACTCTTTCCCGGACATCCGCCGGTGGGCGCGAGCAGGTTCCCGTTTCCGGGATCCTCCATAGCAGCAGGGCGGCTGATTCAAAGCCCTCCCTGCCTGGTATCCGAGTCCTGGTTACGGAATAAGTACCGTATTCCCTTTCGCCACTGATTTTATATGTACTCTGATAATTATACAAATTATGGTCATACTCATTCTAGCGAATACATTGGTGTATTCGATTTCGAATGTGCGTTGGATACCACTCTCCCTGCAGGCAAAATTGAGTCTCGACATAAAGCCATTGCTTATTGCTATATTATATTTGTACTTGTGTATCTGTACCTAAATATACATATACACTGTGCTGGCATGCAGGTACACATTAAAATCACTTAAGACTGTGTCTTCTCTTGATGCCATATTAATAATAATAATACGTAAGCTCTTGGGCTCATTAAATGTCGTATATTATGTTAATATAGACAGTTCCATTAATCCATCTATGATATTTTTTCAAAATTATATAATAAACACGCTATGTAACTTATAAACCTGATAAATACACCCCACAGTAGAATAAATTAACATAAATATGAGAATAGGTGATGAAAGATTGGATATCAGATTGGAGGGAGAGAGTATGGAGGAGGTGAATGTATTCAGATATTTGGGAGTGGACATGTCGGCGGATGGGTCTATGAAAGATGAGGTGAATCATAGAATTGATGAGGGGAAAAGGGTGAGTGGAGCACTTCGGAGTCTGTGGAGACAAAGAACCTTGTCCATGGAAGTAAAGAGGGGAATGTATGAGAGTATAGTTATACCAACGCTCTTATATGGGTGTGAAGCATGGGTGATGAATGTTGCAACGAGGAGAAGGCTGGAGGCAGTGGAGATGTCATGTCTGAGGTCAATGTGTGGTGTGAATATAATGCAGAGAATTCGGAGTTTGGAAATTAGGAGGAGGTGCGGGATTACCAAAACGATTGTCCAGAGAGCTGAGGAGGGGTTGTTGAGGTGGTTTGGACATGTAGAGAGAATGGAACGAGACAGAGTGACTTCGAGAGTGTATAAATCTGTAGTGGAGGGAAGGCGGGGTAGGGGTCGCCCTAGGAAAGGTTGGAGGGAGGGGGTAAAGGAAGTTTTGTGTGCGAGGGGCTTTGACTTCCAGTAAGCATGTGTGAGCGTATTTGATAGGGGTGAATGGAGGCATATGGTTTTTAATACTTGACGTGCTGTTGGAGTGTGAGCAAAGTAACATTTATGAAGGGATTCAGGGAAACCGGCAGGCCGGACTTGAGTTCTGGAGATGGGAAGTACAGTGCCGGCACTCTGAAGGAGGGGTGTTAATGTTGCAGTTTTATAACTGTAGTGTAAAGCACCCCTCTGGCAAGACAGTGATGGAGTGAATGATGATGAAAGTTTTTCTTTTTCGGGCCACCCTGCCTTGGTGGGAATCGGCCGATGTGTTAATAAAAAAAAAAAAAAAATATGAGATGTGGTAGCCAGGCAGCTTGTAGGACTTGTGGTAGCCAGGCAGCTTGTAGGACTTGTGGTAGCCAGGCGACTTGTAGTCCAACATCAGAGAAAATGTGTAACTGTACAGTGGACCCCCGAGTATCGTAAGGCTCGTATATCGTAAAACTCGTGTTACGTAAGCTTTTTTCGATTTCATGTATCGTAAATGGACTCGTGTATCGTAACGTATTAGACCTGTCCGCCTGCTCCGCGCCTGCCCTGCGCCTGCACAGGATGCCAGTGAAGCGTTGTTTACCATTGAGAGAACATTACCCAGCACGCTCTTTCAAACATTCACAATACTTTTGTTGTGTTTATTGCTGGTTCAGTGATTGTCACTGTAAAATAAGTCACCATGGGTCCAAAGAAGCTTCCTAGTGGCACCCTTGTGGTAAAAAGACTGAGGAACACCATCGAACTGAAGAAAGAGATTGTTGAAAAATATGAGAGTGGCGTATGTGTGAGTGAGCTTGCCAGGATGTACAACGACCCTGTGCCTGTTGTGGAAGATATTGTGGATTTGGAGGAGGAGGATGAACAGAGTGAGGTAGTAACTTCTTCAGAGATTAAGGAAATGTGTTCTATGTGGACTAAGGTGCAGACATTTGTTGAAAAACACCACCCTGAGCAAGGTGAAATAAGCCATCTCTGCAACCAGTTCAGTGACAGAGCCATGTTGCACTTCAGGAAAATGTTAAACAGGCGCCAGAAACAGAGGACTGTGGACAGTTATTTTGTGCGACAGGGTTCTAGTGACTCTCAAGTTGGTCCTAGTGGCATTAAAAGACAAAGAAGGGAAGTAACCCCAGAGAGGGACTTATTACCTGAAGTCCTTTGGAGGGATTCCCTTCCAACCACTAACTCCTGCCCCTGTCATCCTCCCTATCTTCCAGATGCCTGCAACTCTTCAATAAAGGTAAGTAAATGTATATATATATAGTATTGTTTTTTATTATTTAGTACATGTATGTGAATATTTTTGGGTGGAACGGATTAATTGTATTTACATTATTTCTTATGGGAAATAAGGTTTCGAATTACGTATATTTTGTGTTAAGTAATAGCTCCTGGAATGGATTAATTACGATAATCGAGGGACCACTGTAATATTACTGGGGGTAACTAGAAAATTATTCCTTATGCCTTCACTCAGAGCGTCATTTCTTCTAAAAATGGTGTTACATGAGAATGGGAGTGTTTCTCTTTATTTATTCTACTGTATCAATGTGGAGACAACTTGTACACAATGTAAAGTGTTTGTATTATGGTATAATACGAATGTGTATGAACAAAAACCAGACGCGTTCGCCTGGTTTGGTTACATTATGTGTGGGTGGGGTGGGGCGGGGAGGGCGGCCCTGGCTGGCTACCATCCTTCCCAAAGCTGACTTCCTACAAATAAAACACACCTCTCACCCTACATTAAGACTACAAATATTTTAAGGTAATTAATGAATGTACTGTACAGTGGAACCCCGAGTTTCAAACTTAATCCGTTACAGGAGCTAGTTCTAAAGTCGAAACGTTTGAAACTCGAAGTAATATTTCCCATAAGAAATAATGTAAATCCAGTTAATTCGTTCCTGCTGTCAGGAGGCATGACAAAATAGTACTTCACTAAGACGCTGTTATCAACTCGACAGCTTTTTTATCTATCACAATTCATCTAATATGACATAATGAACAATATATATAACAAAAACCTGATATACACTCTAGAATGAATAAAATATGTAGTATGTCATTACGAATGTAGTATGTCATTACGAATGTGGTGGCGGGCATTCTTGCTCCAGCTATGAAAACATCTTCCCATTCTTTCCTCCTTCAGACGTGTTAGTATAAGAGAAAACGGAGTTTGTAATGCTAACTGCATTAGATCACTTCTTTCATAAGAAAACCATAATGTATAAATCAACAGGTGTACGTACAGCATTTACATACCTTGCAGAAGATAGGCAGAGTGGCTTATGCTGTCAGGAGTTTATTTCGTTTCGTCCTTTTTCTATTCCTTTATTGCTTCACTCTTAATGCTACACTTTGTCACAGAACTTAACTGCTTTAAACTCCACAACTTGCACCTGTGCTGGTGTGCAGGAACACATTAAAATCACTAAGAGTGTGTTATTAGTCTTAAAGATGCCATATTAATAACGATAATAATAGCACAGGATATACATGTTTATAGAGGGGCAACGGATATATCAGATCATTATTTGGTTGTAGCTACAGTTAGAGTAAAAGGTAGATGGGACAAAAAGAAAATGGCAACAGCAAGTAAGAGAGAGGTAAAAGTGTATAAACTAATGGAGGAGGAAGTTAGGGTGAGATATAAGCAACTATTGGCAGAAAGGTGGTCTAGTGCAAGTATGAGTAGTGGGGGGGGTTGAAGAGAGTTGGGATAGTTTTAAAAATGCAGTATTAGAATGTGGGGCAGAAGTTTGTGGCTATAGGAGGGTGGGTGCAGGAGGAAAGAGGAGTGAGTGGTGGAATGAAGAAGTAAATGGTGTGATAAAAGAGAAAACGGTAGCTTATGAGAGGTTTTTACAAAACAGAAGTGTTAATAGAAGAGTGGAGTATATGAAGAGTAAAAGAAAGGTGAAGAGAGTGGTGAGAGAGTGCAAAAGAAGAGCGGATGAAAGAATGGGAGAGGCTCTGTCAAGAAATTTTGCTGAAAACAAGAAAAAAATTTGGAGTGAGATAAACAAGGTAAGAAAGCCTAGGGAACGAATGGATTTGTCAGTTAAAAACAGAGTATGGGAGTTAGTAGATGGGTAGCTGGAGGTATTGGGTAGATGGCGGGAATATTTTGAGGAACTCTTCAATGTAGATGAAAAAAGGGAGGCGGTAATTTCATGTACTGGCCAGGGAGGTACAACATCGTTTAGGAGTGAAGAAGAGCAGGATCTGAGTGTGGGGGAGGTGCATGAGGCATTACGTAGAATGAAAGGGGGTAAAGCAGCTGGAATTGACGGGATCATGGCAGAAATGTTAAAAGCAGGGGGGTATATAGTGCTGGAGTGGTTGGTATTTTTGTTTAATAAATGTATGAAAGAGGGGAAGGTACCTAGGGATTGGCAGAGAGCATGTATAGTTCCTTTATATAAAGGGAAAGAGGATAAAAGAAAGTGTAAAAATTATAGGGGAATAAGTTTACTGAGTATACCAGGTAAAGTGTATGGCAGGGTTATTATTGAAAGAATTAGAGGTAAGACAGAGAGTAGGATTGCAGATGAGCAAGGAGGCTTTAGAGTGGGTAGGGGATGTGTAGATCAAGTGTTTACAGTGAAGCATATATGTGAACAGTATTTAGATAAAAGTAGAGAAGTTTTTATTGCATTTATGGATTTAGAAAAGGCATATGATAGAGTGGATAGGGGAGCAATGTGGCAAATGTTTCAAGTGTATGGAATAGGTAGTAAATTACTGAAGGCTGTAAAGAGGTTTTTATGAGGATAGTGAGGCTCAGGTTAGGGTGTGTAGAAGAGAGGGACATTACTTCCCGGTAAAAGTAGGTCTTAGACAGGGATGTGTAATGTCACCATGGTTGTTTAATATATTTATAGATGGGGTTGTAAAAGAAGTAAATGCTAGGGTGTTGGGGAGAGGGGTGGGATTAAATTATGGAGAATTAAATGCAAAATGGGAGTTGACACAGTTACTTTTTGCTGATGATACTGTGCTTATGGGAGATTCTAAAGAAAAGTTGCAAAGTTTAGTGGACGAGTTTGGGAGAGTGTGTAAAGGTAGAAAGTTTAAGTGAACATAGATAAGAGTAAGGTGATGAGGGTATCAAACGATTTAAATAAAGAAAAATTGGATATCACATTGGAGAGAGGGATTATGGAAGAAGTAAATGTTTTCAGATATTTAGGAGTTGACGTGTCAGCGGATGGGTTTATGAAGGACGAGGTTAACCATAGAATTGATGAAGGAAAAAAGGTGAGTGGTGCATTGAGATATCTGTGGAGACAAAAAACGTTATCCATGGAGGCAAAGAAGGGAATGTACGAAAGTATAGTGGTACCAACACTCTTATATGGGTGTGAAGCATGGGTTGCAAATGCTGCAGCGAGGAGGAGGCTGGAGGCAGTGGAGATGTCCTGTCTAAGGGCAATGTGTAGTGTAAATATTATGCAGAAAATTCGAAATGTGGAAATTAGGAGAAGGTGTGGAGTTACTAAAAGTATTTGTCAGAGGGCTGAAGAGGGGTTGTTGAGGTGGTTTGGTCATTTAGAGAGATTGGATCAAAGTAGAATGACTTGGAGAGCGTATAAATCTGTAGGGGAAGAAAGGCGGCGTAGGGGTCGTCCTAGAAAAGGTTGGAGGGAAGGGGTAAAGGAGGTTTTGTGGGCGAGGGGCTTGGACTTCCAGCAAGCATGTGTGAGCGTGTTAGATAGGAGTGAATGGAGACGAATGGTTTTTGGGACATGACGATCTGTTGGAGTGTGAGCAGCGTAACATTCTGTGAAGGGATTCAGAGAAACCAGTTAATTGATTTAGTTGGACTTGAGTCCTGGAAATGGGAAGTACAATGCCTGCACTTTAAAGGAGGGGTCTGGGATATTGACAGCTGGGAGGGACTATTCTCAGCTGTTGTATCTGAGCTCCTCTGCAAAGACAGTGATTATGTATGAGTGTGGTGAAAGTGTTGAATGATGATGAAAGTATTTTCTTTTTGGGGATTTTCTTTCTTTTTGGGTCACCCTGCCTCGGTGGGAGACGGCCGACTTGTTGAAAAAAAAAAATAGCACAATAATAATCACTCTGAGGCTCATTAATAATGATAATAATAACATAATAATAATCACTCTGAGGCGTATAAAACGTTAATATAGACATTTTGCTTAATCCATTTATGATATTTTTTCAAAATTATATAATGAACATGCTACGTAGCATATAAACATATAAATTAACATAAATATGAGATGTTTTTCAAGTCGGCTTCACGGAGTGAACATAATCAATTCGTGTCCAGGCTGGCAACAGCAACAACTGCAACAACAACTGGTTTGTTTACAAAACTCGCGAACCTTCTACACTCTCATTCTCTCTCGTTTATTCATTTAATCTTGTTTACTCACCTCTCACTCTAAAGTAAGACTGCCTCAACCACTGCCTCAACCACTGCCTCTACCACTGCCTCAACCACTGCCTCAACCACTGCCTCTACCACTGCCTCTACTCATAGAAGCGATTGTTGATTTACTTTTACAACACATCCTGGCAAGCTCCACAAGTCGCACACCACTCATGTATTTTTGTATAATTTCCTTCTTCACTTCTATGCTGTTTCTCACTTTCTTTAAAACAGGGGTGCTACTAGGAAGTTTCTTTGGGCCCATGGTAGCTTATTTCACAGTCACACTTAATGACCAAGCACCAAACACAATGAATTAATTGTGAAATGTTTGGATGAGTGCGCAGGGTAATGTTCACTCTGAGGATAAACAAAGCCAGACTGACTCATGATGCCTGCACGGGGAGGCGGACGGGGCAGGCGGACATGTCTGGTACGCGGTTCGAAACATGGGGCATGTTCGATACTCGGGACAAAATTGGTTCGAAAAAGCATTCGAAACTCGAATCGTTCGATACTCAATGCGTTCAAAACTCAGGGTTCCACTGTACAGTGGTCCCTCGTGTTTCTGTGATTCCGAATATCGGTAATTTCGAGTTTCGAGCGCTTTTTTCGGCCAATGTTTCCCTTGTCTATCGGTCATTCCCTCATCTATCAGTCCATACCAGACCTGTCCGCCTCGCCACGCAGGACGCCAGTCTAGCGTTGTTTACCATTGAGAGAACATTACCCAGCGCGCTCTTTCAAACATTTCACAATAAATTTATTCTGTTTATTGCTGGTTTAGTGATTGTCACTGTGAAATAAGTCACCATGGGTCCAAAGAAGCTTCCTAGTGGCACCCCTGTGGTAAAGAAAGTGAGGAACACCATCGAAGTGAAGTGGTGAGGATGTGGAAGAGTTGGTGGAGAACCACAGGGTAGACCTAACCACTGAAGAGCTGAAAGAGCTTCATCAGGAACAACATCAGACGACATTTAAGGAAATTGATTCAGAGGAGGAGGATGGAAAGGGTGAGGTAGTAACTTCTTCAGAGATTAAGGAAATTTGTTCTATGTGGACTAAGGTGCAGACATTTGTTGAAAAACACCACCCTGAGCAAGCTGAAACAAGCCATATCTGCAACATGTTCAGTGACAGAACCTTGTCCCACTTCAGGAAAATGTTAGAGGTGCCAGAAACAGAGCACTCTGGACAGTTACTTTTCTAGACAGGGGTCTAGTGACTCTCAAGCTGGTCCTAGTTGCATTAAAAGAAAAAGAAGGGAAGTAACCCCAGATAAGGACTTGTTACCTGAAGTCCTTATGAAAGGGGATTCCCCATCCAAACACTAACCCCTCCCCCTGTCCTCCTCCCTATCTTCCAGATACCAGCAACTCTCTTCAATAAAGGTAAGTAAATGTTATTTTAAATGTTTAATTATAAATTTATTACTTTATAATTGTTTTGTGTATGTAAAACTATAGTATTTATTCTTTAAAAAAATGATTTTTTTGTGAATATTTTTGGGTGGAACGGATTAATTGTATTTACATTATTTCTTATGGGAAATAAGGTTTCGACTTTCGAGCAATTCGTGTTAAGGTCTAGCTCCTGGAACGAATTATGACCGAAACATGAGGGACCACTGTTTTATTTTTTTATTAACACATCGGCCAATTCCCACCAAGGCAGGGTGGCCCGAAAAAGAAAAACTTTCATCATCATTCACTCCATCACTGTCTTGCCAGAGGGGTACTTTACACTACAGTTATAAAACTGCAACATTAACACCCCTCCTTCAGAGTGCAGACACATTATATGTATTTTATCGCTCTGGGGCGCTTTAATTAAATGTCGTAGTATATTACATGTGGGTGGGGTGGGCTGGGCTGACCTGGCTGGCTACCATAAATCCCAAACTTGACTTCCTACAAATAAAACTCACCTCTCACCCTACATTAAGACTACAAATATTTTAAGGTAAGAAATGGGTGTACTGTGTGTATATTTTACTTTTTATTGTTTTTAATGCCTAGTTCTATTGCTAACTTAATATATGTTAGTGTAAGCTTGTTATCTGGTATTTATATGCATTTATAAGTGGAAAAAATAGCGTTCTACTTTCCGACAGTGCCCTACTGTATCAGGATTTACTTTACATAAGGCTTTACCCTCCATAGCTAAATCACTGTCAGAACAGGATACAGTGCTTATAGTTTAGGTTCAGCTGAGTCTGAAACCCTTAAGGTCAGTGTTATTATTATTATTATTATTATAATCAAATAGAAGCGCTAAACCACAGGGGTTTAAGGTCAATGTTAATCTCTGTATTTTCAAGTCGATGATCACCTTAATCCTATCACTGATGGAAGAGTAATGACCATCATATTTTCTAGTACATTTGATATCTAATCAGTGTATTGAGACATACCCAAAATATATAATGTTGCATCTGTGAAAATTCCCTTAGTGCAGTTCTCCACAAGACCTAGTAAGGAAAGCTGAAATAGTAATGTACCATAAAGTTTAGTATTTCTTCTATTATGATAATTCCATGAGGAGGTTGATATACACACAATACTCATATCCAAATGATAAGCTTTTGCATTTCTTGTGGCTTTCAAGTATCTGCTGTTAAAGCATTCTTTACTGTTTTATATTTTGGGGAAGGAATACATAGTTTGATTACACTTTTATTTGTGGCTGAATTCTACAATTACAGTAAATCCTTTATATTTGCACCTTTGGCATTAACTGATTTTGACTGCCTTATTGCTTTTATATATCCCACAAACAAAATTAAATGTCTGTGGGTCATTGTCCATGGGTCTTATAAACAGTAAGGCAAATAGTGTACACTTGTCAAAACAGACATATGAAAGAAAAGCAAATTAAATATAATTTCATGAACAAATATAAATATTATATTTTCAAACAAATGAGCAAGTGAGAGTTTGTGTATTATATATTAACCATGGTACTTCCCATTTCCAGGACTCAAGTCCGCCTAACCAGTTTCCTGAATCCCTTCAAAAATATTACCCTGCTCATACTCCAACAGCTCATCATGTCCCAAAAACCATTTGCCTCCATTCCTATCTAACACGCTCATGCACGCTTGCTGGAAGTCCAAGCCCCTCGCTCATAAAACCTCCTTTACCCTCTCCCTCCAACCTTTTTGGGGATGACCCCTACCCCGCCTTCCTTCCCCAGTAGATTCATACGCTCTCCAAGTCATTCTACTTTGTTCCATTCTCTCTAAATGACAAACAGCCCCTTTTCAGCTTTCTGACTAATGCTTTTAGTAACTCCACACCTAATTTTCACACTACAAATTCTCTTCATAATATTTACACCACACATTGCCCTTAGACATGACATCTCCACTGCCTCCAGCTGCCTTCTTGCTGCAGCATTTACAACCCATGCATCACACCCATATAAGAGTGTTGGTACACTATACTCTCGTAAATTCCCTTCTTTGCCTCCATGGATAATGTTCTTTGTCTCCACAGATACCTCAACTTACCACTCATCTTTTTTCCTTCATCAGTTCTATGGTTTACCTCATCCTTCATAAACCCATCCACTGACAAGTCAACTCCCATATATCTGAAAACTATCACTTTTTCCGTACTCCCTCCCTCCAATGTGATATCCAATTTTTCTTTAAATCGTTTGATACCCCGATCACCTTACTCTTATATATATATTTACTTTCAACTTTCAACCTTTACACACCCTCCCAAACTCGTCCACTAACCTTTGCAACTTTTCTTTAGAATCCCGCAAAAAAAAACAGTATCATCAGCAAAAAGTAACTGTGTCAACTCCCATTTTGTATTTAATTCCCCATAATTTAATCCCACTCCTCTCCCCAACACCCTATCATTTACTTCTTTTACAACTCCATTTATAAATATGTTAAACAACCATGGTGACATTACACATCCCTGTCTAAGACCTACTTTTACTGGGAAGTAATCTCCCTCTCTTCCTACACACCCTAACCTGAGCCTCACTATCCTCATAAAAACTCATTACAGCATTTAGTAACTTAGTACCTATTCCATACACTTACAACATCTGCCACATTGTTCCCCTATCCACTCGATCATATGCCTTTTCTAAATCCATAAATGCAATGAAAACTTCCCTACCTTTATCTAAATACTGTTCACATATATGCTTCAATGTAAACACCTGATCTACACATCCCCTACCCATTCTAAAGCCTCCTTGCTCATCTGCAGTCCTGCTCTCTGTCTTACCTCTAATTCAGTAATAACTAGACCATACACTTTGCCTGATATACTCAGTAAACTATTCCCCTATAATTTCTGCAATCTCTCTTGTCCCCCTTCCCTTTATATAAAGGAATTATACACACACACACTGCCACTTCCTAGGTACCTTCCCCTCTTTCATACATTTATTAAACAAAAATACCAACCACTCCAATACTATACTTATCCCTGCTTTTAACATTTCTGCTATGATCCCATCAGTTCCAGCTGCTTTACCCCCTTCCATTCTACGTAATGCCTTGCACACTTTCCCCACACTCACATCCTGCTCTTCATCATTACTAAAAGATTTATACCATTCTCATAAGTGCATGAAATTACTGCTTCCCTTTTTTCATCGACATTTAAAAGTTCCTCAAAGTATTCCCGCCTTCTACCCAATACCTCCAGCTCCCCATCTAACTCCCCTACTCTGTTTTTAACTGACAAATTCATTCGTTCCCTAGGCTTTCTTAACTTGTTTATCTCCCTCCGAAAATTTTTTCTTGTTCTCAGCAAAATTTCTTGACAGTGCCTCTCCCACTCTATTATTTGCTTTCCTTTTGTACTCTCTCACCACTCTCTTCACCTTTCTTTTACTCTCCATATACTCTGCCCTTCTTATATCACTTCTGCTTTGTAAAAACCTCTCATAAGCTACCTTTTTCTCTTTTATCGCATCCTTTACCTCATCATTTCACCAATCACTCCTCTGCTCCTGCACTCACCCTCCTATATCCACAACTGCATATCAGAAACCCCTGACCTAATCCCATTTATATACTAAAGATATTATAAAAGGTATAAGACACCATTAAAACAATATCTAAGGATGGTTGACACAAGCCCACTACCAATACAATATATTTGAAATATCAGTACAGTGGACCCTTGGTTTTCGTGTGTCTCAGTTTTCGCTGATTTTGGTTTTCGCTCACTTTTTTCGTGGAAATATTGGCTTAGTTTTCGCCGATTGGCTCAGTTTTCGTCGATGGTACGGAACCTGTCCAGTTCCCAGTGCGCATATAAAGCCCGCAAGCCCGCCTCCCACGCACATTCTCAGGCAGTGTAGCATTGTTTCTGGTTGAGTGAACATTATCCTGCAAGTTCATACAAAACATTTCTTAACAATCCATTGTTTTTGGCCCTTGATTATTGTGTGTGACTGCTAAATAAGCCACCATGGACCCAAAGAAAGCTCATAGTTCCAGTTCTTTGGTAAAGAAAGTGAGGAACACCATAGAATTAAAGAAAGAAATCATAGCAAAGTATCAAAGTGAAGTCGATAAAGGCTATAGCGCCAGCCAGCGATAAAGTGTAGCACTAACAGTGTAGCAAGTAAGTTAACCCTTTCAGGGTCCAAGGCCATTTTTGGAAGGGGTGCACCAGTGTCCAAGAATTAAAAAAAAAAAATTCTTATTTTTTCTTATAAAATGGTAGAGAATCTTTTTCTGAAGGTAATAAAACAAAAAGTACGAAATTTGATTGAAAATTGACGAAATTATGCTCTCGCGAATTTTGATGCCTCAGCTATATTTACGCATCGGTGATTTTGCCAACTTTGACTCCCATTTTAGGCTAATTACATTATTCCAGTCGACCAAATTCTTTGCTATTTCACTAGTATTACTTCTATTCTATCGATTGAGCACAAGAAATCGCCCAGTCAACTGTTTCAACTACAAAATAAAGTGATTGGAAATTGGTAATTTAGCCAATTTAACTCAGTTCAAAATATTCCAATTTCAAAATAGAGTGCAGAATAAACAATGCAGGCATTCCTGGCACTAAACTAACATTTCCTCTGTTCATTAGTTACGTTTTCAGTCTTTACAAATGAATTCCATTTTGATTTTTTTATTCACATAATGAATTTTTATTCAAACCAAAAAATGGAAGATTTACTGTTATGCAATATTGTAATAATTGTACAAATAATATCACCACATTTGTGAATGTATATTAGACCCACCAGCTGGTGCGTATTAGACGTGTGAGGTCATTTGTTTACTCTTGAACATTGGCAAAAATTTAACATTTCTGCTACTTTGAGCTCAGTTTCAAGCCATTTCCAATACTAAAACCAATCAAAATCATCTCTATATCTGTAATATATCTTCCATTCTATCAAATGAGATCAAGAAATCGCAAATACGACTATAAAAAGTACACGAAAAAACACTGCAAAGTCGCTGTTTTAATCAAAAATTACGGTTTCAGTTTTTTTCTCTCGTGCATTGTGCGTTGCAGGATTTGTTTTATGTGGTGCACACTTACCACATAGATGTATTCTCTCATATCCAGGCCCAAATTTACCGCTCACAGCTTATCTGAGTGAGCTGAGCTCATGACGTAGAAGTACGGTTTCGACCCTGAACTCAAAGCCGTAGAACTACGGCACGGACCCTGAAAGGGTTAAGTGATTAAGCGATAGAAAAATGATGACACGAAACTTAACTCTTCCATTGTTGTGTGAGGAATATAGGGGCACTGAGACCAGAGCTGCCCTCTGCCACCATCTCCTCCAAGATAAGTGTAAATATTTCTTATTTATAAAGTGTAAATATTTCTTATTTATAAATTAAATTGTAAATATTTCTTATTTATTAACCCTTTCGGGGTCGGTGCCGTACTAGTACGTTTTACGAGCAGGGGTTGGTGCCATACTAATACGTGTAAATTCTAGCGGCCTCAAATTAAGCGGGAAATGGCTGGTAGGCCTACATATGAAAGAATGGGTCTATGTGGGTTTGTGTCAACCATCTTTGATACTGTTTTAATTTCACCTTTGTACTATTTTATAACATTTTTGGTATATTTCTAAATGTTTATACAGCAGTGTACTGTACAGTGGTCCCTTGGTTTTCGCCGAAAATTCGTTCCAGAATGCTGCTCAAGTGCCATTACTGAACGAATTTACTTCCTTAAGAAATAATGTCACGTAGGTTAGTCTATTTCAGACCCCCAAAAATACACTTGCAACAGCACTAACGAAAATACACTTACATAAATGTTCGAGTTTGGAGATGCAAATGTGTTATGGTTCTCTGTTACAGGTGCCTAATTTATGAAACATTTCAAGTAAAAATATAATTCAGCATAATGTAATGTTTTGTGGTTGGTGCACTAGTGTTATTGTATTTTCCCTATGTACCTATGATATTACTCTCTTGGAATTATTTTACATCTACATGATTTTCACAAGTAATATTTGTCAACAGGAGGTAATCATCAAAAAATTAGTGGGCGAAAGACTGGGAATGAACATCAAGGGCGGTGTTCAAGGCTCTCCAGGAAACCCTTTAGACAAGTCTGATGAGGGAGTATTTATATCTAAAGTAAACTCCAGTGGGGCAGTTCACAGAGATGGTAGATTGAAGGTAAGTAAATAGAAATTTTTAGGAAAATTTTGTAAAATTTATAAGGAATTTTAGTTTTAAGCATTAACCCTTTCACTGTCAAGACCCCTGCTCACAAACTTGCTCTCAGTGTCGAAGAATTTAAAAAAAAAATCTCATGAAATGATAGAGAATCTTTTCCCGATGGTAATGACACCAAAAGTATGAAATTTGATGGAAAATTTATGGAATTACGCTCTCGCAAAGTTAGCGGTCTCGGCGATATTTACGCATTGGCGATTTCGCCCACTTTGAGCCCTATTTTTGGCCAATTCCATTGTTCCAGTCAACCAGACTCATAGCTATTTCGCTAGAACTCCATTTGTTTTATCGATTGAGTACAAGAAACCGCCCATTTACCGATTTCAACCTGCCCAATAAAGTGGTCAGAAATTGGCAATTTGGCCAATTTCAAACAAATTTCAATAGATGCCAATTTCAAAATACAGTTCAGAATACAGAATAAACAGTGCAGACATTCCTGGCACTAAAATAACATTTTATCTGTTCGTTAGTCACGTCTCCAGGCCCCTCTTATATTACTCTTGCTTTCCATTTTCAATTTTTATTCACACAAAAAAATAGAAGATTTACTGTTATGCAGACTACTGCATTATTGTAATAATTGTATACGTAAATAATGTCAACCCATCCGTGACTGCGTATTAGACTGACCAGTTGAACCCGTATTGGACAATGACGTCATTTGTTTACTCCTGAACATTGGTAAAAATCGAACATTTCCGTTACTTTGAGCTTAATTTTAAGGCACTTTTCATCATGAAACCAATCAAAATCATCTCTATTTCTGTAATATATTTTCCATTCTATCATATAAGACCAAGAAAACGAGAATACAACCATAAATACCATACGAAAATACTCCTCAAAGTCGGCGTTTTATACCAAAAACACGGTCAGAGTTTTTTTTTCTCATGCACTGCGTGCTGCAGGATTTTATTTTATACTGCGCACGCTGACCACGCAGACCCATTCTCTCACATGTAGGTCTACCAGTTTTCTCCCGCTAGATTTGAAGCCGCTAGAATTTTGGCATATTAATACATCGCCAACACTGGCTTGTAAGCCGTACTTATATGTCACTGACAGTGAAAGGGTTAAAAGACAGGTATAAACAGAGAGGTGGACAGGGAGCTTGAACCGTGGTCCCAAGATTAACAGGTCTAGTGCTTTACTGCTGAACTACAGGGCTCCTAATAGGAAAGTTTCACATAAAGCACTGTTGTGTCCTGTCAGTTTCAGTGGCCACCATCTATAATCCTACTGTCCTTTCCACAGCCCCACAGGTTTTCACAGTAAATCTGTCCTCACCTTCCTCAAAGCCACAGTCAATGAACTTGACTTAAATCATAATGAACGACTGTCAGTTGCTAAATAAGAGTTCACCTGAAGAATACAGACTTCCTCACATTGCTCTAACATGAGTTAAAGAATAGATAATCTTGCCTTACAGACCTAAGAGGTTTTTTTTTTTTTTTTCCCCTCTCAACAAGTCAGCCGTCTCCCACCGAGGCAGGGTGACCCAAAAAGAAAGAAAATCCCCAAAAGAAAATACTTTCATCATCATTCAACACTTTCACCACACTCATACATAATCACTGTCTTTGCAGAGGCGCTCAGATACAACAGCTGAGAATAAGTCCCTCCCAGCTGTCACTATCCCAGACTCCTTTAAAGTGCAGGCATTGTACTTCCCATTTCCAGGACTCAAGTCCAACTAAATCAATTAACTGGTTTCCCTGAATCCCTTCACAAAATGCTACCCTGCTCACACTCCAACAGCTTGTCAGGTCCCAAAAACCATTCGTCTCCATTCACTCTTATCTAACACGCTCACACATGCTTGTTGGAAGTCCAAGCCCCTCGCCCACAAAGCCTCCTTTACCCCATCCCTCCAACCTTTTCGAGGACGACCCCTACCCTGCCTTCCTTCCCCTACAGAGAGTTATTGTTGGCAAATTAGATGAGAAAGAGAATACTGGATAGATTGCATATTCTTAAACTGCAAGCCTTTGGAATCTGACTACGTGTATTTTTCTGCATTTTGCTCAGATGGACAAACCCAAAAAATAAAATTGTTTATCATATAAACATTTTTTTTATATATTTTTAAGTTTATTAATATATGAAGGATATTTTCTTAATTCATGCAATATTCATAGCTTACTGTTTTAAAATACCCTTTACACAATATTTATTAATTTTTATTTTCTTGCTAAGGTTGGTCAGAGAGTGTTGGAAGTAAATGAACACTCTTTGTTGGGGATCACTCATGAAGAAGCTGTAAATGTTATGCGTACTGCAGGATCCACCATCAGACTTGTAGTATGTGATGGCTATGACTACCATCTAGTAAGTAGTGGTGATACAATAGCCACTGTATTCTGTTAATCTCTTACTTTCTCAAGTTCCCTTTTGTGATGATATTTATAGATTTCACCTCATTGTTTCACTCTTTCATTTGCTGTATTATTGCAATGTTTAAAATGAATTTAATAAGCTAATTAAGAGAATGTATGCCAGTAAATCTGAAGTGAGTGGAAGGAAGGTGGAATGGTGGACATCTTAGGAGGAATTGGAAGGAGGCTTTGAAGATAGTGTTGAGAGGTAGAAGCTTGAGTATCCAGCTAGCATGTGCATATGTTAGACTGAATTGGAGATGAGTGACTCAGAATTTTATGAGTTGTTGTAGTGTGAATGAGGTAATATATTTGAAGGGATTTAGGGAAATCAGTTGTCTGGATCTATATTTTGGAGATGGTAAATACAGTGCCTGTATTTCGAAGGATAGGCAAAAAATTTATGTTCATTGGATCATTTGAGTTTTATGCACATGCAATTCTGGAAAGACACACAGAAATGAGGGATGGTAAATGTTTTTTTATTGGGTAATCTTAGTGGCAAACAGTAGGTGAAAGTATGTGATAGTCTAAATATATTAATGATGACTAGTTCCAGTATCATTGTGCCATGTCTCGTGGCTTCATCATTTGCAACAAGTAGAGCT
This sequence comes from Cherax destructor, assembly GCA_009830355.1. Taxonomy (NCBI): domain Eukaryota; kingdom Metazoa; phylum Arthropoda; class Malacostraca; order Decapoda; family Parastacidae; genus Cherax; species Cherax destructor. Next base: position 134,102 of record WNWK01000750.1, read on the forward strand.
CATTCTCAAATTTACTTTTTTTTTTCTATTTCCATCACTGATCTTTTTGTTTTTCATCCATATTTTCCACTTTATATCATTTTTTTTTACACTAAAAACTTTTTATAGGTTAACTTTTTTGCACTTTAATCTCATCTCTTTACCAGTTGTTCATCTTCTTTTCAACATCTACCCTTCTATAACAAAAAAAAAAAAAACTGTACTGTTAGTGCTACATTCTTGAATTCACACCATACTTCTGTGACCTAATCACTGTCTCCCAACCTAACCTACCTTGCTCCCAGCAGTTGCTCGTACCTTTCACTAACTATCTTTAATTCATTCTCTTTCACACACTAACACCATACTCTTTGTATTCCACCTTTTTTCTCTAGCTACTAATTAAAAATAATTTGATATATCGGTTATTTTTTTAAGAACATATACGATCTGAGGACTATCCTCACACCTTTCATCCACCAATATATAGTCTAACAAACTGCTCTCATTGAGTCGTTTATCATAGAGTACCTGGTATACCTCTAGAGTCATCCTTACAGAATTGGTGGTTTCCATTTACACCAATTTTGATAATCCAATATTTTTACTGATGGGTAACAAGCGTCGGGTCTCCTAGGTAGTAGGTTGGTAGACAGCAACTGCCCAGGGAGGTACTACCGTCCTGCCAAGTGAGTGTAAAACTAAAGCCTGTAATTGTTTTACATAATGGTAGGATTGCTGGTGTCTTTTTTCTGTCTCATAAACATGCAAGATTTCAGGTATGTCTTGTTACTTCTACTTACACTTAGGTCACACTACACATTCATGTACAAGCATATATATACACACCCCTCTGGGTTTTCTTCTATTTTCTTACTAGTTCTTGTTCTTATTTCCTCTTATCTCCATGGGGAAGTGGAACAGAGTTCTTCCTCCGTAAACCGTGCGTGTTCTGGGAGTCGACTGGAATGCCGGGAGCAAGGGGCTAGTAACCCCTTCTCCTGTATACATTACTAAAGTTAAAAAGAGAAACTTTTGTTTTTCTCTTTGGGCCACCCCGCCTTGGTGGGAAATGGTCGATTTGTTGAAAGAAGAAAGGGTAACAAGTGAATAGATTTAATTTTTCAAATTGTTTTTCTGCCTCAGTGGCTTTCCCATGCCTAAATCTCTCTCTGTTCTGGTTATTATTTCTTAAGAATGTTAATATTTAACTGATTAGAGTGATATACTGTTAGATATGCTGTGTGAAATGTAAAAAGAACCCGAATTTGAATTAAAATTTGTTCTTTAGAGTTAATTTTGGATTACAGTGGTACCTCGAGTTACGATATTTTTTCGTTCGAGAATGCTGTTCAAGTGCCATTACCAAACGAATTTATCCCCATAAGGAATAATGTAAAATAGACTAGTCCTTTTACACCCCCAAAAATATACTTACAAAAGCATTTAAAAAAATAAACTTACATAAAAGGGCGATTTTGGGGAACATCGTAACTCGAGGTACCACTGTATTTGCAGTTTATACTTTTGGGGGACCTCTAGGAATATACAGTGGACCCTCGGTTTTCGCCGAAAATTATTTCCAGAATGCTGCTCAAGTGCCATTACCGAACGAATTTACTTCCTTAAGAAATAATGTCACGTAGGTTAGTCTATTTCAGACCCCCAAAAATACACTTGCAAAAGCACTTACGAAAATACCCTTACATAAATGTTCGAGTTTGGAGATGACCGAAAACCGAGGGACCACTGTATTTGTAGGGAAGAATGTTTAGATATTTGGGAGTGGATGTGTCGGCAGATGGGTATATGAAGGACAAGGTAAACCATAGAATTGATGAAGGGAAAAAGGTGGGTGGTGCATTGAGGTGTCTGAGGAGACAAAAAACATTATCCATGGAGGCAAAGAAGAAACTGTATGAGATATAGTGGTACCAACACTCTTACATGGGTGTGAAGTATGGGTTGTGAATGTTGCAATGAGGAGGAGGCTGGAGGCACTGGAGATGTCATGTAAATATTATGCAGAGAATTCATAGTTTGGAAATTAGGTGGTGTGGAGTTTACTAAAAGTAATTCAAGAGGGCTGAGGAAGGGTTGTTGAGATGGTTTGGTCATTTAGAGAGGATGGAGCAAAGTAGGATGACTTGAAGGGTGTATAAATCTGTAGTGGAGGGAAGGTGGGGTAGGGGTCATCCTAGGAAGGGATGGAGGGAGGGGGTAAAAGAGGTTTTGTGTGCAAGGGGCTTGGACATACAGCAGGCATGTGTGAGTGTGTTAGGAGTGAGTGGAGACAAATGGTTTTTGGGACTTGACGAGCTGTTGGAGTGTGAGCAAGGTAATATTTTGTGAAGGGATTCAGAGAAACCAGTTAGCTGGACTTGAGTCCTGGAGGTGGAAAGTACAGTGCCTGCACTCTTAAGAGGGGTTTGTGATATTTGGTATTGAGAGTGACATCTAAACTGTCATATCTGTGCGCCTCTGGCAAGACAGTGATAGCATGAATAATGGTGAAAGTGTTTTTTTTTTTTGGGGGTCACCCAGCCTCAGTGGGAGATGGCCAGTGTGTTTTAAAAAAAAAATGTGTGTTACCATGTTGGGGAAATGCTGCTGGCATTTGTTCTCCCTAAGACATTGGTCCTGGCTGTTTCCTCAGTATATATCTATCACATCACCCATATAGGTAGTAGGTTGGTAGACAGCAACCACTCAGGGAGGTACTACCATCCTGCCAGGTGACTGTGAAACAGAAACCTGAAACTGTTTTACATGATGGTAGGATTGCTGGTGTCTTTTTTCTGTCTCATAAACATGCAAGATTTCAGGTACGTCTTGCTACTTCTACTTACACTTAGGTCACACTACGCAAACATGTACACGTTTATTGTATACACACTCATCTGAGTTTTCTTTGATTTTATCTTAATAGTTCTTGTTCTTATTGCTTTTCCCTTTCATATCCATGGGGAAGTGGAATAAGAATCTTTCCTCCGTAAGCCATGCGTGTTGTAAAAGTCAACTAAAATGCCGGGAACAATGGGCTAGTAACCCCTTTTCCTGTATAGCTTACTAAAAAGAAGAAGAAGAAAATCGTCAAAGTGGGATGTTTGAATGTGCGTGGATGTTGTGCGAATGATAAGAAAGAGATGATTGTAGATGTTATGAATGAAAAGAAGCTGGATGTCCTGGCTTTAAGTGAGACAAAGCTGAAGGGGGTAGGAGAGTTTCAGTGGGGAGAAATAAATGGGATTAGATCAGGGGTTTCAAATAGAGTTAGAGCTAAAGAAGGAGTGGCAATAATGTTGAATAATCAGTTATGGCAGGTAAAGAAGGAATATAAATGTATAAATTCAAGGATTATGTGGAGTAAAATAAAGGTTGGATGTGAAAAGTGGGTTATAGTAAGTGTTTATGCACCTGGAGAAGAGAGAAGTGTAGAGGAGAGAGAGAGATTTTGGGAAATGTTGAGTGATTGTGTGGGGAGTTTTCAACCAAGTGAGAGAGTAATTGTGGTTGGGGATCTTAATGCTAAAGTGGGTAAAAATGTTGTGGATGGAGTAGTAGGTAAATTTGGGGTGCCAGGGGTAAATGTAAATGGGGAGCCATTAATTGAGCTATGTGTAGAAAGAGGTTTGGTAATAAGTAATACATATTTTATGAAAAAGAGGATAAATAAATATACAAGGTATGATATAGCACGTAAGGAAAGTAGTTTGTTGGATTATGTATTGATGGATAAAAGGTTGATGAGTAGGCTTCAGGATGTACATGTTTATAGAGGGGCAACGGATATATCAGATCATTATTTGGTTGTAGCTACAGTTAGAGTAAAAGGTAGATGGGACAAAAGAAAATGGCAACAGCAAGTAAAGAGAGGTAAAAGTGTATAAACTAAGGGAGGAGGAAGTTAGGGTGAGATATAAGCAACTATTGGCAGAAAGGTGGGCTAGTGCAAGTAGGAGTAGTGGGGGTTGAAGAGAGTTGGGATAGTTTTAAAAATGCAGTATTAGAATGTGGGGCAGAAGTTTGTGGTTATAGGAGGGTGGGTGCAGGAGGAAAGAGGAGTGAGTGGTGGAATGAAGAAGTAAAGGGTGTGATAAAAGAGAAAAAGGTAGCTTATGAGAGGTTTTTACAAAACAGAAGTGTTAGTAGAAGAGCAGAGTATATGGAGAGTAAAAGAAAGGTGAAGAGAGTGGTGAGAGAGTGCAAAAGAAGAGCAGATGAAAGAACGGGAGAGGCTCTGTCAAGAAATTTTGCTGAAAACAAGAAAAATTTTGGAGTGAGATAAACAAGGTAAGAAAGCCTAGGGAACGAATGGATTTGTCAGTTAAAAACAGAGTAGGGAGTTAGTAGATGGGGAGCTGGAGGTATTGGGTAGATGGCGGGAATATTTTGAGGAACTTTTAAATGTCGATGAAAAGAGGAGGCGATAATTTCATGTACTGGCCAGGGAGGTACAACATCGTTTAGGAGTGAAGAAGAGCAGGATGTGAGTGTGGGGAGGTGCGTGAGGCATTACGTAGAATGAAAGGGGTAAAGCAGCTGGAATTGATGGAATCATGACAGAAATGTTAAAAGCAAGGGGGATATAGTGCTGGAGTGGTTGGTATTTTTGTTTAATAAATGTATGAAAGAGGGAAGGTACCTAGGGATTGGCAGCGAGCATGTATAGTTCCTTTATATAAAGGGAAGGGGGATAAAGAGAGTGTAAAAATTATAGGGGAATAAGTTTACTGAGTATACCAGGTAAAGTGTATGGCAGGGTTATTATTGAAAGAATTAGAGGTAAGACAGAGAGTAGGATTGCAGATGAGCAAGGAGGCTTTAGAGTGGGTAGGGGATGTGTAGATCAAGTGTTTACAGTGAAGCATATATGTGAACAGTATTTAGATAAAGGTAGAGAAGTTTTTATTGCATTTATGGATTTAGAAAAGGCATATGATAGAGTGGATAGGGGAGCAATGTGGCAAATGTTGCAAGTGTATGGAATAGGTAGTAAGTTACTGAAGGCTGTAAAGAGTTTTTATGAGGATAGTGAGGCTCAGGTTAGGGTGTGTAGGAGAGAGGAGATTACTTCCCGGTAAAAGTAGGTCTTAGACAGGGTTGTGTAATGTCACCATGGTTGTTTAATATATTTATAGATGGGGTTGTAAAAGAAGTAAATGCTAGGGTGTTGGGGAGAGGGGTGGGATTAAATTATGGAGAATTAAATGCAAAATGGGAGTTGACACAGTTACTTTTTGCTGATGATACTGTGCTTATGGGAGATTCTAAAGAAAAGTTGCAAAGGTTAGTGGACGAGTTTGGGAGAGTGTGTAAAGGTAGAAAGTTAAAAGTGAACATAGATAAGAGTAAGGTGATGAGGGTATCAAACGATTTAAATAAATAAAAATTGGATATCACATTGGAGAGAGGGATTATGGAAGAAGTAAATGTTTTCAGATATTTGGGAGTTGATGTGTCAGCGGATGGGTTTATGAAGGATGAGGTTAACCATAGAATTGATGAAGGAAAAAAGGTGAGTGGTGCATTGAGGTATCTGTGGAGACAAAAAACGTTATCCATGGAGGCAAAGAAGGGAATGTACGAAAGTATAGTGGTACCAACACTCTTATATGGGTGTGAAGCATGGGTTGCAAATGCTGCAGCGAGGAGGAGGCTGGAGGCAGTGGAGATGTCCTGTCTAAGGGCAATGTGTGGTGTAAATATTATGCAGAAATTTCGTAATGTGGAAATTAGGAGAAGGTGTGGAGTTACTAAAAGTATTTGTCAGAGGGCTGAAGAGGGGTTGTTGAGGTGGTTTGGTCATTTAGAGAGAATGGATCAAAGTAGAATGGCTTGGAGAGCGTATAAATCTGTAGGGGAAGGAAGGCGGGGTAGGGGTCGTCCTAGAAAAGGTTGGAGGGAAGGGGTAAAGGAGGTTTTGTGGGCGAGGGGCTTGGACTTCCAGCAAGCATGTGTGAGCGTGTTAGATAGGAGTGAATGGAGACGAATGTTTTTTGGGACATGACGATCTGTTGGAGTGTGAGCAGGGTAACATTGTGTGAAGGGATTCAGGGAAACCAGTTAATTGATTTAGTTGGACTTGAGTCCTGGAAATGGGAAGTACAATGCCTGCACTTTAAAGGAGGGGTCTGAGATAGTGACAGCTGGGAGGGACTTTTCTCAGCTGTCGTATCTGAGCTCCTCTGCAAAGACAGTGATTATGTATGAGTGTGGTGAAAGTGTTGAATGATGATGAAAGTTTTTTCTTTTTGGGGATTTTCTTTCTTTTTGGGTCACCCTGCCTCGGTGGGAGACGGCCGACTTGTTGAAAAAAAAAAAAAAAAAAAAATCACCCATGAGGGATTTTTTACACACCGTCACTGATTTCTGTGGAGCTAACTTATTTTGGTCTACCCATATCCTGGATGGTGGCCATGGCACTGGTTTCTACTCTAATATAATGGCCCATGAGTGCTGGAGAAATGTTGCTGGCCACATTACTGACAGGAAGGACTATATACCTGGTGGAAGATCTCGTAGGTGTATTGCCACTGCTATCTTTTATAATGTGTAGTGCATGTCTTTCATACTCGGAGACAAAGTGTGGTGAAAACTGTAACTTTCTAAAGACATTTGACATATTTACTCTCCTTGAGAAAGTATGGACTGGAGATTCTTGCCTAAGGTCTATAATACCTTCAGCCCATACTTTCTCAAGGAATGCAAATGTATTAGACACATCTTTGGAAAACTAGTTTCCACCATAGGGTGTAGAAGGCACTTCCTATACTTCAAAGATAGCAACAAAAACACACATGAGAGATATTCCATCTTTGTCAGTAATGTGGCTAGCAACATTTCTCCAGCACTCAGGGGCAGCCATATTATAAGTAGCAACCAGTTCATTGCCACCATCAAGGACCTGGTTAAACTAAAACCAGTTGGCTCCACAGCAACTGGTGCTGGTGCATATAGCATCCCTCATGAGATACACTAAGATATACATGGGGAAAACAAGGTGTGTTAGGGATCATAGAAATGCCAGCAGACATGATGCGAACAAAAAATCCTGATTTGCCACGCTGTGGTGCTTCTGTCAGAATGCATGCAGCCTAGCATGAAGAGCTGTAATGGTATAACTCATAGTTCTGGATGGTTGATCTAGGTGGAGTATCAGTTGTCTTTTCATTACTAGTCAATGTCATAGCGACTGAACATTTGTGAATAGTAAGGCAAGTTGTATAGTAGTTGGTGATATTGAAATTAAGTTAGCTATAATTAATGCTAATTGCAAATGCTGTACCAGGTATCACTTGGATGTGAGATTTTTAGCTGCAGGTTTTGAAAGCAGCTTTATAATTTTGTAAAGGCTGTACTCATCTGTTTGTGGTAGCAGGGATTGATTCTCAGATCCTGGCCACTCCTCTTAACTTTCTACGCTTCACACTCACTCCATCTTAGTCTCGTGGGCCCTATCATACCTCCTCTTAACCCATTTGTGGTCAGTGCCGTAGTACTATAGTTTTGAGGTACTATGGTTTTGAGTGAGCTCGGCTCACTTGGATAATTTTTTTTTTAAACACGCTGGCTTTCTTCCACCGAGGCAGAGTGATCCAAAAAAAAAAAAAAACCCACTTTCACTATTATTCACAATATCACTATCTTTGCAGAGGTGCACTGATATGACAGTTTAGATGTCACTCTAAACAGCAAATATTCCAAACCCCCTTTTTTAAAGTGCAGGCATTGTACTTCCCACCTCCCGGTCTCTAGTCTGACTAACCAGTTTCCCTGAATCCCTTCACAAAATATTACCCTACTCACAGTCCAACAGCTCGTGAAGTCCCAAAAACCATTCATCTCCACTCCTATCTAACATGCTCCCACATGCATGCTGTATGTCCAAGCCCCTTTCACTCAAAACCTCTGTTACCCCCTCCCTCCATCCTTTCCTAGGATGACCCCTACTCCTCCTCCCTTCCAGTACAGATCTGTACACTCTCCAAGTCATCCTATTTTTCTCCATCCTCTCTGGATGACCAAACCACCTCAACAACACCTCCTCAGCCCTCTGAACAATACTTTTAGTAACTCCACACTTCCTAATTTCCACACTACAAATTCTCTGCATAATATTTATGTCACACATTGCCCTTAGATATGACATCTCCACTCCCTTAAGCTGCCTCCTTGCTGCAACATTTACAACCCATGTTTCACACCCATATAAAAGTGTTGGTACCGCTGTACTCTCATACATTCCCTTCTTTGCCTCCATGGATAACGTTCTTTGTCTCCACAAATACCTCGATGCACCACCCACTTTTTGTCCTTCATCAATTCTATGGTTTACGTCGTCCTTCATAAACCCATCCGCCGACAAGTCTACTCCCAAATATATGAACACATTCACTTCTTCCATCCTCCCTCCCTCCAATATGATATCCAATTTTTCTTTATCTAACTTGTTTGATACTCTCATCACTTTACTCTTATCTGTGTTCGCTTTCAACTTTCTTCCTTTACTGTGAGCAGTAAATTTGGGCCTAGAATGTGCACCATATAAAAAAGATCCTGTCACACGCAGTGCATGATGGGGAAAAAAACTGACCATGTACAGTAGGGCCCCCGCTTTACAGCACTTCGCTTTAGGGTGTTTCGCTAATATAGCGGTTTTCAATTATACCCATTCCTCATTTATTTAGACTTCCTACAATAAATATATTCACTACTCACTATAATCTAAGGACAAAAATATTTTAAAGTAAGTAATGTACAGTGGACCCCCGGTTTTCGTGATTTTTTCGTTCCAGAATGCTGTTCAAGTGCTATTACCAAACTAATTTATTCCCGTAAGGAATAATGTAAAGTAGACGAGTCCTTTTAGACCCCCAAAAATACACTTACAAAAGCATTTACAAAAATACACTTACATAAAAGGGCAAGTTTGGAGCATCACGAAAACCGAGGGTCCACTGTATGTACTGTATATGCATTTTTTAGGCCTAGCTCTATTGCTCACTTAATATATGAGAGTAAACATGTAATTAGGCTTTTTTTATGCATTTGAAAGTGAAAAAAGGCTATGTTTCACTTTACAGCAATTTTCATTCTAGAGCAGTAGCACAGAACCTAACCTGCTGTATGAATGGGGCCCTCCTGTATTTGGTTTAAAATAGCGAATTTGTAGTGTATTTTCGGATGGATTTTATGGTTTTATTCTCGGTGTCTTAATATCATTTGATAGAATGGAAGGTATATTACTGAAATAGAGATGATTTTGATTGGTTTTAGGAAATTGAACTCAAGTTTTTGGAAATATTAAATTTTTGTCGATATTCCAGAGGACACAAATCACGTTACTTGTCCAATACACATCCAGCTTGTCAGTCTAATATGCATTCACGAATCCACTAACATTATTTATACAATAATGCAGTAGTCTGCATAATAGTAAATCTACTATTTTTTGTGTGAATAAAAATTAAAAATGGAAAGCAAATGTAATATAGGAGTGGCCTGTGAATGTAACTAATGAACTTAGGAAATGTTTTAGTGCCAAAAATGTCTGTATTGTTTATTCTGGATCCTGTTTTTTAATTGTCAATTTTTGAATTTTGTGTGAAATTGGCCAGATTACCAATTTCTGATCACTTTATTGGGTAGTTGAAATAGTTAAATTGGAGGTTTCTTGTGCTCAGTTGATAGAACAGAAGGCATATTAGCAAAATAGCTAAGAATCTGGTCTACTGAAAGAATGGAAATGTCCTACAATAGGACTCAAAGTGGGTGAAATCACCGGTTCATAAATATCACAAAAGCATAATTCCATAAGTTTTCCATCAAAGTTTGTACTGTTGGTGTCATTACCTTTAGAAAAAGATTCTCTATCATTTCATAATTTTTTTTTTTTTTTTTTTTTTTTTATTTAAATTCTTGGACCCCTTTGGACATGTTTAAGATCGAGGGTCTGGACCCTCAAAGGGTAAAAGCTATGTATAGTCTTCCTCCACTTCCTCACCAAGATCATTCTGCTTCCTGATCACTGAGACTGAAGAAATACACTCTAACATCCTTGTGTGGCTCATCTGTGCCTTTAACTTCTAATGATATACACGAGTTTCTATTTCTTGCCTCTCAAACAACCTCTCCCTGTCTATTTTATGAATTCCTGAGTATTTTGTGTTATCATTTCTCCCTTCTTCCCGAGCTCTTCTGTCCTCCAGTGTTGTTAGGTCCAATTCTGTTAGTCTTTCTTTATAGCTCATGCCCCTTATGCTTATTTTGTGAAGTGCAGAAAATAATTTATCTGAAACAGAAAGTATCTTGCTGTTCATTTTATTCCTTGTACATTTTCTGGTAAATTGTTTAAAAAAAAACTAGGCTTTAGCAATTTGTTGAAACCTTAGTTTTGGTTTGGGGAGGGGGGAGTGGGTAGCCTGCAAGTAATTTGCAATATATTTATTATGAGGATTTCGTATATGACTTTCAGGAAGCTTATCTATAAATGTTTTACCAGGTACAACAGATGAAGAATGAGGGACGGTTGGGTCATGAGTCTCGCAGTACCAGTCAGAGTGTTACTTCTCTTGACAAGGAGGATCGTGGCAGTCACCCTACTCAAGTAATAAAAAATTTAAATTACATTGTAGACAATACTGTTTGTATTGTACTTCAATATTCTAGATAAATGCCAGTGTACACACTTGATTTTTTGTAGAAAAAATAGAATAGATTTTTATTACTATAGCTCTGAAGTATTGTTCAAATATCATTTCTCTCTCCTGTTAATGAGTTTGTATCAGATGCAGTTTATCAAATGTCATCATTAATTTTTTGGTACAGCATGTAGAAGCCCTTTAAGTACACTAATTCTTTATTTTCTGCACTTGCTTGTTTTGTAGATTCAAATGATAGTACTCCAAATTTTATCCCAGATTTTGTGTTTGTTGGATTTCTTGACCCATGAATCAACATCCTGGAATTAATGTTTTGTGAAAGTATTCAATGATGAAATAAAGAGGAAGATATTCAGGAAAATTATCTTAACCATTAGTTTTGAAGATGGTTAGCACAGTCCCATGTCTTAAAAATGTTATGTGAACATGTTGCAGTTCAGTGAGTTATTGAATAGTGATGTTCATGTTCTTCTTGAAAGGCAACTGGAGAAAATTATAATGAATGTGTTTTTCTCTAAATGAGTGACTGTCTTGGTAAGAAGCAACTAATGTGTTAAAAATAATGAAGAAAGGTTAGGAAAATATCTGCAGTGGAGTTAACCCATCTCACTTAGGAAAAGAAGAGGGATAAAAGTATTTTGAAC
>WNWK01000750.1:150388-168869 GCA_009830355.1 Cherax destructor
TAGATGAAATATGCAGCCAGAACTTCAACACAGCTTGTGTTGAGATAGGTAGCCACTGGGTATGTAAATCAGATAAACAAATATGGATAAACATAAAATTTATTTCTCAAAAAACTTACCATTCATATAGCAAAAGCAAAATCTAGACAGATGAGAGTAAAGAAATTGAAGAATAAATAGAAGATGAAGCAAGAGATAGCACCATTTGACTCCCACCCAGGCAGGGTGACCCAAAAATGAAAGAAACTCTTTCACCATCATACATAATCGCTGTCTTTGCAGAGGCGCCCAGATATGACAGTTCAGATGTCACTCCAAACAGCCAATATCACAAACACCACCTTTAAAGCCCAGGCATTGTACTTCCCACCTCCAGGACTCAAGTCTGCCTAACCGGTTTCCCTGAATTCCTTCACAAAATATTACCCAGCTCATCAGTCCTAAAAACCATTCATCTCCATTCACTCCTATCTAACATGCTCTCACAATCCTGCTGTATGTCCAAGCCCCTTGCACACAAAACTTCTTTTACTTCCTCCATCCTTTACTAGGACGACCCCTACCCCTCCTTCCCTCCATTACAGATTTTTTCACTCTACAAGTCATCCTATTTTGCTCCATCCTCTCTAAATGACCAAACCACCTCATCAACCCCTCCTCACCCCTCTGAGTAATATATTTTAGTAACTCCACACCTCCTAATTTCCACACTATGAATTCTCTGCATAATATTTACACCACACATTGCCCTTAGACACGACATCTCCTCTGCCTCCATCCTCTTTCTTGCTGCAGCATATATTCCGTATTCAGTATATTTTTTTTTTCTCTCAACAAGTCGGCCGTCTCCCACCAAGGCAGGGTGACCCAAAAAGAAAGAAAATCCCCAAAAAGAAAATACTTTCATCATCATTCAACACTTTCACCACACTCATACATAATCACTGTCTTTGCAGAGGCGCTCAGATACGACAGCTGAGAATAGTCCCTCCCAGCTGTCACTATCCCGAACCCTCCTTTAAAGTGCAGGCATTGTATTCCCATTTCCAGGACTCAAGTCCAACTAAATCAATTAACTGGTTTCCTGAATCCTTCACAAATGTTACCCTGCTCACACTCCAACAGCTCGCAGGTCCCAAAAACCATTCGTTTCCATTCACTCCTATCTAACACGCTCACACTGCTTGCTGGAAGTCCAAGCCCTCGCCCACTAAAAGCTCTTCACCCTCCCTCCAACCTTTTCTAGGACGACCTACCCCGCCATCCTTCCCATACAGATTTATACGCTCTCCAAGTCATTCTACTTTGATCCATTCTCTCTAAATGACCAAACCACCTCAACAACCCTCTTCAGCCCTCTGACAGATACTTTTAGTAACTCCACACCTTCTCATAATTTCCACATTCTGAATTTTCTGCATAATATTTACACCACACATTGCCCTTAGACAGGACATCTCAACTGCCTCCAGCCTCCTCCTCGCTGCAGCATTTGCAACCCATGCTTCACACCCATATAAGAGTGTTGGTACCACTGTACTTTCGTACATTCCCTTCTTTGCCTCCATGGATAACGTTTTTTGTCTCCACAGATATCTCAATGCACCACTCACCTTTTTTTCCTTCATCAATTCTATGGTTAACCTCATCCTTCATAAACCCATCCGCTGACACGTCAACTCCCAAATATCTGAAAACATTTACTTCTTCTATAATCCCTCTCTCCAATGTGATATCCAATTTTTCTTATATAAATCGTTGATACCCTATCACCTTACTCTTATCTATGTTCACTTAAACTTACTACCTTTACACACCTCCCAAACTCGTCCACTAACCTTTGCAACTTTTCTTTAGAATCTCCCATAAGCACAGTATCATCAGCAAAAAGTAACTGTGTCAACTCCCATTTTGCATTTAATTCCCCATAATTTAATCCCACCCCTCTTCCCAACACCCTAGCATTTACTTCTTTTACAACCCCAACTATAAATATATTAAACAACCATGGTGACTTACACATCCCTGTCTAAGACCTACTTTTACCGGAAGTAATCTCCTCTCTCTACACACCCTAACCTGAGCCTCGTTTTTTTTTTTCAACAAGTTGGCCGTCTCCCAGCGAGGCAGGGTGACCCAAAAAGAAAGAAAATCCCCAAAAAGAAAATACTTTCATCATCATTCAACACTTTCACCACACTCATACATAATCACTGTCTTTGCAGAGGCACTTAGATACGACAGGTGAGAATAGTCCCTCCCAGCTGTCACTATCACAGACCCTCCTTTAAAGTGCAGGCATTGTACTTCCCATTTCCAGGACTCAAGTCCAACTAAATCAATTAACTGGTTTCCTGAATCCTTCACAAAATGTTACCCTGCTCACACTCCAACAGATCGTCAGGTCCCAAAACCATTCGTCTCCATTCACTCCTATCTAACACGCTCACACATGCGGGAAGTCCAAGCCCTCGCCCACAAAACCTCCTTTACCCCTCCTCCAACCCAGGACGACCCCTACCCTGCCTTCCTTTCCTTACAGATTTATACGCTTCCAAGTCATTCTACTGAGCCTCACTATCCTCATAAAAACCTCTTTACAGCCTTCGTAATTTACTACCTATTCCATACACTTGAAACATTTGCCACATTGCTCCTATCCCCTCTATCATATGCCTTTTCTAAATCCATAAATGCATAAAAACTTCTCTACTTTTATCTAAATACTGTTCACATATATGCTTCACTGTAAACACTTGATCTACACATCCCCTACCCACTCTAAAGGCTCCTTGCTCATCTGCAATCCTACTTCTGTCTTACCTCTAATTCTTTCAATAATAACCCTGCCATACACTTTACCTGGTATACTCAGTAAACTTCTTCCCCTATAATTTTGCACTCTCTTTATAGTATATTTATATATTTTTATATATTTTGTATATACAGTGGACCCCAACTAACGAAAGGATCATATAACGAAAAAATCGTGTAACAAAGCTTTTTCGCTTTCATGTAGCGAAGTATTAGACCTGTCCGCCTGCTCTGCGCCTGCCCTGTGTCTGTGCAGGACACCAGTCAAGCATTGTTTACCATTGAGAGAACATTACCCAGCGCGCTTTCAAACATTCACAATAATTTTTTTGTGTTTATTGGTGGTTTAGTGATTGTCACTGTGAAATAAGTCACTATGGGTCCAAAGAAGCCTCCTAGTGGCACCCTGTGGTAAAGAGAGTGAGGAACACCATCGAACTGAAGAAAGATTGTAGAAAATATGAGAGAGCGTGACGTCTGAGTGAGCTTGCCAGGATGTACAAGAAAAGTGCATCTACCATCGGCACTATCCTGGCAAACAGAAATGAGATCAAGGAAGCTAATGTTAAAGGGTTAATTTGTTAATGAAAAATAGATTGAAAACAGTGGATGAGGTTGAGAAGTTGTTGATGGTGTGGATCAATGAAAACAGATAGTGGGTGATAGTATTTCCACGGCGATAATTTGTGAAAAGGCAAGGAAGTTGCACGCAGATCTTGTCAAGACAATGCCTGGAACCAGTGGTGAGGCGAGTGATTTTTTAAAACCAGCAAAGGCTGGTTTGACAGGTTTAAGAAACGTAGTGGCATACACAGTGTTGTGAGGCAATTTGAGGCAGCCAGCTCAGACAAACGTGCAGCTGAAAAATTTGTGAGTGAATTTAAGGGGTTCTAGGAGGCTGAAGAATTCCCCCCAACAAGTGTTTAATTGTGATGAAACAGGCCTGTTTTGAAGAAACTGCCCAACAGGACCTTCATTACTCAGGGAGGAAAAGGCACTGCCAGGACACAAGCCTCATGAAAGATAGGCTAACTCTTATGATGTGTGCTGATGCCAGTGGTGATTTTAAAGTGAAGCCTTTACTGGTGTATCACTCAGAAATCCCAGAGCCTTCAAGAAACACAATGTTAACAAGAATAAATTTTGTGTGCATTGGAAGGCTAACACAAGGCATGGGTCACTACGGACATTTTCAAGGAATGGTTGACTGGAGTGTTTGGCCCTAGTGTGAAAAATACCTGAAGGAAAGAAATTGGGACTCAAGTGCCTCCTGTTACTGGACAATGCCCTGCTCATCCTCACAACTTGGAAGAGTTGTTGTCTGAGGAGTTCAATTTCATCAGAGTGAAGTTCTTGCCTCCTAACACCACTCCTCTCATCCAGCCCATGGACCAGCAGGTCATTGCAAACTTCAAAGTGTACACCAAAGCAGTGCTTCAGAAGTGCTTTGATGTGACCTCAGACACTGAATTGACCATAAGAAAGTTCTGGAAAGAACACTTCAATATCCTGCATTGCATAGGCCTTATAGGTAAGGCTTGGGAGGGAGTGACTTCCAGGACTTTGAACTCTGCTTGGAGACCACTGTGGCCAGATTGTGTTGAAAAGAGGGATTTTGAAGGATTTGAGGCTGACCCTGACCCTGACG
Source organism: Cherax destructor (assembly GCA_009830355.1). Lineage (NCBI taxonomy): Eukaryota > Metazoa > Arthropoda > Malacostraca > Decapoda > Parastacidae > Cherax > Cherax destructor. The sequence continues at coordinate 154,851 of WNWK01000750.1, forward strand.
ACCCGGCCTGTTGTGGAAGATATTCTGGCATTGGGAACAGCCTGGGGTTAGAGGTGAGTGGTGAGGATGTGGAAGAGTTGGTGGAGGAGCACAGGGTAGATCTAACAACTGAAGAGCTGCAAAGCTTCATCTGGAACAGCAACAGACCACAGCTGAGGTTATTGCTTCACAGGAGGAGGAAGAGAGAGAGGAGGAGGTGCCTTCTTCAGAGATTAAGGAAATGTGTTCTATGTGGAGTAGGTTGCAGACATTTGTTGAAAAACACCACCCTGAGCAAGCTGAAATGAGCCATCTGTGCAACCACTTCAGTGACAGAGCCATGTTGTACTTCAGGAAAGTATTAAAGAGTCGCCAGAAACAGAGGACTGTGGACAGTTATTTTTCTAGAAAGGGATCCAGTGACTCAAGCCGGTCCTAGTGGGATTAAAAGACCAAGAAGGGAAGTAACCCCAGAGAGGGACTTGTTACCTGAAGTCCTTTTGGAGGGGGATTTCCCTTCCAACCACTAACACCCTGCCCCTGTCATCCTCCCTATCTTCCAGATGCCTGCAACTCTCTTCAATAAAGGTAAGTAAATGTTATTTATATTATATTTTTTGTTAATATTTTTGGGTGGAACGGATTAATTGTATTTACATTATTTCTTATGGGAAATAAGGTTTCGAATTACGAAAGTTTCATGTTGAGAAATAGCTCCTGGAACGGATTAATTACGTTAGTCGAGGGACCACTGTATACCGATTATTCCAAGTGAAGCAATATTTGAAGTGCTAAACACCTTGAAACACATCTAATATCATAAGAAGCTAGTATACATAGTGTTAAACACTAAAAGCAATTAAAAAAAACAGGAACACAATCATATCTTGTCATCAGTAATTGTAAATATCGCTGGTGCTTTTATGCCGCTGTTGCCGATTAGTAATAAATTTTTTCTCTCCAACTTCAACATACCATAACATTGTAAGTCTTTATCAGATTTCTCTCATTTTAGTCTTATTCGATTCAGAAAAATAAACTTTAGCAATCTGTAAGAAAAAATACAAATACTTTTGAGAGAGAAAATCACGCTATTTATGAGTCTTTGCATATGAAAGGAGTGTTCTACAGTTACCCCAGTGATATACACGTTTCTGTAGTGCTAATGGGCCTCGAGTGTAAAATAATCTGTATGGTATTTATTGTATGTCTAATATAATTTTGGAAGACTTGATAGATAAATAAATTTAAAATAATAATGTAAATAAGCAACATTTTATAGCCATGAGCAACTTGCTTCTTCCCATCGTGGTGTCTTCATCATCACTCCTGGCTTCTTGGTTTGCCATAGTTCCTCCCACTTTGCCATATGGTGATTTTTATGTATTAGTGGACAAAATAATTGTGGCGTCAACACAAGAAATGTTGTAATGACTATAATTCATTGTAGAAACATCTTATGAAGACGGACATCAAAATGTTGCCAGATTATTGAACTATATTGTATAAACTTAACTAACTTTTTATTTATATATTTTTATTTTTATCCTGCACCACGCAGTTTGTCCCCATTATACACCCAGCATAGTGCTCAGTGTGCCAAATTCAATTTTTTTTTTTTTTTTTTTTTTTTTTTCAAAAATGTTCGATCCGCAGTTGGTTAAATCCATGGATACAAAAACCTGCAGATATGAAGAACCAACTGTACCTACACCCCTTGTCATTTTTATAAAGAGAAGTGTCACTATGAAGAAAGATATAATTTCTACCATCCTGAAGTGTGTAAAAACTTGCTTGAGGATGGAATACATTATGACTTAGACTTTATTTTTATATAAGAGGCACTAAGAGGTACAGACATGCACATTTTTTTAGGCTTAAGTTTTTTTTTCATGTTGGCTATATCCCACCGAGGCAGAGTGACCTAAAAAGAAAAACGAAAGTTTCACAAAATATTATCTTGCTTAACCTTTTCAGGGTTCAGACCCTCGATCTGAAACTTGTCCACTGGGTTCAAGAATTTTCCAAAAAATTTTGTTATATTTTCTTATGAAATGGTAGAGAATCTTTTTCTGAAGGTAATACGTAAAACAAAAAGTATGAAATTTGATGGAAAATTGACAAAATTATGCTCTCACAAATTTTGTTGCGCCAGCGATATTTACGCATTGGCGATTTTGCCCACTTTGATTCCCATTTTAGGCCAATTACAGTATTCCAGTAGACCAAATTCTTAGCTATTTCGCTAGTATTACTTCTGTTTTATCGATTGAGCACAAGAAATCACCCAATCAACTATTTCAACCACCCAATAAAGTGATTGGAGTTTGGTAATTTGGCCAATTTCACACAAAGTTCAGAATATTCCAATTTCAAAATAGGGCCCAGAATAAACAATGCAGGCATTTCTGACACTAAAATAACATTTTCTCTGTTTATTAGTTATGTTTCCAGGCTTTACAATTGAATTCCATTTTTATTTTTTATTCACATGATGAGTTTTTATTCACACCAAAAAATAGAAGACTTACTGTTATGCAGTATTGTAATAATTGTATAAATAATAGCAGCACATTTGTGAACGCACGTTAGACCCACCAGCAAAAATTAAACATTTCCGCTACTTTGAGCTGAGTTTCAAGCCATTTTCAGTACTAAAACCAATCAGAATCATCTCTATTTCTGTATAATATCTTCCATTCTATGAAATGAGACCAAGAAACCGCCAATACAATCGTAAAAAAACGTACGGAAATACACCACAATGTCGCTGTTTTAATAAAAAAAACATGGTCTCAGTTTTTTCTCATGCACTGCGTGCTGCAGGGTTTGTTTTATATGGTGCACACTTACCACATAGATGCATTCTCTCATATCTAGGCCCAAATTTACTGCTCACAGCATATCTGAGTGAGCTGAGCTCCTGACGTAGTACTACGGCTTGGACCCTGGCTTCAAAGCCGTAGAACTTCGGGACGGACCCTCAAAGGGTTAATATGGATGGGTAAAAAATATGAAGAATGCAGATGGGACAGAAGTGAACGAATTGGAAAAAGTTACTACATCCAGTAATACAACAGCTGTCACCTGCATTGGATGGAACAAGAGTAATTACACTAACCAGCATACATTAGGATAGAACTGTACACCCAAGAGTATTTACAACAGGTACTCTAGCATGAATGGGAACTGAACTGGTCTCGCCTCCAGTATTAAAATGGCCAATAATGTCACTGGTTCAGTGCAACCCTAGTAGAGTATTTTGCTTCCTCACTGTTTGCCAGTATTCAGATCCTAAAAGCAATGATGAAAAAAACAAATTCCTATCAGTTGCCTTCTCTTAGCAACAAAGGCAATGGTTGGAACTTTTACAGAAACTCACATTAGAGATTTCTGCGATAGCAAAATCTATATTTGAAAAGATAACTTGTATGCACGGAGGATGAACTCGTATGAAATACTCTCTTAGTTGGACAAAAGTGTTAAAATTCATCAAATGATATGTTATAAGTGCTTGTATTAAAAGTGAAGACCAGAATCTTGGTATCTGCATCATTCACAAGCCCAAACAACAGCAAAGGGATTCACTGAACAGATAGGGTAGGTAGATAGCTGCCAAAATATATATTTGGATTCCTACACCAAATAATATTCTTCTAGGAGATTTCACTCTCCTATATGTAAAATGGAAGATAACAGACAAGAGTTTTGAAATACCAGAAATAGTACTGAAAACAGTTGCTCAATGAGAACATATAAGGGAACTCCTAGGACTGAAAAAGTTTGCACTGAACCAACAGATAACAGAACCTACTAAAAATTAAAATGTTATATTTGAGCTTCACAAACAATGAAAAAACTAATTAGATATAATAATATCAAGTACAGTAAACCTAGATCACAAGCTCATTGAAGTGCAAATGAGCATAAATTTATGTGTGGATAACATAAGAGATAGTCAATGGGAAGAGATGTTTAGTAAATTTAATTTTGATAATCCAAGAATTGATTGGGATGAAATAAGCAGTCAGGTAACAAACATTCCATAGAAAACCATTCTGAGCACTCTTATCCCGGAACAATGTATGAAAAATCTGAATGCAGAAGCACACAAGATCTGTTTAAAATATATCCCACTGAAAAAACCTAAAAGATCAAACATAAAAAGAAAATGTAGAATACTTTAGAGTAAGGAAAAAAGGTTGCTAAGCTGTGCAAAACATGCAAATATCACAAGGAAAAAAATGATATAACCATCTGGGCCTCTTATAGTCCCACAAATGTAAATACATTTTGAACTATGAAAGACACTTGTCTCTTGAACCATGGGTAACCTCTCCCTCATCTACAGTATTACTAGTTGACAATTACACTGGGTAGGATTTGAAGACTGCAGCTGACACCTTCACAATGCCACACACACAAAAAAAGAAACAGAGTACAGAGGCAAACAAGGGCTTAACTAAGCATCTAGACCATTACAAGGGCAAGTATTAGGTACATACTAGTAATGACTTATTTCATGTGTCCCCCATGATCCCACATGCAAAAATGTTTTTCATTCTTCAAAAAGCAGCTTTATTTTATCATTATTATCTTTTTTTTTGTGCTGTAATTGTTGTCTCATGTTTTTATTTAACTACCAACTAGGTATTTTCATAATTTTCTCTATCATTCTACAGTACTCATTTTCTTCTGGGGAGTCATTTTGTAGGAATGTCTTTGGACTTACTTACTTTTTTAAAGTACAGTGGTCCCTCGGTTTTCGCTGAAAATTCGTTCCAGAATGCTGCTCAAGTGCCATTACCGAACGAATTTACTTCCTTAAGAAATAATATCACGTAGGTTAGTCTATTTCAGACCCCCAAAAATACACTTGCAACAGCACTTACGAAAATACACTTACATAAATGTTCGAGTTTGGAGATGCACGAAAACCGAGGGACCACTGTATATCTTACCTACTGTTTTTTAGATGTAGACAGTGTACTATGACTACATATTCTAATTTTAGTCCAACATGTTTATGAACAGATTTTTTCTGCCTTTTGCCATCTATGTATCTAAGAACTATTTTTTAATTTTCTCATTGTAACATTCAAATTGTTCACTACTTCATTAACATTAAACGAACTTCAAATGACAATTTATAATATATAATATAAAATTCTAATTTATATTTTCCTGTCAGTACAGTGATTACAATATTTTGTCACAAAATCTACACATTCATTATGTGCCTTGTTATTATTTTCTTCCATTTTCATTATTACATGGCACTTAATTCATTAAATTTCATCACTTATTTTTCACTCCATTGGCAATTAATTCAAATTGTCTTGTAGAGATTAGGCAGTTTTATTACTTATTTTGAAGAGTATTTTTGCTTCATCCATAAGCATGTTCATATACTGTTTTTTATTCACTCAAACCAAAAATTTATATAAATTAGAAACATTATGAAAGCAAGTATTGTTCCTTCTGGGACCCTTATGGTGATCTTTTTTCATGGAATTCCCTCACTCAACACAGATTAGAGTGATGTACAAGTTGAATAGATAGGGCCTCTGAAACAAAATTAAATATGAAGCAATTTTTTTATTCCAACAGAATTTAGCAGTTCATTACTCTGTTCATGATCTCTGAATTTACATGGACTTCTAGGGATGAAGGTCACAAAAATTCCATAGTTCAGCTGTATTCTTAGACTAAATATTCTGAAATTTGCTATATGGTCATTTGGTGTAGGTGTGATGGGTTCTCATTGTTTGTTGCAAAGAAATGTGAATTTTTATATTGTATTCTGTATTTTAAAGGTGTTGAGATTATTTTTCTTTGGTTATTTAGCTAGATATTCCAATGTGTGTATGAATTTACTCACATTGATATATCTTGCCTAAATAAGAAAAAAATACTCATAGACCAGTTACTGCTCAGAGTTGGCTTTCTTTTTATCCAGTCATTCAGATTGTCTGTTTGACCATGACATCCAGTTAATTGTTAGATGGATAAAAGAGCACCTAGTGTATTTGAAAGTTTTTACAAAAATTGTGACAGTATATAATACCCCTCTTTTTCAGTTAGTGATTTGATTTAATAATTAGTATCAAATATTGGTGCAGCTCCTTGGTTTTCTTTCCTTTTAATTTCCTGAAGTTATAATATTCTAATGTTTGTGGAATGTCCCTAACATCCTAATTTTCTTATAAATTCAAGGTAGTTTCCCCTTGAAATGTGTAAAGTATGTACTGTATATACTTTTACACTAGCTTGTTATGTTTGTTAGTTTTATGTATGGTACATGTACCGATGGTAAATTGAAGGGACACCTATCATTCTGAAAAATGAATATGCATGGTTGTTGTTTATTTTATTTTGGCAAGTGTTATTTTCTAATCCAGCTTAGTGTTTACTTACCCTGTATAGTAATTTAACCCTTCCTTTTATTATGTTGTCTACATCTTGATAATTTGATGTGGAGAAACAACACTGCATAAACTTATATTATAATGCATAAAACAGACTTATACTCTTTGTGTGTGCCTTGTTCATAGCATATGTCGGCTCGTAGCCTCTTCCACCAATCATAATGGTCAACATTCTGTTAATTTGTTAGTCCTGATTTTGAATTTCCCAAACTATTGTATTTTAATTTTTTGTTGTAAATATTTGCAGTAAGATTGTATATTAATATGATAACCCCTGGTGGTTTGCATCCAAAAAAGTGATTTATAAAGCATATTAGCAAAAAGCTAATATGCAGTATGTGATCAGCAGTCCGAAATTCTAGGTGATTTTAATTTTTTTCAGAAAGATGCCATATTTTGAGTTATACCAACTTATAACAGAAAACTGTGTGAAAATCAGCAGCCAATTAAGCCATGGAATTATTTCATTTGAAATAGTGTACCTTTTCCCAGGCCAAACTTTAAAATACTTAGTTTTACACATGGTGGCTTAATGTAGTTCTGAAATGTTTAAGTTTTTTATGCAAGACTTTGGGTGATTTATTTAAAGTAAAAAGGCTCAAAAATTTTATATACATTTTAAAGATAACTACTGGAAAGAAATGTTTTATAACTTTTTCATAGAAAGTTTGTCTCTGATATGTACTTTAGAGTGAATAACTTAGTAGTTTCACATAGTTTTAATTTCATATGCATATTTGGTACAGTACTGAGCTTTTTATACAGCTTGCTTCTCTTATATATTTCAGAAGTTATAGAATGGTTAAACTTTACTGACGAATTGCATTTCATTATTTGATAATATTTTCTGCAAGTTCTGTTTTTGAATATTACTGGAATTTTACGGGGACATTCATACATTATGTATTATTTTATTAAGCATTCCACTAATGGTTTATTGGCATTTAGATGATTAATTTGGATTTGCTGATTTTTTCCTTTACCTATGTGTATGAGTTGTAAAACATTTGCTGGGACAACTCCAGAACTTCTATATAGGAGAAGATTAAGTGTAGCAATCTGGTTGGAAGGGAAGGGAAAGTTGCTAGGGATTTTGTCTTGAAGCTTCTTTATTAGTAGTAGTGGTATTTTTATTTGTGGGGCTGATGGAAATTATGGAGGGGGTCCCCTCCCCCCTCTGTTCTGTCACTGAATACCTGTTATCTATGAAGTTTTGTTTCCTATGGTCCCACATATAATTTATATTGCTTATTATCAAAACTAGTAACACACTCATATGACAGTTTATTTATATGGTTCCGCAACATCATAAATTCGTATACAGTGCTATAAATCCATGTTGTATAAAACAGTGATTCAAGAAAAAAGATGTGGGAAATTGTTTTGTGATCTCATCTGTGTAATAACTGCTTACTGTTCTTTATTAAAGTATGTCTTAGTTCTTCTTATCTACATGTATGATTGATCATATATGCCACACACACACATTACTTATATCAGGCACGTGTAAACGTTATTCTGAGAGCTACAACATTAGTAATCTGAAAAGCTACACTCTTCTAAGCCAGAAAAGAAGCTAATTGGACAAGTGAAAAATAAAAGTCACAGTACTTTGGCTGGAACAATTCACAACTAACCCACAACTTAGAAATGAAACTTTAGATGGTGTTTTTATGGGTTCTGAACCCTCAACAAGCTGTTACTTAATAATGGTCCAAGACAGACCATAATCTTGTCTAAAGTATTATCTCCAAATTGTGGGTCAGTTATGTTCTGGGATGGATGATTCTACTTTCTTCAATGTCATAATTGGAGGCTCTTGGTTTGTTCAGAGCTATACAATACAATGTGTATTTTGAGAATATCTTCTTGGATAAATACGTCCTTCCAAATACTGTATTAATAACAATTTCCTTGCTTGAGTACAAAGTTTAAGATACTATATTAAGTGGAAAAGAATCTTTCCTCCATAAGTCATGCATGTTGTAAGAGGTGACTAAAATGCTGGGAGCAAAGGGCTAGCTAGTAACCCCTTCTGTATAAATTACTAAAAAGAAAAACTTTATAAAGCTGGGATGTTTGAATGTGCATAGATGTAATGCAGATGATAAGAAAGAGATGATTGCCAGTGTTATGAATGAAAAGAAGTTGGATGTCCTAGCTCTAAGCAAAACGAAGCTGAAAGGGGTAGGGGATTTTCATTGTGGAGAAATAAGTGGGATTAGGTCAAGAGTATCTGAGAGAGTTAGAGCTAAAGAAAGGGTAGAAATAATTTTGAACAATCAGTTATGGAAGGAGAAGAGGGAATATAAATGCATAAATTAAAGGATTATGTGGAGTAAAATAAGGGTCAGATGCAAAAAGTGGGTTATGATAAGTGCATAAACACTTATTATAACCTTAGAGAAGAGAGGAGTGTGGAGATGAGATTTTGGGAAATGCTAAGTGAATGTTTAGGAAGTTTTGAACCAAGTGAGAGAGTAATTGTGGTGGGGAACATGAATGCTAAACTGGGAGAAATGGTTATAGAGGGTGTGGTAGGTAACCTTTGGGTGCCAGGTGTAAATGATAATGGGGGAGCCATTTGATTGAACTTTGTATAGAAAGGGGTTTGGTAATAGGTAATAGTACTTATTTTAAGAAAGAAAGGATAAATAAGCATACAAGATATGCTGTAGGGGGTAATGACAGTAGCATGTTTAGATTATGTATTGGTAAATAAAAGACTGATGGGTAGACATCAGGATGTGCATGTTTATAGAGGTGCCCATAGATATATCAGATCACTTTTTAGTTGTACCTACAGTGGCATCAGCGAGTAAGAGAGAGGTGAAGGTATATAAATTAGAGGAGGAGGCAGTTAGGGTAAGATATGGACACCTACAGGAAGATGGGCTAGTGAGAGTATAGGCAGTGAGGTTGAAGAGGTATGGGGTAGATTTAAAAATGTAGTGTTAGAGTGTTCAGCAGAAGTGTGTAGTTACAGGAAAGTGGGTTTGGAAGCAAAGAAAAGTGATTCGTGGAGTGATGTGGTAAAGAGAGTTGTACGAGAGAAAAAGTTATCATGTGAGAGGTTTTTACAAAGTAGAAGAGATATGAGGAGGGAGGAGTATATGGAGAGAAAAAGAGAGATTAAGAGAGTGGTGAAGGAATGGAAAAGAAGAGCAAATGAGAGAGTGGGTGAGATGCTACCAATAAATTTTGCTGATAAGAAAAAGTTTTGGGGTGAAATTAATAAGCTGACAAAACCTAGGGAATGAATTGAATTGACAGTAAAAAATAGGAGGGGAGAGTTATTAGACGGAGGGAATATTTTGAGGTACTGTTAAATGTTGTTGAAGATAGGAAAGCTGTGATTTTGTGCATTGAGCATGGAGGTATAACATCTTGTAGGAGTAAGAAAGAGCCAGTTGTGAGTGGGGGGAAAGTGAGTGAAGCAATAGGTAGAATGAAAGGGGGTAAAGTGGCTGGGATTGATGGGATAAAGACAAATATTAAAAGCAGGTAGGGATATAGTTTTCGAATGGTTGGTGCTTTTATTTAATAAATGTATGGAAGAGGGAAAGGTAATTAGGGATTGGCAGAGAGCATACATAGGTCATTTGTGTAAAGGCAAAAGGGACAAGAGAAAGTGTAAAAATTATAGGGGAATGAGCCTGTTAAGTATACCTGGTTAAGTGTATGGTACAGTTAATATTGAAAGAATTAAGAGTAAGATGGGGAGCAGGATCACAGATGAACAGGGAGGCTTAAGGAAGGGTAGGGGTGTGTAGACCCAGTGTTTACAGTGAAGCACATAGGTGAACAGTATTTAGATAAGAGTAAAGAGGTTTTCGTTGCATTTATGGATTTGGAAAAGGCATATGATAGGGTGGATAGGAGAGCAATGTGGCAGATGCATGGAATAGGTAGTAGGTTACAGAAAGCAGTTAAGAGTTTGTACGAGGATAATGAGGCTCAGGTTAGAGTATGTGGGAAAGGAGATTATTTCCCAGTAAAAGTAGGCCTTAGAGATGCGTGATGTCATCATGGTTGTTTAGTACAGTAGGGCCCCGCTTTAAGGTGTTTTGCATTACGGCATTCCACCAATATGGACATTTCAAATTATGAGCAAAACTCTCTATATGGCTGACTTTCTAATACAGTCACTGCACCCATTCAGTTTGTTTACATTCTCTGTGAGCTCTGTGAGCACTGCATCTCTCCATTATGTCTGGAAACTTTCCAAAATTTCAAGTGTTTTAAAGTTATTTCATGTTTTATATATACTCTGATAATTATACTTGTGTACCTATACCTAAATAAACTTACACAGTGTGCTGGCATTTAGATACACATTAACCCTTTGAGGGTCCATGCCGTAGATGTATGCCTTGTCCACAGGGTCCAAGAATAAAAAAAAAAAAAACTTTTTTTTTGTTTTTTATGAAATGGTAGAGAATCTTTTTCTGAAGGTAATAAAACAAATAGTACAAAATTTGATGAAAAATTGGCGAAATTATGTTCTCGCGAATTTTGCTGCATCAGTGATATTAACGCATTGGCGATTTTGCCGACTTTGACTCCCATTTTAGGCCAATTACATTATTCCAGTCGACCAAATTCTTAGCAATTTCACTTGTATTACTTCTATTTTATTGACTGAGCACAAGAAATCACCCAGTCAACTGTTTCAACTATGTACCAAATAAAGTGATCGGAAATTGGTAATTTGGCCAATTTAACACAAAGTTCAAAATATTCTAATTTCAAAATAGGGTTCAGAATAAACAATGCAAGCATTCCTGGCACTAATCTAACATTTCTTCTGTTTATTAGTTACGTTTTCAGGCTTTACAAATGAATTTCATTTTGATTTTTTATTCACATAATGAATTTTTATTCACACCAAAAAATAGAAGATTTACTATTATGCAATATTGCAATAATTGTATAAATAATATCAGTGCATTCATGAACGCATGTTAGACCCACCAGCTGACGTGTATTAGACGCGTGACGTCATTTGTTTACTCTTCAACATCTTCAAAAATTTAACATTTCCGCTAATCTGAGCTCAGTTTCAAGCCATTTTCAGTGCTAAAACCAATCAAAATCATCTTTATTTCTGTAATATGTCTTCCATTCTATCAAATGAGACCAAGAAACCATGAATACAACTGTAAAAAACTCAAAAAACACCACAAATGCGCTGTTTTAATCCGAAAATACGGTCACAGTTTGTTTTTCTCATTATGCACTGCGTGCTGCAGGATTTGTTTTATGTGGTGCACACTTACCACATAGATGTATTCTCTCATATCTAGGCCCAAATTTACCACTCACAGCTTATCTGAGTGAGCTGAGCTCAAGATTTAGTTCTACAGCGTGGATCCAGGCTTCAAAGCTACGGGACGGACCCTCAAAGGGTTAAAATCACTAAGAGTGTCTTATTAGTCTTGAGGACGCCATATTAATTATAATAATAATACGCAATAATAATCTCTCTGAGACTCATTAAATGTTGTATATTACATTAATATAAACATTTTCATTAATCCATCTATGATATTTTTTCAAAATTGTAGTATAATAAACATGCTATGTAACATATAAACATGATGAATACACCCCACAGTAGAATAAATAAACATAAACATGAGATGTTACGTGTAGATGAATGTGTATGAACCAAAACCAGATGCGTTCATCTGCTTGTTTACATACTCCACTTCTCTCTTCTCTCTCTCATTTACTTGTTCTCTCTCTCTCTCTCTCTCTCTCTCTCTCGTTTATTCGTTTTACCTCGTTTACTCACCTCTCACCCTACATTAAGACTACAAATATTTTAAGGTAAGTAATTTTATCAGTCTAGGGCACTTTAAATGTTGTAGCATATTTCAGTACGTGGGGGTGGGGTGGGCTGGCCTGGCTGGCTACCATATCTCCCACACCTGACTTCCTACAAATACATACTACTCACCTCTCACCCTACATTAAGACTACAAATATTTTAAGGTAAGTAATGAGTATACTGTGTATGTATTTTACTTTTTATTGTTTTTAATGCCTAGTTCTATTGCTAACTTAATACAGTGGTCCCTCGGTTTTCGTGCATCTCCAAACTCGAACATTTATGTAAGTGTATTTTCGTAAGTGCTGTTGCAAGTGTATTTTTGGGGGTCTGAAATAGACTAACCTACGTGACATTATTTCTTAAGGAAGTAAATTCATTCGGTAATGGCACTTGAGCAGCATTCTGGAACGAATTTTCGGCGAAAACCGAGGGACCACTGTATATGTTAGCGTAAACTTATCTGGAATTTATATGCATTTATTAGTGGGAAAAAATGGCGTTCTGCTTTCTGGCGATGTCCGTTTTCCGGTGGTAGCCTGGAAACTGACTGCCTTTTGAGTGGGGCCCTACTGTATATTTATAGATTGGGCTGTAAGAGAAGTGAATGCTCAGGTGTTGGCAAGAGGTGTAAGATTATAAGATAAAGAATTTGACACAAAGTGGGAGTTGTCACAGTTGCTTTTTGCTGATGAGAATGTGCTTTTGGGAGATTCTGAAGAGAAGTTGCAGAGGTTGGTGGACGAGTTTGGTAGTGTATGTAAAAGAAGGAAATTACAAGTGAACAGAAGAAAGAGTAATGTGATGAGGATAACAAAAAATTTAGGTAATGAAAGATTGGATATCAGATTGAAGGGAGGGAGTATAGAGGAAGTGAATGTATTCAGATATTTGGGAGTGGAATTGTCAGCAGATGGGTTTATGTAAAACTAGGTGAATCATAGAGTTGATAAGGAAAAAAGGGTGAGTGGTGCTTTTAGGAGTCTATGGAGACAAAATAACATTATCTGTTTAAACAAAGAGGGAAATGTATGAGAGTATAGTTGTACCAACGCTCTTATATGGGTGTGAAGCATCATGGGTGGTGAATGTTGCAACAAGGAGAAGACTGGAGACAGTGGAGATGTTATGTCTGAGGGCAATGTACAGTATAAATATAATGTAGAGAGTCCATAGCTTGGAGATTAAAAGGAGGTGCGGGTTTCCAAAAGTATTATCCAGAGAGCTGAGGAGCGGTTGTTGAGGTGGTTCGGACATTTAGAGAGGATGGAATGAAATAGAATGACTTGGAGGGCTTATAAATCTGTATTGGGGGGAAGGTGGGGTAGGGGTCAACCTAGGAAAGGTTGGAGGAAGGGGTTAAAGGAGGTTTTGTGTATGAAGGGATTGGACTTTCAGTTGGCATGCATGAGCGTGTTAGGAGTGAATGGAGACAAATCATTTTTATGGCTTGATGCGCTGTTGGAGTGTGAGCACAGTAACATTTATGAAAGGATTCAGGGAAACAAGTTAACTGGACTTGAGTCCTGGAAGTGGGAAGTTCATTGCCTGTGCTCTGAAGGAGGGGTGTTGATATGTTGCAGTTTTCTAACTGTAGTGTAGGCATGTCTCTGGCAAGATAGGGATGGAGTGAATGATGATGAAAGTGATTCTTCTTTTTTGGGTTGCCCTGTCTTGGTGGGAAATGGCTGATGTGTTAATAAAATAAAGTAAAATAAATTTTTTAAGAATATCATTATATTTTGCCTTAACTTTATTGTATACAGTGGTCCTCGGTTT
>WNWK01000750.1:168969-181469 GCA_009830355.1 Cherax destructor
GGAATATAAAAGAAAAATAGAGATGATTTTGATTGGTTTGAGGATTTGTAAATAGCAAAAAATTTTCCCCCTTCAAAGAGTGAAAATATTTGATTTTTACCAACATTCCAGAGAAATAAATCACATCATTTCCCCCAAAATTCATCGAACTTGTCAGTCTGATATGCTTCATGAATGCATGACATTATTTGTATAATTATTACAATAAGCAAAAGAGTAAATTTTTCTTTTTTTTGTGAAAAAAAATTAAAAAGGGTTCATTTTAAAGCCTGGGAAATAACTAATGAAGAGAGGAAAGGTTATTTTAGTGCCAGGAATGCCTGCATTTTTTTTTGGGGAACCTTTTTTAAAAAAATTGGAATTTTTTTTGAAATTTGTGTGAAATTGGCCAAATTACCAATATTATTTTATCACTTTAGGGTAGTTGTGCTTTTTTGGGGGCAGTTTTTTTCTCAGTTAAAAATGGGCCATGCTATGAAATAGCTAAGAATTGGTCCGAACAATGTAAATGGCCTAAAATAAAACTCAGGGGAAAAAAATCGTTTTTTCATAAATATCAAACAGCAAACTTTAAAGCAAAATTTTTTTCCAAAAAAAATTTTTTGTACTTTTGTTTACTACCTTTGGAAAAAGATTCCCCCCATTTAAAAAAAAAAAATTTGGGGGAAAATTCGTGGACACTGTGATCACTTTCAGATTGGAAGTCTGGTCACATAGGGGGTTAAGGTGTCCTAAAATTTTTTATTATATTTTTTTTTTTTTCTTTTCTTTTCTTTTCTTTCCAAGTCGGTTTTTTTCCCCCACCGAGGCAGGGTGACCCAAAAAAAAACCCCCAAAAAAAAAATACTTTAATCATTCAACATTTCCCCCCTCATCATACAAAACTGTCTTTGCAGAGGCACTCAGATACGACAGCTGAGAATAAGTCCCTCCCAGCGTCACTATCCCAGCCCCCTCCTTTAAAGTGCAGGCATTGACTTCCCATTTGGACTCAAGTCCCTAAATAAATTAACTGGTTTCCTGAACCCCTTCAAAAAATGTTACCCTGCTCACACCCAACAGCCGGGCCACCCCCCAAAAAAACCATTCGTCTCCATTCACTCCTATCTAACACGTCACACATGCTTGCTGGAAGTCCAAGCCCTCGCCCACAAAACCTCATTTACCCCCCCCCAACCTTTTCTGGGGGAAAACCCCCCCGATTTAAAACGTTTAAGTCATTCATTTTTATCCATTCTCTCAAAAAACCCAAAACCCCCCTCAAAACCCCCCAGCCCTCTGACTAATACTTTTTGTAACTCCACCCCCTCCCTTTTTTACACTCCGAATTTTCTCCATATTTACACCAAAATTGCCCAGACAGGACATTCCACTGCCTCCAGCTGCCTCCCGCGCATTTTAACCCATGCTTCACACCCATATAAGAGTGTTGGTACCACTATACTTTCGTACATTCCCTTTTCTTTGCCTCCATTATTATTATTGCATCTTCACTAGTGAGACAGTGATTTTAATGTGTACCTGCATACAGGCATAATGTGTAAGTTTATTTAGGTATAGGTACACATAAGTACAGTTATCAACTTTTTTTTTTTTTCTCAACAAGTCGGCCGTCTCCCACCGAGGCAGGGTGACCCAAAAAGAAAGAAAATCCCCAAAAAGAAAATACTTTCATCATCATTCAACACTATCACCACACACATACATAATCACTGTCTCTGCAGAGGAGCTCAGATACGACAGCTGAGAATTGTCCCTCCCAGCTGTCACTATCCCAGACCCCTCCTTTAAAGTGCAGGCATTGTACTTCCCATTTCCAGGACTCAAGTCCAACTAAATCAATTAACTGGTTTCCCTGAATCCCTTCACACAATTTTTCCCCTGCTCACACTCCAACAGATCGTCATGTCCCAAAACCATTCGTCTCCATTCACTCCTATCTAACACGCTCACACATGCTTGCTGGAAGTCCAAGCCCCTTGCCCACAATACCTCCTTTACCCCTTCCCTCCAACCTTTTCTAGGACGACCCCTACCCCGCCTTCCTTCCCCTACAGATTTATACGCTCTCCAAGTCATTCTACTTTGATCCATTCTCTCTAAATGACCAAACCACCTCAACAACCCTTCTTCAGCCCTCTGACAAATACTATACTATATAAAATACGCAATAACTTTAAAACACATGAAATTTTAGAGTTTCCAGACATAGCAGATAGAAATGGAGCTCACGGAGGATGTAAACAAACAGTGTGTTGCGAAGATGCTATAATAGCAAATCAGGGAGCTGTATAAACAAATTTTTGGTTATTTGAAATGTCCGTATTAACAAATCGCCAGAAAGTGGGGCCTTTCTGTATTTCTGGTCCTGAAACCTTTTCATTCTATCAAATAATACCAAGAAACAGCCAATAAAACTATAAAAAACATCATAGAAAACTCCTCTGTTGCTGTTTTAAATCAAACATTTGATCCTGCACTGCGTGGGGCAGGATTTTTTTTTTTTATACTGTACATGCACCATGCAGAACCATTCTCTCGTATCTAAGTCACAGTTTACCATTTACAGTCTATCCTAGTGAGGTGAGCTCATGACGTAGAACTACACCAGGGATCTTGACCTCGATGACGTAGTTCTACGTGACGGTCACTAGAAAGGTTAAGGGAAAGCCTACTTAATGCACACAACCGCCCTCACCTCAGTGCTCCATTTGCATGCATCCCATACCATACCTCTGCAACATGCCTCTGCTATACCACTTGCCTCCACCCATTCCCTGCCTCACATCCAGCATCCTTCACCTCTACAACTGCTCCATGGCCTCATGCCTTCACCAATTCCATCCCAACCAGTAACCTTTACCAACACAACTCTCACACACAATTTCCCCTATACCCACATTCCTACATCTACACTGTTCCCCATCGGCCATATTTCCCCACTACCCCTAAATCACACCTTGCCCACTCCCTGTCCTCACATGTACCATTTCTTCACAACCACACACCAACACTTTACCCAACCTTTCACCCTAACTTGCCTTCCACACACTTAACCACCCACCACCCTCTTTATGCCCACAGCACCTACTGCATACTCACCCACCACCCTCACTAGGCCACTGACACAACCACACCTTTCACCCACACCACCCTCACAGCTTCAAGCCCATGCAGCCCCACTCATAACGATACTCCCCCAGCCCTATGTCCACTCCTTACCCATGCTTTCAATGCCCACACACCCTAACATACCATCCACACACCTAGTCAAGTAGCCACTCACCACCCTCACTACCACCCACACTAACTGCACACTCCCCCATTCTGTCACTCATACTGGACCACTGATAATGCCAACCACACCATTACCATCACACCACCTTGTTGCTTCTGGCCTGCATCCCCCACCCCTCTCCACTGCCCAGCATCCTCCATCTCCCAACACCAGCCTTCAGCTCCTGCTCCCACTTTTCCACCACTTGGTCTCCATCTCCCATACAAGCAGTCTCCCAATCCCCACCCCACACCCCAACTTCTCTAACATCTCTTGCCTAACCCCTGTCATGTACTTCCCCACCACTCTTAACCTTTCCTTTATAATCCCCCATACTGTTGCAATGAGTAGGCTAACTGAACAATAAGACACCTTCATCTGCTATCAGAGATGTGGATGCAGGATCTTTGACTGATACACATAATTACATTGACCTAAAGTTACATTATCATTTTTTACAATTTTGAGATCTAAAAAAAATTTAGGTGCTTTTTTTGGGGGGCGTGTAAAAAACATAACCCCATTTTTCCCATGATTTCTTAAGTTCATTTTACACGACTTATTATTACTAGGCACTTTCAGGCACATAATTACCATGTTAACTGAAGACCAACTGTAGTACAAGATGTCAGTGATGGTGGTAAAGATTGGGGTACTATAATAAAGGAAGAATTTGTAGCATCTTCCTGTGAAAAAAGGGGAAGGGTGGTAGGCCTTTGCAGTATCCCTGGCATATCTTAGTATCATTTGATCATGGTGTCACTGTTGGATAGGAATCATTTGGTCAGTTTTGGATGCACTTTAGTTGCCTGACTTTTAGTATGACATTGGCACCATAATGCCTGTATCTAAGCACTTTAATCTGCGTAAATCACTTTAATGAATTATTATTATTTTTTTTTTTTTTCAATAAGTCGGCCGTCTCCCACCGAGGCAGGGTGACCCAAAAAGAAAGAAAATCCCCAAAAAGAAAATACTTTCATCATCATTCAACACTTTCACCTCACTCATACATAATCACTGTCTTTGCAGAGGCGCTCAGATACGACAGCTGAGAATAAGTCCCTCCCAACTGTCACTATTAACTTGGGTTCATTAAATTCCATGATGTGTCCTTATTCTGTTTTCTGTTGCAAGTGCCTAGAAACAAATACATACTGAGAAGTAGCAGTTAACAATACCTTACCACAGAAGTCAGGCTACTATTGTGAATCCCAAACCTTGGCCAAACAATTGCTGCTCAATACTGACACTGCCATTGGATGATATCAAGTTATGCCAGGCATCACTATAGGAGGCCTACCAGCCCACATCAAGCAGATACTGCCAACTCCATCTCTATTATGATATCCCACTTTTGACCCATGTTCACCTGATCTTTTGTACTATATATGTACTGGTTGTTCTAGCTACTTTGTATTAGGCCTGAAGAAGCTGCTCATGGCTTGATCAGTGCATATATGTGTTGTGTCTACAACTTGTTGGTATCACTATACCAGTTTCACCAACACTTGCCAGACTTCACCCTGGATTACATGAAGCTTTAAGGTAACCTTGAGAGGGTGTAGAGAAAGGCAGTGAAGCTTGTATCTTCCTATGAATAACAGGTTAAGTGCTTGATATGTTCTTCCTTAGGAAATGGAAGCTATAAGGATATTTATTTAAAGTCTTTTAGATGCTAAACAAATTTATAATTTTCAAACATGTACAACTGCTTAAAGTACAAGGTGATTCAACAATGCAAAACAGTGGCTTGCAAACCCAACACAAAGGGGGCATTACATCGGTAAAGTTTTTTCCTTCAAATTTTTCTGAAATTTTAAATGCAAAAGCAAATCAGCCATTAAAGATTTAATTCAGCTAACACTTTACAAATGTTGTATTCTATTAGGTGCATTACAGGAGCTGACTGTCGTCTCTGGAACCTTGATGTTTTCCAATAAAATTGTAAAAAGTATGAAATTTCAGAGAGATCGGTTAGCAAATTTGTAAAATATCAGTATGTATTTGAAAAAAATAGAGTATACATTAATACAGTGGAACCTCGGTTGTCAAATTTAATTAGTTCCAGATGTCGATTCGACAACCAAAATGGACGACAACCAAAGCCATTTTTCCCGTAAAGAATAATTTAAATAGAATTAATCCATTCTGAAATGCAGGCGAGAGAGATACATGATAATATACACTTGGAAAATCCTAGAGGGATTAGTACCAAACTTGTACACGACAATCACTCCCTATGAAAGCAAAAGACTCGGCAGGAGATGCAACATTCCCCCAATGAAAAGCAGGGGTGCCACGAGTACACTGAGAGAGAACACAATAAGTGTCAGGGGCCCAAGACTGTTCAACTGCCTCCCAGCATATATAAGAGGGATTACCAATAGACCCCTGGCTGTCTTCAAGAAGACACTGGACAGGCACCTAAAGTCAGTACCTGACCAGCCTGGCTGTGGTTCATACGTCAGTTTGCTTGCAGCCAGCATTAACATCCTGGTTGATCAGACCCTGATCCACCATGAGGCTTGGTCTCAGACCGAGCCGTGGGGGCATTGACCCCCAAAACCCTCGGTGTTTTAAACCAAAAACACAAAGGTTTTTTTTCTCATTGTGCACTGTGTGCTGCAGGATTTTTATACTGCGCACACTGACCACTCAGACCCATTCTCTCATATGTAGGCCTACGAGCTTTCTCCTGCAAGATTTGAAGCCACTAGAATTTTGGCGTAATATTACGGGACCAACACTGGCTTGCAAATCGTAATATTACAGGACCGACAGTGAAAGGGTTAATATGTCAGGCAACTGTCCTTCTGGTGTTGTTTCTCTTCTTTGTCTCTTTTCACCACTAACACCTTGTTCTGGCTCACTGGTTCTTTGTCTCACTAAAAAACCTGTCCGGTGAGGTTTGTTCAGGCTCCATTTTAACACTTGTCTAAATTGAGAAATTACTCTGACGTTATACGTACATGTTAGAAAGACGGATGGCCGCTGCTTTGTCTGGATGGCATTTTTCAGTAAACTCCTTCACTTCACACCATTTAGCACACATTTCCTTGACAAGTGCAATGAGCACATCATCCCTTCCCTCCTCTTCCTCTGATGACAGCTCCTCCACTGCAATCTGTTGCTGCTCCTTCTGAAGGTCTACAAGTTCTTCTTTGGTGAATTCAGTTCTGTTTTCCTCCAACTCCTCCACATCTTCAGTTACCTCTAGGTCCAAGGTCTTCCCCAGGGACAATATCCTCTACCGGCTCAGGCTCATCTTCAAAGCCTTCAAAATCCCTGGCTGCCACAAAGTTAGGCAACAATTTCTTCCATGCTGACTGCACAGTCCTGGAAGACTCATTCCCCCAGGTTTTGTCTATAAGCCTCAAGCAGGTGAGGATATTGAAATGGTCCTTCCAGAACTCCCTGAGAGTTATATTTGTTTCTGAAGTGATTTCAAAACACCTTTCAAAAAGTGCTTTGGTGTACAGTTTCTTGAAGTTAGAAATGACCTGCTGGTCCATGGGCTGGATGAGAAGAGTGGTGTTAACCCTTTGAGGGTTTTTGACGTACTAGTATGGCTTACACGCCAGGGCGTTTGACGTACTAGTACGCCTAAATTCTAGCGCCCTCAAATCAAGCAGAAACAGGCTGGTAGGCGTAGATGTGAGAGAATGGGTCTGTGTGGTCAGTGTGCGCAGTATAAAAAAAATCCTGCACCACACAGTGCATAATGAGGAAAAAAAAACTCCGACCGTATTTTTGGTTTAAAACAGCGACTTTGCACTCTATTTTCGTATGGTATTTATGATTATATTCTCGTTTTCTTGGTCTCATTTGATAGAATGGAAGATATATTAGAGAAATAGAGATAATTTTGATTGGTTTCTCAATGACAAGTACCTAGAAATTGAGCGCAAAGTAGCGAAAATGTTCGATTTTGTCCGATTTTCAAGAGTAAACAAATCACACCACACGTACAATATACATCAACTGGCGACTCTAATATTCTTGCACAAGTGTGCTGATGTCATTTATACCATTTTTACAATGATGCAGTAGTATACATAACAGAAAATCTTCAATTTATTGTGAGAATAAAAATTCAAAATGGAAAGCAAAAGTAATGTAAGAGGGGCCTGGACACGTGACTAATGGACTGATAAAATGTTATTCGAGTGCCAGGAGTGTCTGTCTCGTTTATTCTGGACTCTATTTTGAAATTGGCATCTTTTGAAATTTGTGTGAAATTGGACAAATTGCCAATTTCTGACCACCTTATTGGGTAGTTGAAATCGGTAAATTGGCGGTTTCTTGTACTCAATCGATAGAATAAATAGAGTTCTAGCGAAATAGCTATCATTGTAGTAGACTGAAACATTGGAATGGGCCGAAAATAGGGCTCAAAGTCGGCGAAATCGCCGATGTGTAAATAGCATCGATACCGCTAACTTCGCGAGAGCATAATTCCGTTAGTTTTCGATCAAATTTCATAATTTTGGTGGCGTTATGATCGGAAAATGATTCTCTATCATTTCATAAGAATTTTTTTTTTTTTTTTTTTTTCCGAAAATGTTTCGACCCTGAGAGTGAGTTAAGAATCGGGGGCTCGACCCTGAAAGGGTTAAGAGGCAAGAATTTCATAGTTATAAAACTGAACTCGGCCTAGGAAAGGTTGGAGGGAGGGGGTAAAAGAGGTTTTGTGTGCGAGGGGCTTCGATTTCCAGCAAGCATGTGTGAGCGTATTTGATAGGAGTGAATGGAGACAAATGGTTTTAATACTAGATGTGCTGTTGGAGTGTGAGCAAAGTAACATTTATGAAGGGATTCAGGGAAACCGGCAGGCCGGACTTGAGTCCTGGAGATGGGAAGTACAGTGTCTGCACTCTGAAGGAGGGGTATTAATGTTGCAGTTTTATAACTGTAGTGTAAAGCACCCCTCTGGCAAGTGATGGAGTGAATGATAATGAAAGTTTTTCTTTTTCGGGCCACCCTGCCTTGGTGGGAATCAGCCGATGTGTTAATAAATAAAAAAAAATGAACTCTATCAACTTATTTTCCAAGATTGGAGGGTGAGCAGGAGCATTATCCATAAGTAAAAGAGCTGTGATTGGCAATTGTTTTTTAATGAGGTGCTTTTTGACAGTGGGAGCAAAGATCTCATAAAAAAAATTGTCATGTTACCCAATCTTTCGTGTTGGCCCTCCACATTACAGCCAATTTGTTTTTCCATAACATTATTCTTCTTTAAAACTCATGGATTTTCGGAATGATAAACAAATAAGAGCTTCAATTTCAAGTCCCCACTTGCATTACCACACAGTAACAGTGTGAGCCTGTCTTTCATTGGCTTGTGTCCTGGCATTGACTTTTCCTCTTCAGTTATGTAGGTCCTCTTGGGCATTTTCTTCCAGAAAAGCCCTGTATCATCACAATTAAATACTTGTTGGAGAAGAAACCCCTCAGCCTCTACATACTCTTGGAATTCAGTAACATACTTTTCAACAGCCACTTTGTCAGCACTAGCAGCCTCCCCATGCCTAGCCTCACTATGAATGCCATTTCTTTTCTTAAAATTATCAGACCCATGCTGTCGACTCATTATCCAGTGTGCATTCTGTGAGCACGTGACCCGAGCCGTTTGCGTTGTCGATCGACAACCAAGAGAACATACGAAAACCAGGATATTTTTTTCTTGAATTCCTCGTTCAAAGACCGATTTGTTCGACAAGTAATGCAGTCGACAACTGAGATTCCACTGTATGTAAAATGTCCATTTAAAGTAAAAATTATTAAAAATGTATTACCTTGGGTATTTTTGGCAACTGTTGTACATCATCTGTTATTTGTAATTTGCATTGGTTCATACGTATATATTTTTATTATATCAATTAAATCTAAAATTTGTAAAGTTCTAACTTTATTTAAGTTTTTTATATACATCGTTGATGGGATTAATAAATATTACCCTCAGTTGAGATGAGCATGTTGGTAAGCTAGTCCTTTTTTCCAAACCCAATTAAATGTGGAATGAAGCATGACAGATATGTGAGTAAGCATGCGTGTCCTTGGCATTAGATTAAAAAAAAAAAAACTGGAAATGCATGGCTCCTACTCTTAAACCTATGATATGCTTAGCTGTGTGTTTTTCTTCAAGTCTGATGCTCTGAATATTTAGATTTGCTTTTCTTAAATGTAATTTATTTACACAAATATGATTATCATTTATTTAGCTAACTGTTCATGATGCAATACATATTTATGAAAAAAAGGTTTCAGTTACTAAGAGCTTTTATATAAATTTAACTATGAAAATTTACAAGGCCCCAAAACAAGTTTGAAATATAATATCTTTAGGTATTTCATATAACTGGCAGACGTCTGATATAGAAGTCAGCAGTTTGACAAGACACCTTTAACTTGTTTACAGAATTTTGTTGAACCATCAAGATTACAATGACAAGAGCACTTTGGTCCTTAACTGCCTGCTTTCACCACCATCTCTGCCACAACAGCCATCTCCACCATATATAGTCTTGGTTGTCAGCTCATCTTATCATCCTCCCCACCCACCCTCCCTCTTCCCCATAAATTCAGCCAATCTGGAAATGCCCAAGCGGGACATCAAATACAAGCTCAGGACTTGAATATTGATAGTGCGTGAGACTTACCGGCTTGTCCAGTTGCAGCTTGTGTACAGTATTGCTTAGTTTGTATTTTATTGACGAATGGATGTGTCATGTTATAGCTGTGTGCAACTTAGGGATTGTTACATGCTAAGCAAATTTGATCCTTAAGCAGTTATGAATGGTCTATTTTTTCATAAATAACCTAAGGTATATGATACTGTTACTGCTATTGATTATTCAATGATAATTGGTAATAGACTTTTTTGCAAGTACCATTTATACTGTTAATAATTTTATTAGACAATTAACTTGAAAGACTGAAGGAATTTTTATTTTTAGGATCATTGTGTAAATGAGGTTATTTAAAGAAATCTATTTATTCATTTGTATGTATACTGTTTTAGAGTTTTTACCATATTATATTTGAATGGTAATTTGAAAACTTATTAAAGAGATAAGGTTTGCTATGGTAAGATATGCTCTAAAATACCTTTTGTATTGTTGCATTCCAGCTTCTAATCTTTAAAGAGGTCATTCACTACTTATTTTCTTAAAAGTGTAATTGAGATTATTCATCAAATGTTGCAGTACATATGACAAAAAAAAAATTCACTGAATGTAAAAAATAACTAAAGAAATCCATTCTTTCTCAGGGTAACGAGGACATGGATAGATATATTTTCTCTCTGAGATTTATTAGACATAGATAAATATATTTCCAGATAAATAATGGGAATCGGACTGTACTGTGTATGTGTTTAATGTCAAAATGTGATAGGTTGTGAACATAAAGCATTTTGAAAATAAAACTTAAAAATTCAAATATATTTCCAAAACATTCACTTGTATCAGAATAAAAAATTTCAAGGTTATTTTAAAAAGCTGCAACATGAGAAAGTGTCAGCAAAGTCAGTTATTTCTTATAATCCTTGGAGAACGAATAAGTCACTGAGGCAAAAGAGGACACAAGTAGTCTTGTTTTATCCATTTTCATACACAATCACTGTACTTTGTACAACCTCACATTTATAAGCTGGTGAGTAATAGCAAGTAGAACTAAATGAATTCTTTCAAATTACATCTTGACTCATTTTAGTATATATTAAATGGAAAATACAAAAGCATTCTCCCAGAAAAAAATATTTTTTACATATTAAGGGTACACAACTATGGAGCAATTTTTAATTACTTAAAAAAAAATTATCTGTTAAATCATTTCCACAAAGGTAAGGTAAGATAGGTACACTAAAGATAAATGATAAATCATGAAATTATAAGGAGTGGTAATATCAATGCTGATATGCACAAATAACCTACATTTAGGAGACTGAAACCAAGTCGGACAAAAAGTCGTCATAAGTTCAGTGGTACCTCGGTTTACGATGTTATCACCTTACGTTATTTTCGGTAACCGATATTTATAACGTAAGAAATTTGTTTGTGGTTTACGATGTTTGCTTCGGTTACCGACATTCGTACCGGACCTGTCCGCTTGGCGCCCAGCTGAGCGCGCACTCCAGGGAGCGTCAGTGCTATTGTTTACAAGCGAGAGCGACCACCCACCCACACCCACGCATTCATACCAGTATATTGTCATTATTCCACTGTTTTTAGTGCTTGCAACTGCTAAATAAGCTACCATGGGTCCAAGGAAAGATCCTAGTGCTAAGCCTGTGGCAAAGAGGAACAGAAATATATGTACGATAGAAGTGAAGAAGGAGATAATAGAAAAATATGAAAGTGGAGTGCGTATCAGTGAGCTGGCCAGGCTGTATGGTAAACCCTATTCTACCATCGCTACCATTGTGGATAAGAAATATTTAAGTAAAATCAAGGAAGCTGTTGTTGCAAAGGTGCATCTGTGATCACAAAACAGAGACCACAAGTGGTGGAAAATGTGGAAAGGTTGTTGTTGGTGTGGATCAACGAGAAACAGTTAGCAGGAGATACTGTTTCGGAGGGAATAATATGTGAAAAAGCAAGGCAGTTGCATGATGATCTCCTTAAGAAAATGCCTGCAACGAGTGAAGTGAGCGAAATTTAAAGCCAGCAGAGGCTGGTTTCAAAAATTTAAGAAGCGTACTGGCATACATAGTGTTGTGAGGCATGGTGACGCAGCCAGTTCTGACAAAAGTGCGGCTGAAAAATATGTTCCTGAATTCCAGGAGTACCTAGAGGCTGAACAATTCCTCCCCCAACAAGTGTTTAATTGTGATGAAACAGGCCTGTTTTGGAAGAAAATGCCCAACAGGACCTACATTACTCAGGAGGAAAAGGCACAGCCAGGACATAAGCCTATGAAAGACAGGCTAACGTTGATGCTTTGTGCCAATGCAAGTGGTGATTGCAAAGTGAAGCCTTTACTAGTGTATCTTTTGAAAATCCCGAGTGTTTGGCAGATGCGGTGTCAGCAAGTCTAACTTGTGTGTGATGTGGAAGTCTAACAAAAGGCTTGGGTCACAAAGGACATTTTCTTAGATTGGTTCAATGAAGTGTTTGGCCCCAGTGTGAAGAAATATCTATTGGACAATAATTTGCCACTTAAGTGCCTCCTGATAATGGACAATGCTCCTTGTCATCCTCCAAACTTGGTAGAGAAAATT
>WNWK01000750.1:188969-276469 GCA_009830355.1 Cherax destructor
TTGATTTCTACTTTCTTTGCCAGGATGGAAGTGATTGTTGATTTGTTTTTCCCATACATCCTGGCAAGTTCCAGCACCTGCACACCACTCTCATATATTTCAATAACTTCTTTCTTAAATTCCATTGTGTTTCTCACTTTCTTTACCAAAGGAACTTTACTAGGAACTTTCTTTGGGGCCATGGTTACTTATTTCGCAGTTGCACTTAATCAATAACCACCAAAAACAATGGATTATAGCGAAATGTTTGGATGAATGAGCAGAAGCTTCCTCACTCTCCCAGAGACACAGCCACACTGACTCAGGAACACACGAGTGGCTGGCATCGGGCAGGTTGAGCATCCAATACGGCTGATAACCGGAAGAAAATTTCGGCCGATAACTGAGTTGGCCGATAAGAGGAACGGCTGATAACCGAGGGTCCACTGTACTTGGCTAAAAATGTCAGGAAGCAGAGGATAACTTCATGCTCAGAAAATGATGAAACAGGAAGAGTACAAGCAATGCTGGAGGTGCCAAGAGTAAGAATAAGCATGAAAGTTTTGGTTTTGAAAAACAGGTACAGTGGAACTCCGGATTTCGTATGCACTGAATATCGTATGTTTCGGATTTAGACCACTTTTTTGGGCAAAATTTTGGTCCAGATTTCGTACCTCCACCCGGAAATCGTACATATCAGATATGTCTGCCTGCCCGGGATGCCGCCACTCATACGTACGTGTCTCAGTCTGGCTCTGTCACTGGTTGAGTGAGCATTACTTCATGCGTTCATCCGAAACATTTTGTAATAATCCATTGTTTTTTGTGCTTAACTATTGAGTGTGACTGCGAAATAAGCCACCATGGGCCCATAGAAAGTTCCTAGTGCCAGCCCTTTGGTAAAGAAGGCGAGAAACACAATAGAATTCAAGCAAGAGATTGTAGAAAAATACGAAAGTGGCGTATGTTTAGCCGAGCTTACCAGGATGTATGGGAAGTCAAAATCAACATTCTATTCCATCCTGGCAAAGAAAGTAGAAATCAAGGAAGCTAAAGTTGCGAAAGGGGTAAATATGCTAACGAAACAGAGATCACATACGCCAACAAGAGTCTTCAATAAAGGTATGTAATAGTGATTTAAATGTTCATTTATCCATTTCATTAGTGTTTTATATTTATTTCTCATTGTTTTCTGTATGTAAAACTATAGTTATTCTTTAAAAAATGTATTTTTTGTTAATATTTTTGGGTGTCTGGAACGGATTAATTATATTTACATTATTTCTTATGGGAAATACTCTTCGGTTTTCATACGTTTCGGATTTAGACCAATCTTCTGGAACGGATTAAGTACGAAATCCGGGGTTCCACTGTATATTAGATATTTACATCTTTATTTACTACAAGTACATGTACATGTACAGGTGGGCTAGTGCAAGTACGAGTAGTGGGGGGGGTTGAAGAGAGTTGGGATAGTTTTAAAAATGCAGTATTAGAATGTGGGGCAGAAGTTTGTGGCTATAGGAGGGTGGGTGCAGGAGGAAAGAGGAGTGAGTGGTGGAATGAAGAAGTAAAGGGTGTGATAAAAGAGAAAAAGGTAGCTTATGAGAGGTTTTTACAAAACAGAAGTGTTAATAGAAGAGCAGAGTATATGGAGAGTAAAAGAAAGGTGAAGAGAGTGGTGAGAGAGTGCAAAAGAAGAGCGGATGAAAGAATGGGAGAGGCTCTGTCAAGAAATTTTGCTGAAAACAAGAAAAAATTTTGGAGCGAGATAAACAAGGTAAGAAAGCCTAGGGAACGAATGGATTTGTCAGTTAAAAACAGAGTAGGGGAGTTAGTAGATGGGGAGCTGGAGGTATTGGGTAGATGGCGGGAATATTTTGAGGAACTTTTAAATGTCGATGAAAAAGGGAGGCGGTAATTTCATGTACTGGCCAGGGAGGTACAACATCGTTTAGGAGTGAAGAAGAGCAGGATGTGAGTGTGGGGGAGGTGCGTGAGGCATTACGTAGAATGAAGGGGGTAAAGCAGCTGGAATTGACGGAATCATGACAGAAATGTTAAAAGCAGGGGGGGATATAGTGCTGGAGTGGTTGGTATTTTTGTTTAATAAATGTATGAAAGAGTTCCAGGTACCTAGGGATTGGCAGAGAGCATGTATAGTTCCTTTATATAAAGGGAAGGGGGATAAAAGAGAGTGTAAAAATTATAGGGAATAAGTTTACTGAGTATACCAGGTAAAGTGTATGGCAGGGTTATTATTGAAAGAATTAGAGGTAAGACAGAGAGTAGGATTGCAGATGAGCAAGGAGGCTTTAGAGTGGGTAGGGATGTGTAGATCAAGTGTTTACAGTGAAGCATATATGTGAACAGTATTTAGAAAAAGGTAGAGAAGTTTTTATTGCATTTATGGATTTAGAAAAGGCATATGATAGAGTGGATAGGGAGCAATGTGGCAAATGTTGCAAGTGTATGGAATAGGTAGTAAGTTACTGAAGGCTGTAAAGAGTTTTTATGAGGATAGTGAGGCTCAGGTTAGGTGTGTAGGAGAGAGGAGATTACTTCCGGTAAAAGTAGGTCTTAGACAGGGATGTGTAATGTCACCATGGTTGTTTAATATATTTATAGATGGGGTTGTAAAAGAAGTAAATGCTAGGGTGTTGGGGAGAGGGTGGGATTAAATTATGGAGAATTAAATGCAAAATGGGAGTTGACAGTTACTTTTTGCTGATGATACTGTGCTTATGGGAGATTCTAAAGAATAGTTGCAAAGGTTAGTGGACGAGTTTGGGAGAGTGTGTAAAGGTAGAAAGTTAAAAGTGAACATAGATAAGAGTAAGGTGATGAGGGTATCTAACGATTTAAATAAAGAAAAATTGGATATCACATTGGAGAGAGGGATTATGGAAGAAGTAAATGTTTTCAGATATTTGGGAGTTGATGTGTCAGCGGATGGGTTTATGAAGGATGAGGTTAACCATAGAATTGATGAAGGAAAAAAAGGTGAGTGGTGCATTGAGGTATCTGTGGAGACAAAAACGTTATCCATGGAGGCAAAGAAGGAATGTACGAAAGTATAGTGGTACCAACACTCTTATATGGGTGTGAAGCATGGGTTGCAAATGCTGCAGCGAGGAGGAGGCTGGAGGCAGTGGAGATGTCCTGTCTAAGGGCAATGTGTGGTGTAAATATTATGCAGAAAATTCGGATTGTGGAAATTAGGAGAAGGTGTGGAGTTACTAAAGGTATTTGTCAGAGGGCTGAAGAGGGGTTGTTGAGGTGGTTTGGTCATTTAGAGAGAATGGATCAAAGTAGAATGACTTGGAGAGCGTATAAATCTGTGGGGAAGGAAGGCGGGGTAGGGGTCGTCCAAGAAAAGGTTGGAGGGAAGGGGTAAAGGAGGTTTTGTGGGCGAGGGCTTGGACTTCCAGCAAGCATGTGTGAGCGTGTTAGATAGGAGTGAATGGAGACGAATGGTTTTTGGGACATGACGATCTGTTGGAGTGTGAGCAGGGTAACATTTTGTGAAGGGATTCAGGAAACCAGTTAATTGATTTAGTTGGACTTGAGTCCTGGAAATGGGAAGTACAATGCCTGCACTTTAAAGGAGGGGTCTGAGATAGTGACAGCTGGGAGGGACTTTTCTCAGCTGTCGTATCTGAGCTCCTCTGCAAAGACAGTGATTATGTATGAGTGTGGTGAAAGTGTTGAATGATGATGAAAGTATTTTCTTTTTGGGGATTTTCTTTCTTTTTGGGTCACCCTGCCTCGGTGGGAGACGGCCGACTTGTTGAAAAAAAAAACATGTACATGGTATACAGGCCTAGCTGACATCAGTGACATACTACTATATAGAAAGTCCCTTGTTATGCTGAGCATTTCGGGCAGATTAGGTCAGTGTCCTAGGATGCGACTCACACCAGTCGACTAACACCCAGGTACCCATTTTACTGATGGGAAACATAGACAACAGGTGTAAAGAAACACGCCCAATGTTTCTGCCCTGGCTGGGAATCGAACCCAGGCCCTCGCCGTGTGAAGCGAGAGCTTTAGCCACCAGACCACCAGAGCCATATGCTCAAAGTTGGTGCATCTATGGAGACATCACGGGCTTTTGGCCTCATTGAAGCAAAAATTTGTATGAATAAAAGTAATGTAGTGAATACTATAAGATTTTGTGCAATTTGTAATCCTAATTGTGACCCAAAAAGAATGTCATATAAGTCATCATAGCTGAATAATATGGAAAAATATCAGTGTGTGGCTTGAGCAGAAAAGCAAGAATGGTGCCTTAGTTAATGTCTTTATGATCAGGAAGCAAGCCCTATCCTATCCTTTTTAATTATGAAACATTGTGTAATCAAGTAGGAAAGGCTGAATTAGAGTTCATTTAGTTCTGGTTAGTTCCACCAGTAGAAGTATGTAATTGGCTGCATAATATCCTGTTGCCAGGAATTTCCCTGCAGAGAAGAAATTATTTCTGAGGGGGTTATAAACTTGAGCAAATATTGAATGATAATGAGACAGGATTACTTTTGAAGTTAATGCCGTCAAAAACTTCAGCAAGCAAGAGAAAGGTGCACTTGGCTTCCTGCAGCAAAGGGTAGTTTGTTACTTTGCACTAATGCAAAGTGCCAGCCATTGCTTATTTATCACCCCCAGAATTCCTGCGCTTTGAAAGGTAATTGGTAATTGATTGCTTTGGGAATTATTTTATTCCTTCTGTTAAGATGTACCTGCTCAGAAAGACCCTTGCATTGTTTAAGGATGCTGTTGCTGAATTTTGGAATGATTAAGAAATTAAAGTGCCATTACATATGAAAAGTGGTGCAGAAACTCCTCTCAGCAGTGGCTAACAACAGACACACTGGATTGCCAGAATTTTGGCATAAATTGAACACTGCAGATACAATAACCAGTATAAAAGTTTTAATTGGATGAAATACTCCAATCACAAGAACTTCAGGCTGGAGAAAATTTTGGCCTAGTGTGGTGAATAAATTTGTAGTTTTTTCTTCAATAGGTCCAGGAAATTTCAGATCTGCCAGGGAAAGGGTAAGGTAAGGGTCATTGAAGTTATGCAGGCAGAAGACTTTATATAAATAAATTCTTAGAAGATGACAAAGAATAAACTGCAGAAAAATGGTTGAAGGAGCTCAAGTCCCAGATAGATGGGAGGCAGATAATATAAGAGGATAAGGTAGAACCACCTTTGAGATACAGTTAACTCTGCAACAGTTGTACAAGTCATTTAATGCTATTTCTAAAATTGCAATTTTTTTTTTTTTACTGAAGAGAACCTTGATACATCTAGAAGCATTGTTTTGAAGCTGGCTCTGTAGCAGGCAATTATGCCTTTTCATCACCTGTGTAATGTATTGGGGGTAAAACAGACTGTAGATGCATTATAGAATATACCTGAGAACTCTAGTACAATCATCAAGTACTAACAACTCTGCATCAACATGAGCCAAAGAACTACAGCTATTCACCTCAGCTCAAAAACTACAGCCATCCACCTCAGCCCAAGAACTGCAGCCATTCACCTCAGCCCAAGAACTACAGCCATCAACCTCAGCCCAAGAACTACAGCCAACCACCTCGGCCCAAGAAATACAGAGATCCACCTCAGCACCATATCAACCCTCTCCACTTCTTTGAAGATCATTGATATGCATCAGCATCCAGAGTTTAAAGTAAGGAAAATTGTCTTATGTAATTTTGTTTAGACTTATGAGACCAAAACCTTGTTTGGCTTTATTGAAAGTGCGAGGTACTTAAACTTATTTTTGGCAGATCATCTTCAATTAGTTTAACGTAATTTTGTGAAACAAGCTGTTTGTGGGAGTCAAGCCCCAATACTCCCCCTCTCCCCCTTTCCCTCTCCTGTCCTCTCTCTCCCTTTCCCTGTCCTGTCCTCTCTCTCTCCCTTTCCCCCTCCTGCCCTCTCTCTCCCTTTCCCCCTCCTGCCCTCTCTCTTCCTTTCCCTGCCCTGCCCTTTCTCTTCCTTTCCCTGTCCTGCCCTGTCTCTTCCTTTCCCTCTCCTGCCATCTCTCTTCCTTTCCCTCTCCTGCCATCTCTCTTCCTTTCCCTGCCCTGCCCTTTCTCTTCCTTTCCCTGTCCTGCCCTTTCTATTCCTTTCCCTCTTCTGCCCTCTCTCTTCCTTTCCCTCTCCTCTCCTGCACTCTCTTCCTTTCCCTCTCCTCTCCTGCCCTCTCTCTTCCTTTCCCTCTCCTCTCCTGCCCTCTCTCTTCCTTTCCCTCTCTTCTCCTGCACTCTCTTCCTTTCCCTCTCCTGCCCTCTCTCTTCCTTTCCCTCTTCTGCCCTCTCTCTTCCTTTCCCTCTCCTGGCCTCTCTCTTCCTTTCCCTCTCCTGCCCTCTCTCTTCCTTTCCCTCTCCTGCCCTCTCTCTTCCTTTCGCTCTCCTGCCCTCTCTCTTCCTCTCCCCTCCCTCCCTCTTTTTCCCCCCTCTATCTATCTCTCCCCCTCTCCTCTCCCTCTCTTTTTTTTTTTAAGGTGAGGATTCTTAACTTTATTTACAAGCTAAGAGCTGATAACTACATCAACTCGTTTTATTGTTATGAGACATAGTAATATGGAACAGGATGAAGTTAGAGCCATCTGTGGGGCAGCAATTTCATTTGATCAATTGACTTTATTTCGTTGATGTCATTATGCTGTACAAACACATTCCAGACTTGAGTCATCCTAGGAATAAATGATCTCAGATGAAGTGATGTTCTGGAGAAGGGTACAGTCAGGGTGAAGTTGCTGCTTGCTGCCCGTCTTGTTGTGTAGAAACTCACTTCTCGCCGTCCTTGGAGTGGAGCCAAGTGTGTACAGTGGACCCTCGGTTAACGAAAGGTCCCGTTAACGAAAGCTTCGGAAACTGAAAGCTTTTTTCGTAATCGGTTAGCGAAAAATTCCTCGGTTACCGAAAGGTATTAGACGTGTCCGCCTGCTCCGCGCAAGTGCAGGACGCCAGTGAAGTGTTGTTTACCATTGAGAGAACATTACCTAGCGTGCTCTTTCAAAGATTCACAATATATTTGGTGTCTTTTTTGGTGGTTTAGTTATTGTCACTGTGAAATAAGTCACCATGGGTCCAAAGAAGCTTCCTAGTGGCACCCCTGTGGTATAGAGAGTGAGGAACACCATCGAATTGAAGAAAGAAATCATAGAAAAATATGAGAGTGGTGTATGTCTGAGTGATCTTGCCAGGATGTACAAGAAAACTCCATCTACTATCGGCACTATCCTGGCACAGAGAAATGAGATCAAGGAAGCTAATATTGCAAAAGGGGTTAATTTGTTAACAAAACAAAGATCAAAAAAAGTGGATGAGGTTGAGAAGTTGTTGTTGGTGTGGATCCATGGAAAACAGAGAGCGGGTGATAGTATTTCTATGGCGATAATTTGTGAAAAGGCAAGGAAGTTGCACGCAGATCTTGTGAAGACAATGCCTGGAACCAGTGGTGAGGGGAGTGATTTTAAAGCCAGCAAAGGCTGGTTTGAGAAGTTTAAGAAACGTGGAGCAGGGGTGCGGTGGGGACAATACGGGAGCACTGTATTAACATCCGGGGTCCCAGACTATTCAACATCTTACCAGAAGATATCCGAAACACGGCTGGAACCAGTGTAGAAGCCTTCAAGAGGAAACTGGACAAATATCTTCACCAGGTGCCAGATCAACCAGGCTGTGATGGATATGTGGGGCAGCGGGCCTCCAGCAGCAACAGCCTGGTTGACCAGGCAAGCACCAGACGAGCCTGGCCCATGGCCGGGCTCAGAGAGTAGATACTCTCGAAACTCTTCAAAGGTATATCAAAGGTAAAGGTATACACAATGTTGTGAGGCATGGTGAGGCAGCCAGCTCAGACAAACGTGCAGCTGAAAAATTTGTTCTGGAATTCAAGGGGTTCATAGAGGCTGAACAATTCCTCCCCAACAAGTGTTTAATTGTGATGAAACATGCCTGTTTTGGAAGAAAATGCCCAACAGGACCTACATTACTCAGGAGGAAAAGGCACAGCCAGGACACAAGCCTATGAAAGACAGGCTAACTCTTATGATGTGTGCCAATGCCAGTGGTGATTTTAAAGTGAAGCCTTTACTGGTGCATCACGCAGAAAATCCCAGACCCTTCAGGAAACACAGTGTTGACAAGAATAAATTATGTGTGCATTGGAAAGCTAACACCAAGGCATGGGTCACTACGGAGATTTTCAAGGAATGGTTGACTGGAGTGTTTGGCCCTAGTGTGAAGAAATGCCTCCTGGAAAAGAAATTGCCACTCAAGTGCCTCCTGGTACTGGACAATGCTCCTGCTCATCCTCACAACTTGCAAGAGGTGTTGCCTGACAACTTAAATTTCATCAGAGTGAAGTTCTTGCCTCCTAACACCACTCCTCTCATCCAGCCCATGGACCAGCAGGTCATTTCCAACTTCAAGAAACTGTACACCAAAGCACTGTTTCAGAGGTGCTTTAATATGACCAATGACTCTGAATTGACCCTAAGAGAGTTCTGGAAAGAACACCTCAATATCATGCATTGCATAGGCCTTATAGGTAAGGCTTGGGAGGAAGTGACTTCCAGGACTCTGAACTCTGCTTGGAGACCACTGTGGCCGGATTGTGTTGAAAAGAGGGATTTTGAAGGATTTGAGGCTGACCCTGACCCTGACGACCCTGTGCCTGTTGTGGAACATGTTGTGGAAGATATTGTGGAATTGGGGAACAGCCTGGGGTTGGAGGTGAGTGGTGAGGATGTGGAAGAGTTGGTGGAGGAGCACAGGGTAGAGCTAACAACTGAAGAGCTGCAAGAGCTTCATCTGGAACAGCAACAGACCACAGCTGAGGTTATTGCTTCGCAGGAGGAGAGAGAGAGAGAGAGAGGAG
The DNA here is from genome assembly GCA_009830355.1 of Cherax destructor. NCBI lineage: Eukaryota > Metazoa > Arthropoda > Malacostraca > Decapoda > Parastacidae > Cherax > Cherax destructor. Next base: position 197,848 of record WNWK01000750.1, read on the forward strand.
AAGGTGCCTTCTTCAGTGCTTAAGGAGATGTGTACAAAGTGGAATGAGTTGCAGACATTTGTTGAAAGATACCACCCTGAGCAAGCTGAAATGAGCCTTCTGTGCAACCACTTCAGTGACAGAGCCATGTTGTACTTCAGAAAAGTGTTGAAGAGTCGCCAGAAACAGAGGACTCTGGACAGTTACTTCACCAGGCAGGGGTCTAGTGACTCTCAAGCTGGTTCTAGTGGCATTAAAAGACCAAGAAGGGAAGTAACCCCAGAGAGGGACTTGTTACCTGAAGTCCTTTTGGAGGGGGATTCCCCTTCCAACCATTAACACCCTGCCCCTGTCAGCAACTCTACCTTCCAGATGCCTGCAACTCTTCAATAAAGGTAAGTAAATGTTATTGTTTTTTTTTTTTTTGAGTGATTATTTTTTTGTGGATCGAATTAATTGTATTTACATTATTTCTTATGGGAAATAAGGTTTCAGATTACGAAAGATTCAGATTAAGTAATAGCTCCTGGACCGGATTAATTTCGTTAACCGAGGGTCCACTGTACTTTGACAATCTCCCTCTCGCTTTCTTCCCCCTCTCTCTCTCCCCATCTCTCTGTCTCTCTCTGTGTCTGTCTGTCTGTCTCTCACTCACCCTTTCACCCCCCCCTCTCTCTCTCTCTCCATCCCTCTCTCTCTCTCCATCCCTCTCTCTCCATCCCTCTCTCTCTCTCCATCCATCTCCATCCCTCCCTCCTTCCCTCTCCCTCCCTCTCCCTCCCTCCCTCCCTCTCCATCCCTCCTCTCCATCCCTCCCTCTCCATCCCTCCCTCCCTCCCTCTTCATCCCTCCCTCCCTCTCCATCCCTCCCTCCCTCCCTCTCTCCATCCCTCCCTCCCTCCCTCCCTCCATCCCTCCCTCTCTCCATCCCTCCTCTCTCTCTCTCTCTTTCTCTCTCCCTCTCTCTCTCCTCTCTTTCTCTCTCCCTCTCTCTCTCTCTCTCTCTCTCTCCTCTCTCCTCTCCCCTCTCTCTCTCTCCCTCTCTCTCCCTCTCTCTCTCCCTCTCCCCCTCTCTCTCCCTCTCTCCCTCTCTCCTCTCCCTCTCTCCCTCTCTCTCTCCCTCCCTCTCTCTCCCTCTCTCCCTCTCCCTCTCTCTTCCTCCCTCCCTCCCTCTCTTCCTCCCCTCTCTCCCTCCCTCCCCCTCTCCCTCCCTCCCTCCCTCCCTCCCCTCTCCTTCCCTCTCCCTCCCTCTCTTTTTTTTTTTTTTTACACAGGGTTTGACAAGGTTAGGTTAAGGATCCCTAGCTTTATTGACAAGCTATTTACAAGTTAAGGATCCCTAGCTTTATTGACAAGCTAAGAGCTGTTACCTATATCAGCTCATTTGAAAGCATTTTTATTGTTATGAAACATACAAGTAGGGAACAGGATGAAGTTAGAGCCATCTGTGGGCCAGCATTTTCATTTGATCAACTGACTATCTTGTTGACATCATAATGCTGTACGAATGTGTTCCAGACTTGAGTCATCCTGGGGATAAATGATCTCAGATGAAGTGATGTTCTGGAGAAGGGTACAGCCAGAGTGAAGTTGCTACTTTCTGCCCATCTTGTGGTATAGAACCCCTCTCTCCCTCCCTCTCTCCCTTCCCCCATCTCTCTCTCTCTCTGTGTGCTCATTCACACACAACTGTAAAAAATAACATTTGAATTACATGGGTTTCGGACCTGCTGGTACATTAGTTCCACTACTGTTATCGGCATATTAGTGGCACACTGTTAATGCAAAACTAAATCATTTGAGTTGTTCTTTGTATTTCACTGGATGAATTGAGAATTGATATTAGACACCGAAAAGTGATTGTGTTTGAAAAAGCGAGAATTGGATTTCAGAGAGAATTTATGTAATCAGGGTTAAGAATACAGTGGACCCTCGATTTTCGCCGAAAATTCTCTCCAGAATGCTGCTCAAGTGCCATTACCGAACGAATTTACTTCCTTAAGAAATAATGTCACGTAGGTTAGTCTATTTCAGACCCCCAAAAATACACTTGCAAAAGCACTTACGAAAATACACTTACATAAATGTTCGAGTTTGGAGATGACCGAAAACCGAGGGACCACTGTATAAAAAATATACAGATATTTAACATTTGTTAAAGAAAGCTTACTAAAATTAATCTTGTTACAGTAAGCTTAACATAGGGGCAAGTTAATGAGGGAATGCAATGTGAGGCAATAATTGTTAAAAGGGTGCATATGTTTGGACATCCTATTTCAGTAAATTCAGTGATACTTGCATTTGGAGTATAGATAGGATGTAGTATATAAGTTTTAGGACAAATGAGGTTTTTTACACAGATGTAAATGAAATGTACTACTGTGAACTTCTGATTATCCTAACTAATTTGTGGTGTTTGGATAAACAATAAAAGGGTGATTTTATTAGTGCAAATGACAGAACACACAGTTCGTCATATTTTCTAAAAGAGAAAATGGGAGGAATGGTAGAAGCTAGTGGAGTTTGGCCTTCACCTAAGCACTGTCACTCATAATTTTTTTCCACAGTGACATGTAATATTTTATTTTTTCAAAATAATTGAAGAAAGTTTAAACTTAAGTGTGTAATAACTGGGTAAAATTGTTGTTCACATTGTGATAGGGAAGTAGTTATGTGGGTAGTGGTAGTTACAAAGCACTGCTTGCCAATGCTTACACATACAATTTAAACATGGTTACATATTTATATAGTGCTAAACTTACGTGGATCATTCAGCACAAAGAATAGTGCATGCTTGAATGTGTCTGCTATTTATGCGGCAAGAACCCTACTATCAAAGCCAAGCTTCCCCAATATACATTTTAACCCCTTATCTATGGCATACCCAGAAATAAAATTTGTGTGGAAATTTTTTTAAAAATAAGAAAGCATTGTTTCTTATAGTTTGAAGGAGTCTATTTTTCAAAGTAGAATAAAATAAAAAGGAGAAAAATCAAATGAAAGCTTACAATTTTATGGTGTGTTAAAGTTGGCAAAAAATTATCGTTTATCTGCGATAGCATAAATGCACCAGCAATATTTATGTTTTACAATTTATTTAAGATAAATTATGATTGTTTTTTTAATTCTTTAATGTTTAAAATGTCTAACACTATGTACATTAGATTTGTACGGTATTAGATGTGTTTCAAGGTGTTTTTAGGGCGGGTTTTTGGTGAAAAAGAGCTTTAAATTTGGAGGGTGTCAAAAGTAAAAGGGTTAAAGAAACAAACTAATTGTTGACACACACATTCACTTTGGCAATACTTACACTAGCTTAACCCTTTCACTGTCCAAACCCCTGAAATTAATCATGTCAGTGACCATCACATAGAACTACATCATTGAGACCAAGGTCCCTCATGTAGTTCTACATCATGAGCTCAGCTCACTGAGACAAGCTGTGAGCAGTAAATTTTGGTCTAGATATGAGTAAATGAGTTTGTATAGTGAGTGTGCACAATATAAAAACAAAATCCTGCCCCACGCAGTGCTTGATGGGGAAAACAAAACTGTGACCGTGAGTTTTTTTTTTTTTTTTTTTTGTATGGTTTTTATGATTTTATTGACTATTTCTTGGAAGACATACTACTAAAATAGAGACAATTTTGATTGGTTTAAGGACCATAAGTAGATCGAAATTGAGCTCAAAGTAGCGGAAATATTCAGTATTTGCTGATATTCCTGAGGACAGGTAAGGTCCCCATACATCCCCTGGTCTGTTTTTTATGGGTTTTTAATATTTTAAGTAAATTCTATTGCTCTATTCAACCAAATTTTTAGCTATTTCGCTAATATGCCTTCTGTTCTATCTACTGAGCACAAGAAACTGCCCATTCAAGTACAGTGGACCCTCGCTATTCGAACACTCCAAAACTCACCCTTTTATGTAAGTTTATTATTGTAAGTGCTTTTATAAGTGTATGTTTGGGGGTCTGAAATGGACTAATCTAATTTACATCATTCTTATGGGAATAAATTTGTTTGGTAACAGCACTTGAACAGCATTCTGGAATGAGGGTGAGTTTTGGAGTGTTCGAATAGCGAGGGTCCACTGTATTACAATTACCTTACAAAGTGAACAGAAGTTGTTAATTCAGCCAATTTTACACAAAATTAAAAATACCAATTTAAAAAATAGTGTAAAATAAACAATGTAGATATTTCCTCTGTTCATTAATCACAACCCCATGACTCCTATATTACACTTCCCTTCTATTTTGAATTCATAGTCACACAAAAATAGAAGACATACTCTATTTCCTAGATAAAATATAACCAAGAATGATTCGTCATTGTTTAGAGTGTCCTAATAATTAAATCAGGCCTATTAAAAACTCATAAAAAACAGACTTGGGGATGTAGGGGAAAAGGTGCTTACCCATCCTCAGGAAAATCAGCAAAAATCAAATATTTCTAATACTACTTTGAGCCCAATTTCAAGCTATGTATTTCTGGTCCTGAAACCAAACAAAATCATCTCTGTTTCAGTAGTATGTCTTCCATTCTGTCAAATGTTACCAAGAAACAGCCAATAAAACAAGAAAATCCTAGAATACACCTCAAAATTGGTATTTTAAACCAAACACATGGTCTGAGCTTTGCTTTACCCATCATATACTACTGCATGGGGCAGGATTTTTTGTTATTCTGTGCACACTCACCACACAGACCAATTCTCTCATATCTAGGCCAAAACTTACCACTCACATCTTATCTGAGTGCCCTCAATGATGTAGTTCTATGTGACAGCCATTAAAAGGGTTAAGCAATATACAGTGGTACCTTGGGATATGAACTTAATTCGTTCCAGAAGGCTGTTCGAGTGCCGATACCGAACGAATTTGTTCCCATAAGGAATAATGTAAAGTAGATTAATCCGTTTCAGACCCCCAAAAATACACTTACAAAAGCACTTACATAATTGTTCGAGTTGGGAGCTGTTCGTATCCCAAGGTACCACTGTATTATATTTACAACGATAGTTTGTATGCAAGTTGTATACAGTGGTACCTCGACTTACGATGGTCCCCAAACTCACCCTTTTATGTAAGTTTATTTTTTTAAATGCTTTTGTAAGTGTAATTTTGGGGGTCTAAAAGGACTAGTCTATTTTACAACATTTCTTAAGGAGATAAATTCGTTTGGTAATGGCACTTGAACAGCATTCTCGAACGAAAAAATATCGTAACTCGAGGTACCACTGTATTTCCTTTGGATAGGCTATAGTAAACTGGCATATATTACACCTAGTGTTCTCTTAATTGTGCTGTGGTGCCCCTGGATTTTACTAAGTTCATTTTACACTTCCTTCCATATCTCTCATGCCAATGATGTGTAGATTTGGGACCAGGCCCTCCAGTAACTTCCATGTATGGTATATATATTATCATGTCTCTCTTCTACTATAAGTACTCTTTTCATGCTTTCTTGCCACACATGAAGATGCATTTCACTTTATCCTGTTTAGGTTTGGCTGATAACACTGCCTTCACAATTCTTTTGTCAGACCTGATACTTTTTTTATTTGTCATCCGTTATTTATTAAGAAAAGAATATAAGGTCTATACGTGTATATTTTTTTTTTAAAAATAGGTTAGTTTAATTCTGTACATCAGCCATCTCCCATCAATATAGTGTGACCCCCCTCCTCCTCACCATAAAAAAAATCACCATTTATTCAATGGCTGTCTTACCAAAAGCATACAGACATGACAGTTCAAATTACCCTCCAAACTGTAACATTCCTAACACTCCTCCATGGTGCAGACACTGTACTTACCACCTTCAGGACTCAGTCCAGCTAACTGGTTTCCCTGAATCCCTTCCTAAATGTTACCTTGCTCACTCTCCAACAGCACATCAAATCCCTAAAACTGTTAGTCTTCACTCACATTCATCTAATGTGCTGATACGTGCCTGCTGAATGTTCAAGCCCCTACTACTTAAAATTTACTTCACACCCTTTCACCAACCCTTCCACTCACAAGTTTCTAAATACATTCACTTCCTCCATACTTCCTCCCTCCAATCTGATGTCTTATTTTTCATTGTCTAAATTTTTTTATTACTCTTATCCACCTTGTTCTTTTCTGTGTTCTCTTTTACTTTTCGTCTTTTACATTCCCTCCCAAACTCATCGAAAAAAAGTCTTGCAGCTTCTCTTTGGAATCTACCAAAAGTACTATGTCACCAGCATAAAGCAACTTTGACAGCTCTCTCTTTGATTCAGATTCTTTATCTTTTAATCCCACACCTTACAGTCCCAGCTTTAATTATATTAAATAACCATGGTGGCATCACACATCCTTGCTGAAGATTTTTAACTGGAAAATAGTCCCCTTCTCTCCTACATACCCTAAAGTGAGCCTCACTCTTCTCATAAATATTTAACTGTGTTTAATTATATACAGTGGAACCTCGGTTTTCGTATGCCCTAGTTTGTAAGTAAAACTATAGTTATTCTCTACAAAATGTATTTTTTTTTAATATTCCCCATAAGAAATAATGTAAATTCAATTAATCCATTCCAGAGACCCATAAATATTAACAAAAAATACATTTTATAGAGAATAACTATAGTTTTATATACAAACTAGGGCATACGAAAACTGAGGTTCCACTGTATTTCCTGTTCCATAGGATTGCAACGCCTGTCATATTACTTCCCTATCCATCCTTTCATATGCCTTTTCTAAATCCATAAATGCAACAAACAGTTCCTTATCCTTATCTAAGTATTTGTTGTGTAGAAGTATTTGTATATTATCCAAGACATCTGAAGTGGGACCAGAATTATAGTACAGACAAAAGTACATTACACACATTTCTCGCATTGTAACACTTTCAGAATCATTACACAGTATTTCATTTTAACAAATCTCAGCCCTCTTCTAATCAGGATACACATATCTGAATGCTTGGAGCCAATCAGAATTCACAAGGTTATCGAGTGGAAACGAAATTTCAGGAATGGCTACATAACTGTGTATTGAGTCTCATAATTTAGGACAGTTATTCAATGACGCAGTATTTTCAGATTGTGAGCCTTTGGTATAACAGATTAGTAGGGGGAGAAGATGTGCATTGAACTTAGTCTGTTGCATCAAAATTATGAAATTGATTTTCCATGATCATAACATAAACAGACAAATGCCCAATTCAAAGGATTTTGCTCTATGTAAAGCCCACCAGATACCTATGTGAAAAGCATATTGAAGACATTAGTACCACTAACGGACAAATGCCCCATGCAGAAGACTTCGTCTTTTGAATTGAGCCTTTGTCTCGCCAACTATTTTGTCAGTTGTATTCTAAATTGGTTATGTAAAGGTTCATTACATTAAAGATTTGATAAAAAACAATATAATTTACTCTTGCATCTTTATAAGGTGTCAGAGTCATTCTTCTCTGCATTTTAGCTATAAAGAGCAAACAGGAAAAAATATTTGTTCAATGGTACATAATCTTTCTACCATCTAAGGAACATAAATTATCTGGTTATTTCATTTTTGTATGTACATCGTGTATGCAACAAACAATATATCAGTTACCCGTTTACTGTAGAATCCACTCAGAGTTGTAACAGTTGGGAAATTAATGTCACTGCAATATGAGCATCTAAAATAATGAACATTAATTGGCATAATATAGTAATATTTAACATGCCTCACATTCTGGCAGCTCTGACATCTTTAACCCTTTGGGGGTCCAAGGGGTCTCTCTGAAGCTCGTTCTGAGGGTCCACGAATTTAAAAAAAAAAAAATTATTTTTTCTTATGGAATGATAGAGAATCTTTTTCCGATCATAACGCCACAAAAATTATGAAATTTGATCGAAAACTAACGGAATTATGCTTTCGCAAAGTTAGCGGTAGCCATGACATTTACGCATCGGCGATTTCGCCCACTTTGAGCCCTATTTTCGGCACATTCCAATGTTTCAGTCTACTAAAATTATAGCTATTTCGCTAGAACTCCATTTCTTCTATCGATTGAGTACAAGAAACTGCCTATTTACCAATTTCAACTACCCAAAATAGTGGTCAGAAAATGGCAATTTGGCCAATTTCACACAAATTTCAAACGATGCCAATTTCAAAATAGAGTCCATAATAAACAAGGCAGACATTCCTGACACTAAAATAACATCTTCTCTGTTCATTAGTCACGTCTCCAGGCCCCTTTTACATTACTTTTGCTTTCCATTTTGAATTTTTATTCTCACAAAAAATAGAAGATTTACTGTTATGTATACAACTGCATCACTGTAAAAATGGTATAAATAATATCAGCGCACTTGTACAAGAATATTAGACTCTCCAGTTGATGTGTATTGGACGCATGGTGTGATTTGTTTACTCCTGAACATCGGCCAAAATCGAACATTTTTGCTACTTTGCGCTCAGTTTCAAGGTACTTGTCATCGTGAAACCAGTCAAAATTATCTCTATTTCTGTAATATATCATCTATTCTATAAAATGAGACTAAGAAAACGAGAATACAAGCATAAATACCATACGAAAATAGACTGCAAAGTCGCTGTTTTAAACCAAAAACACGGTCAGTTTTTTTTTCCTCATTATGCACTGTGTGGTGCAGGAATTTTTTTATACTGCGCACAGACCCATTCTATCACATCTAGGCCTAACAGCCTGTTTCTGCTTGATTTGAGGGCGCTAGAATTTAGGAGTACTAGTACGTCAATAACCACAGTGCGTAAAACGTACTTGTACGACCATAACCCCGAAAGGGTTAAGTTGAATATCTTGTTGAAGGGAATTGATATTGAGATAGAAGGTTGTGGTTCTTCTGTGAATGTTGTTGGAGTGTGTTCAGATGTTGATGGTTGTTGTAGTGAGGTAAAGCGCTGTATAATACATATACCTCTATATTATGTTATCCTGCAGTGAATTATACTGCTCAGAATTTAGTTGTGTATGTTTCTCCAGATCTGGTTTTAGCTGAAGGCTTCATTCCATGTTAAAATCTGCATATGATAATTACATATTATGGGTGAGCATAGTATTGAGTATGTGGATTTTTACAGTACTGTTGTGAGAGCATAGTGCATTAGGTCCTCCTTTTTTAGAATAGTCATAATAATTTAACAAAAAATTAGATTGAGCAAATACATTCTTTGGCTGATGTAAAGGATCAATATTGTGTTTGACTACTGTCTAATAAATTATGTTCCTGCAATTCATTTGCAAGAAGCACTTTTTAGTCTTTCTGTTGTCAGTTGTGTTACCAGACATTCATCTGATATACAGTACACTGCATTAGATTGTTTACCAGGTGTAATACTGACTGTTATTTAATTATTAAATCAGGTTCTTTACTTGCCATTTCCATATAGTATCACTGAATCTCGGTTTTTTAATTTAATTTGTGCCAGATGTCGATTCGACAACCAAAATCAATGACAACCAAAGCAATTCTTCCCCTAAAGAATAATGTAAATAGAATTAATCCATTCCAGACCCCAAATGACAATATAATAATATATTAATAATGTACTAACTACTACATTAAAAAGTATAAAATTATACAGCACAGGGAAACTAAAAATGAATACTAAATGAAAATTTAACTGAAATTCTGTACAGTAAATGAAAATTTAACTGCCCCTTACCTGTCAGAGGAGAGCTAATGGCATACTGGAAGCAAGAAGTGGAGGACAGGAGGGAGGATGTTACTGCTTGGAAGGAGAGTCACCTATTTATGTCAGGCATCTGTCCTTCTGGTGTTGTTTCTCTTTGTCTCTTTTCACCACTAACACCTTGTTCTGGCTCACTGGGGTTTTTTTTTTTATTATTAACACATCAGTCGTTTCCCACCAACGTAGGGTTGCCCAAAAAAGAAAAACTTTCACCATCATTCGCTCCATCACTGTCTTGCCAGAGGCACGCTTACACTACAGTTATATAACTGTATTAATATTGGTAGAATTACCAACGATATGTTAAGTAAAAGGACACAAATGCAACTAATGTGACATTTTATTGTGGCAACGTTTCGCTCTCCAGGAGCTTTATCAAGCCGATACAAACAATACATGGATACAAAGGGTATATATAGGCTTAGAGTGAGGTGTAATACTAGTGGTAGTAGTAATAATATTAGTTGTAGTAGTAGTAATAATACAATATGTATTGTTTGTAACTGCTTTATAAAGCTCCTGGAGAGCAAAACATTGCCACAATAAAATGTCACATTAGTTGCATTTGTGTCCTTTTACTTAACAGTTATAAAACTGCAATATTAACACCCCTCCTTCAGAGTGCCGGCACTGTACTTCCCATCTCCAGGACTCAAGTCCGGCCTGCCGGTTTTCCTTCATAAATGTTACCCTGCTCACACTCCAACAGCACGTCAAGTCCTAAAAACCATTTGTCTTCATTCGCTCCTATCTAACACGCTCACGCATGCTTGCTGAAAGTCCAAGCCCCTCGCACACAAAACCTCCTTTACCCCCTCCTTCCAACCTTTCCTAGGCCGACCCCTACCCCGCCTTCCCTCCACTACAGATTTATACTCTCGAAGACATTCTATTTTGTTTCACATCTACATGTCCGAACCACCTCAACAACCCCTCCTCAGCCCTCTCGATAATAGTTTTGGTAATCCCGCACCTCCTCCTAATTTCCAAACTACGAATTCTCTGCATTATATTCACACCAAACATTGCCCTCAGACACGACATCTCCACTGCCTCCAGACTTCTCCTTGTTGCAACATTCACCACTCATACTTTGCACCCATATAAGAACGTTGGTATAACTATACTCTCATACATTCCTCTCTTTGCTTCCATGGACAAAGTTCTTTGTCTCCACAGACTCCTCAGTGCACCACTCGCCTTTTTTCCCTCGTCAATTCTATGATTCACCTCATCTTTCATAGACCCATCTGCTGACACGTCCACTCCTAAATATCTGAATACATTTACCTCCTCCATACTCTCCCCTTCCAATCTGATATCCAATTTTTCATTACCTAATTTTTTTTGTTATCCTCATCACCTTACTCTTTCCTATATTCACTTTTAATTTTCTTCTTTTACATATTGTACCAAACTTTGGGACTAGGTCTTCCCCAGGGACACAATATCCTCTACTGGCTCAGGCATTCTCCTCTACCGGTGCGCATTTCATGAGCACGTGACCTGAGCCGCTTTGTCCCATTCATACATGCGAAAACTTGTCCATTGACAACCAAGAGAATGTATGGAAACCAGGACATTTTTTTCCTCAAACACCTCATTCAAAAACCGATTTATTCGACAAGTAATGCAATCGACAACCAAGGTTCGACTACATAATTTTTTGTCATTGTTTTCATGTTATCTGGTGCACACACCCACACAGAAGAGAAAATTCTAACAAGTAAATTCAAAATACAGTCATCCCTCGGTTTTCGGTTTTAATCCGTTCCAGATGGATCGGCTAAAACCAAAATCAGCGAAAACCAAAACTATTTTCCCCATAAGAAATAATGGAAATTCAATTAATCCGTTCCAGAATTCCAGAAGTTTGGAAAAAAAAAAATTTTGAGGGCCTTAAAGATAAATTTACATGCACAAATGAATGAACTCTATGTGTCACTTACCTTTATTGAAGACTGATGTTGCTGGATGGAGGAGAGGGAGGAGTGGAGAGGGAAGAGACCCTATTTTTTGGAAGGGGAATCCCCTTCCATAAGGAATTTAGGTAACAAGTCCTTATCTGGGGTCACTTCCCTGCAATTGCTTGCTACACTCCCTGCATACCTGCTACTCCCTGCCTCCATCCTGCTACCTCCCTGCATACCTGCTACACTCCTGCATACTGCTACACTCCTGCACATGCTACACTCCCTGCATACATGCTACACTCCCCATGCTACACTCCTGCATGCTACACTCCCTGCATACATGCTACACTCCTGCATACATGCTACACTCCCTGCATACATGCTACACTCCTGCATACATGCTACACTCCCTGCATACATGCTACACTCCTGCATACATGCTACACTCCCTGCATACATGCTACACTCCCTGCATACATGCTACACTCCCTGCATACCTGCTACACTCCCTGCATACATGCTACACTCCTGCATACCTGCTACACTCCCTGCATACCATGCTACACTCCTGCATCCTGCTACACTCCCTGCATCCTGCTACCTCTCTTCATGCATGCTACACTCCTCATACATGCTACACTCCTGCATACATGCTACACTCCTGCTACATGCTACACTCCCTGCATACCTGCTACACTCCTGCATACCTGCTACACTCCCTGCATACCTGCTACACTCCTGCATACCTGCTACACTCCCTGCATACCTGCTACACTCCCTGCATACCTGCTACACTCCCTGCATACCTGCTACACTCTCTGCATACCTGCTACACTCCCTGCATGCCTGCTACACTCTTAAACTCCATCGTGTTTCTCACTTTCTTTACCAAAGGACTTGCACTAGGAGCTATCTTTGGGCCCATGGTAGCTTATTTAGTAGTCACACACAATAATCAAGGGCCAAAAACAATGAATTGTTAATAAATGTTTTGTATGAACTCCTGGGGTGATGTTCACTCAAGCATAAACAATGCTAGACTGCGTGACAATGTGCGTGGGAGGTGCTGGGGGTGCATGGGTGGCGGGCCTACGGCCTTTGTATGCGCGCTTTACTGGTGGACAGGTCCCATACGGTCGGCGAAAACTGAGAGAAATTTTCCCCGAAAAAAGTCGGCGAAAACCAAAATCGGCGAAAACTGGGACAATCGAAAACCAAGGGATGACTGTAATGGACTAATTCTAAAGGCAACATTTATATTGAAAAGTTTTCATTGTATCTGAGTTTCTGCAAGGTTTTCAGCAGAAAGTGCAGTAGCTGTTATTTTTTGTTTGAATGTATTTTTTTTTTTTTTGTTAACGAGTTTTATCTATGAATATTTTGAGTACGTATTCAAGTTTAGATGCAGTCTCATAAAATCAGCATATTTTATCATCAGTATATTCTGTACTTCAAATGCAAGGTGCTCTGAGGAATGTTGATGTAAAAGAATTTGGTTTATTCTTGTATAATGGTTAGAATAATTAACAAATCACTATACATTGGTTGTTTTTTTCCTTGTATAATGTATGCTGATATGGCACCTTACATATAATTTATTTATTCATGATACCTACATGATGTTTGGAACCTTTGCGGATAGTTCCAGCTGATGTAGGATTTTGCAATTTGCAAAAGGCCACTTCTGGGCAGTGGCGTTGCTAGGGTTGGTGTCACCCGGGGCGGCATCTTTGGTATCACCCCCATGAAATCCAAGGGCGTGGGGATGGGGGGGAGTAAACTCCAGTTACGTCATTACTGCATGACCAGTGACTAATGTTTAGCAATGAGAACGTTTAAGGGCCATAAACCGAACAGAATACTTCTCAACTTTATTAATGATAAAATATATAATCATAGTAATATTAAGGAAACATAAACTCAAATACCACTTTGAGTACAGGCAACAGATCCTACATTTATTCATCTTCAACAATGAAAAAAAAACTTGAAAAATAGAGAAAAACATTGCAATATCAGAGAAACACTTGCTCCAATTTCACCTTGAGTACAGGTAGCATCTCATTGAATCTGATCTTACATTTCCTTTCTTTCAATCCTGCAAAATCATCTATCACATCATTTAAAATCAATGATTTTCCCTATACAGTGGTCCCTCGGTTTTCGTGCATCTCCAAACTCGAACATTTATGTAAGTGTATTTTCGTAAGTGCTGTTGCAAGTGTATTTTTGGGGGTCTGAAATAGACTAACCTACGTGACATTATTTCTTAAGGAAGTAAATTCGTTCGGTAATGGCACTTGAGCAGCATTCTGGAATGAATTTTCGGCGAAAACCGAGGGACCACTGTATAGGCCTATTTGCACTCTGTATTCATATAATAGGCTATATAGAAACGAAGGATTTTTCTCTTGTGTAGGTGCAGCACTGTTTTGTGCATTAGTGTCACTTTCTTTAGAGGCTCTACGGTGTCACCCCTTGATGGCGTCACCTGGGGTGGCCCCCCGCAACCCCCTGCCCCCCTTATGATGCCACTGCTTCTGGGTAATTTACTTAATTTCAGAAAAAAATATTCTGTTCATAACATTTTTATGGGTAAAGGGGTGAAAGAAATGTTTTGTAAATAATATAAATTTTGAAAATGAAAATGTCAAATATTTATTAACTATGCACCTATACATACATCATACATACATACATATATATACATACATACATATATATACATACATACATATATATACATACATATATATACATACTTATATGAGATATGGCATAATGATGTTAGTTCTTTGTCTTTGTTAAGTGGTTTCTTTCAAATATAGTATTTTCACATTGTGACATTATTAAGATAGATGTAATAGATGATGATTATTATTGCTTTCATTATTGTGATTATTGTTACTGTATTATGTTATTTGTGTTTAGATAACAAGCCTCTTGCTTTTCCATTTCATTCAGCTTTATGACATGCAAGGCATTGCAAAGAAGAATTTTAACAGGCACTTGTACAGTATAGATATGTATATACTATGTATATGTATGTATGGTAGCAATGTAGTGCATATTTGCTACTGTTTCTGTGTGGGATGTCTCCATGAATGTATGCTTTGTAAGATGTGAATGTTAATATATAGGAGCATATTTTGTATTTTTACAAATAATATCCTGCATTGCTCAAGAGTTACATGAGTATAGTGTGCCAAAGGTAGCTCACATGAGGAAAATAAAAGCTTGTACCTCATGTAAATGCAGTCAACTTGTTCATTATGTTCTTATGTTGACTTCTTAAGAAGAATTGACTTTTAAGAAATGTGAATATTTGTGCCAAACATTATACAGTACAAGTGTTCGGAGGGTGAAGGTATCTATATATACAGTAGGTGGTAGTGTAGGAATACAGACAGGCCCTGCTTTACAGCGTTTCACTTTATGGTCTTTCACTAATACAGCAGTTTTCAATTATACCCATTCTTCATTTATTCAATAAATATATTTAACACTCACTATAAGCTAAGGACTGTGTACTGTATATGCATTTTTTTTAGGCCTAGCTAATATATATACTGCTCACTTAATATACAATAGTGTAAACATGTTATCAGGTTTTTATATGCATTTGAAAGTGAAATTATTATTATAATCAAAAAGAAGCGCTAAACCACAGGGGTCATACAGCACTGCAGGGGAAAGTAGGATGCAGGAAGAATGGATTGTAAGAGGGAGAGGGATGATTAGTAGGGTATAGAGTGTAGTAGGGTAGTGGATAGTGCAAGGATAGAGTATAGCAAGAAATTGAGGTAGAAGGGACTGAGGGTAGTGCTAGAGGTATAAACTTCAGAGTTTGTGTAGTAAGTCAGTTGCTGTCAAAAAGTCAATGAGAGAGTCATGATTAAAGGAGGGCCCATCGGGAAGAAGGGGGAAGGTATAGAGAGGGCCGCAGAGCGAAGACGCCGTTGGAGGTAAATTCTGCGTGCTCGTTGATAGAGTGGGCAGTCCAACAGAATATGGTGAACAGACACTGGAACCTGACAATGCTCACAGATAGGGACAGGGAGCCTCTCCATGAGATACCCATGAGTAAGACGAGTGTGGCTGATGCGAAGACGGGAGAGTGTAGTCTCCCAACCTCAACATTGGTGACAAGAAGAAGGCCAGAAACCTATACGCGGTTTAATAGAATGAAGTTTGTTATTTAGCAGGTCAGACCAGCGTTGTTGCCAACGGGTGCGAAGGTGGGTAGCAATGACTGCAAAATAGTCCGTGAATGGAACACCTCTATATGAAACTGGAAGGTCATGTACTGCTGACCGCGCAGCAGTATCTGCCAGTTCATTGCCCTGTACGTCAACATGACCAGGGACCCAACAAAAAACAATATCTTTGTGCTTGCTAGAGATATGGCATAACCAAATTGGATACGAAGAACTAGGGGGTGAGGTGTATCAATTTTACGGATAGCCTGTAAAGCACTAAGGGAGTCTGAAACGACCACAAATGGTGACACAGGTATAGATACAATACGGATAAGTGCCACAAGAATGGCATACAATTCAGCCATAAATATGCTAGCCGAGGGTAATAGATGCCCTCGCACGATGCTGTCCGGGAATACTGCTGCGAATCCGACACCATCAGATGACTTTGAACCATCGGTGTATACTGCGATGGCATGGGAATGAGAATGGAAGTGGTCTAGAAAAAAAGAGCGAGAAACCGCCGTAGGTAGTAGAGCTTTCGCGCAAGGTAGAGGAATAGAACAGACATGGACAGCAGGAACTTCCCAAGGGGGTAGGGGAAAGGGAGATGTCACATGAACGTATAAAGGTGGTAGCTGAAGGGAAGACAAGAGTGAATGTAGACGAAGAGAAAAGGGACGAAGTAAACAGGGGGGACGGCTAAATAAAGAGCGTCTACTAACATCTGTGACAATCCTATACATGGAAGGATTGCGGAGGTCATGGGAGCGAACATAATAGCGAATACACTGTGCATCACGCCGATCGGACAAGGATGGAATGTTCGCTTCTACATAGAGGCTCTCAACCGGGGAAGAACGAAATGCACCAAGGCATAAACGCAATCCCTAGTGATGTATGGAATTAAGGCTAGAA
This sequence comes from Cherax destructor, assembly GCA_009830355.1. Taxonomy (NCBI): domain Eukaryota; kingdom Metazoa; phylum Arthropoda; class Malacostraca; order Decapoda; family Parastacidae; genus Cherax; species Cherax destructor. The sequence continues at coordinate 214,558 of WNWK01000750.1, forward strand.
AGAGTAGCAGGGGAGGCCGCCGAATATATCTGGTCACCATAATCGAGTTTTGATAAAATTAGGGCTGAATGCAGGCGGAGGAAAGTGCTACGATCAGCCCCCCATGAAAGATGTGCGAGGGTTTTTAGGAGGTTCAGCCGGCTATGACAGGTTGCCTTCAGAGAGGTAATGTGAGGTTTCCAGGACAATCGACGGTCAAACAGGAGGCCGAGAAACCTTTGAAAGTGAAAAAAAAGGTTATGTTTCACTTTACAAGGATTTTCACTTACAGCGGTAGCCCAGAACCTAACCTGCTATATAAGCAGGGTCCTACAGTAACTTGTCCGAGCAGGAAACAGAGTAATTAAATGTTTTTAAGCAGTAGCAACACCATGCATGAGATATATAGAAGTAATACGTAAGAGCTTGCCATTCTTCCAAGAATAGATGGTGATCCCATCGGGGCAGTTTCCTGGGTTGTGGGTATTGTTGTCTGTTAGTGATTGAGGCTCTCTCTCGGCTGGGCATCCAGCAACTTTTTTTTTTTTTTTTTTTTTTTAGTACAGGTCGGCCATCACTAATCCGGTTCCATCATTGATCCAACACTAATTTCAGCTAGCATAATTTCAAATTTCCAAGATTCGCCACACCAACCTGCTGCTATTGTTTGGTGGCGCTGCGTGCTGCATAAGTCATTCCAATTTCTTTTTCTCCATTTATTGTTATAACCTGCCCCCTTTTAGCCCTAGCTATGGTTCCATCGAATAAAAGAAATGCTTCTCGTTGTGTAAAGCACATACACTGTACATTGTCCATAAAAGATAAGGTGGCTTTGAAGCCACTGTTGGCTGAGCAGTGCTGGGTTTTGATTATGCTGTAAGGTGAGCAGAACTAGGTTACAACTGACAATGTTGTAAGCTGAGCAGAACTGCATACCAATGGCCACCTCAGGTTGGCTGACTTCTCTGCAATTCTACCTTTAACATCCTTGCTGATCTATGTTAATAAAATTTGTTGGCCAAATGTATTATATACGTACATTGAATGTGAAGATACAGAAATGATAATTAATGGCATATTTGATATGCAGGAAAATCCCAAGACATCAGTTAGAGTAAATAGTTATATGATTAATAAATATGAACAGTATGGCTAAGAATAATTATCAAATTTTGTAGAGGAGTTCTTTGGATAAAAGCAGAGCAAAATGAACCAGGACATAATAACTTGGTATCCTGGGATCTAAAGAACTAGAAAGAAACAAGAGGGAAATTGACTTAACATACATAAAATGAGAATGGGGAAAACACTTTTTTTCTGGTCCTTAACCCTTTCAGGGTCCGTGCTGTATTTCTACGGCTTTGAGTTAAGGGTCCAAACCATAATAATACTTTATAATAATAATACTTTATTGTGACATGGTACAATGATACATGGTAGACAAGATATATTTCTTAATGAGATGTACATGCCAAAAGCCCCTAATATGCTGTGCATTGCGGGCATTCTTAAGACTACTTTATTCTAGACTACATGGTAAAAAGTTATGGTTGACAATTTATAAAATAAGTATAATTGCATATCTAAGTTATAAAGTTTGAATATAAGTTGAACATATCAATTAATTGCAGCAATGCAACTAATTGAGTGAGATAACAATTTAAAACAATTAGTTGCATTGCAGTTACAGTTTACGTGGTCATTATAATGTAAATGTTAGGTAATAGTTAGCTTAGTATGTATTATTCATAACAGGTTTTTACATTTAAGTGATTAGTCAGGTTTTTACATTAAGTGATTATTCTGCTTTGTTGAGAATGTTTGATATTGAGCATTTAGCTTTGGGTGAGAAGGTGATTTTTAGCATCGTTTTGAATTGGGGTACAGGCAGGGTTTCTTTGGCAATGACAGGTAATGAATTCCAAATTTTCGTGCCTTTTATAGCATTGAGTTTTTACATAGTGTTAGATGGACACGGGGAACATCGAGGAGTGATCTGTGTCTAGTGTTATGGTCATGTGTCCTGTTAAAATTGGTAAGGAGAAGTTTGAGTGGTGGGTTAATATTTGCATAGTGTGTTCTATGTATGTAATAGGCACAGTAAAAAGTATGGATGTCTTGTATGGTGAGTAAGTTTAGGTTTTGAATATTGGTGGAGTATGTTGTCTGGAGTGTGAATTTGTTATCATTCTAACTGCTGCCTTTTGTTGTGTTATTAGTGGTCTGAGATGAGTTATTGATGTAGAGCCCCATGCGCAGATTCCATAGGTGAGGTATGGGTAAATGAGTGAGTGATATAGGGTAAGGAGAGCTGGTTGTGGAACATAGTACCGTATCTTGGATAGTATTCCACGGTCTTTGAGACTTTCTTGGAAATTTGTTGTATATGTGTCTGAAATTTGAGGCCACTGTCAAGATGGATTCCTAAGAATTTTCCCTCTGTGAGTTTTGCGATAGGGGACCCGTTTATCATTATGTTAAGTGGTGCGTTTGTAGCTCTGTTCCCAAACTGGATAAAATAGGTTTTATCAATATTGAGAGTAAGTTTGTTGGTCATCATCCAGGTAGATATTTTCTGCAATTCAGTATTTGCAGTGTTGGCTAGTATGTCTGGGCTAGGGTGCGAGATAACGTATGTAGTGTCATCTGCAAAAAGTATGGGTTTGAGTAGTTGAGATGCATTTGGTAGGTCGTTAATGTAAATGAGAAAGAGTAGTGGGCCAAGAACACTTCCCTGTGGGACACCTACGGTAATAGTTTCGCGGTGGAGCTAGCTCCATTTGTGTACACATATTGGTTTCTGTTGCTTAGGTATGATTTTAGGTAGTTGAGGGAGTGTCCTCTTATACCATAGTGTGATAATTTTAGGTGTAACAGATCATGGTCAACTGTATCAAAAGCTTTACGTAAATCAATGAAGATTCCCACTGGGATTTCTTTTTTTTCAAGGGCGGTGTAAATTATTTGTAACATGTGTATAATGGCATCATTTGTATTTTTATTAGGCCTGAATCCAAATTGACAGTGGTTGAGTATGCTGTTGGAGGTGAGGTAGGAATATATTTGTTTATGAATTAATTTTTCAAAGATTTTGGAGAGAAGGGGTAAGTTAGATATCGGCCTGTAGTTATTAAGGTCTGTTTGAGCTCCTCCTTTATGTATTGGGGTGACCCTCGCTATTTTGAGTATTGATGGGAAGGTAGAAGATTCAATGGATTTGTTAAAGAGTGTAGCAATAATTGGTGAGAGAACTTGAGAGGCTTTTTTGTATATAAATGGTGGTAAGTTATTTAGGTCACCTGCTTTGTTTTATAGTGTGTTGATTATAAGTGAAACTTCTATTGGGTTGGTTGGGGCTAGGAATAGTGTGTTCGGATAGGTGCCAGTGAGATAGTCGTTAGGTGGAGTATTTGAACTTGGGATTTTGCTTGCCAGCTTTTTACCTATGGTGGAGAAGAAATCATCGAGTTTGTTTGCTGTTTCAATAGGTGGGAGTAGGGGTTCATCTGGTTTTGTTAGCTTGATTGTTCTGTTTGTGGATATCTTTTTAGTTCCTAGAATTTCAGATAGGGTTTTCCAGGTCTTTTTTATATCACCTTTTAAGTTATGTAATCTGTTCTCGTAGTACAATTTTTTTGACCACCTTATCAGACTCGTTAGGTTTGATGAGTAGCGTTTTGTTTGCTCTCTTGTTATTTGCCCCATAGTTCTACACCATGAGCTCAGCTCACTCAGATAAGCTGTGAGTGGTAATTTTGGGCCTAGATATGAGAGAATACATCTGTGGTAAGTGTGCACCACATAAAACAAATTCTGCAGCACACAGTGCATAATGAGTGAAAAAAAAAAACAGACCTAATTTTCTATTAAAACAGCGACTTTCCAGTGTTTTTTCGTATGCTTTTTATAGTTGTATTTGCAATTTCTTGGTATCATTTGATAGAATGAAAGATATATTACAGAAATAGAAATGATTTTGATTGGTTTTAGTATGGAAATGGCTTGAAACTGAGCTCAAAGTAGCGGAAATGTTAAATTTTTGCCGATGTTCAAGAGTAAACAAATGACCTCACACGTCTAATACACGCCAGCTGGTGGGTCTAATATACGTTCACAAATGTGGTGATACTATTTATACAATTATTACAATATTGCATAACAGTAAATCTTCCATTTTTTGGTTTGAATAAAAATTCATTGTGAATAAAAAATAAAAATGGAATTCATTTGCAAAGACTGAAAACTTAACTAATGAACAGAGGAAATGTTAGTCTAGTGCCAGGAATTGCCTGCATTGTTTATTCTGCACCCTATTTTGAAATTGGAATATTTTGAACTTTGTGTTAAATTGGCTAAATTACCAGTTTCCGATCATTTTATTTTGTAATTGAAACAGTTGACTGGGCGATTTTTTGTGCTCAATCGATAGAATAGAAGTAATACTAGCGAAATAGTTAAGAATTTGGTTGACTGGAATAATGTAATTGGCCTAAAATGGGAGTCAAAGTCAGCAAAATCGCCGATGGGTAAATATCACTGACGCATCAAAATTTTCGTCAATTTTCCATCAAATTTCGTATTTTTTGTTTTATTACCTTCAGAAAAAGATTCTCTACCATTTCATAAGAAAAAATAACAAAAAAATTTTTTGAAAATTCTTGGACCCTGGTGTGCACTTTGAAATTTGGCCTCTGTTCCCTGAAAGGGTTAATTTACATGACTATATCTTGGGCATTATTTTTTTTATATTCTGGTCAAACAGGCATCTAACTGCTAAAAAAATGGAATGTCTGACAAAATTAACAGCAGCAACACTATGATTACTGAGCATTCTAAGACTTGCAAGTAGTGCAAAGCAGGGCTTGTCAAGACTTACATTCAATTAGGGAAAACAAATTAAGGAGAAAATTAAATGAAACAAGAAATAATCAGTTAGGGAAATGTAGTGCTGTACAGTACTTATAAGGTAAAAACCTAGAGGATTGCAGTAAGAAATTAATGAATGAGTGCAAGGGGGAACAATAGATTTGCTAAATCAACTTTTTTGGTGGGTTTAGTGCTTGGTTATGATTTTAATAACTTTTTTAGCAGGCAGTAGGTTAGACAGCAACTATTCAGGAAGATACAGTACTACCATCCTGCCATGTAGTATATGTAAAACAGAAGCCTATTACATGTTCTGTAAAACAGCAGGATAACTGAGCTTTCCATTCTGTCTTATGAACATGTAAGATGGCAGGTAAATCATACAAACTTTTATGCCTGAAGGGAGGTGCCTGGATGCCAGTCAAGGGCTCTTGGTCTAGGAAATTGGAGCTACCCTCCATTTCCTTTTGACTAAATCTGATTGCCTCCCATTACCTTGGTGCTGTATGGCCCTTATGGGTTTAGCACTGCCCCATAAATGTAATAATAGAAATACTAGCATATAGTACCTTTACTATCCTGTGAATTAATAGTTCTCATTCTTGTAATATTTCATTTACAATTGAGGCCTGGTCTGAGACCAAAATGTGGAAGCGATGATCCCTGGAACTATTAACAATTGCATCCAATTATAGATAGTGGCAGTGGAGGGTCAGAAGAGAATGAAGGTTAGGTGGGGAGGAAGTCAGGTCAAAGTGCACAAGCCCTTAGGTAGGATAGGCATGTCTGATGAAGGGCTATAAAATGGATAGTTAGGGCAGAGTTGCTGAAAGTGATTCAGGTAACAAAAATCCAAGCAAAAAAGTTTGATATCCAATCTATTTTTTTTTCCAATACAGATAAACTACTATGTAAGTAGTGGAAACTAACAAGCACTGTATTTATATTTATAAAGATGATAGGCAAGAATCTTTAAACTACAGTGGTACCTCTACTTACGAGCAGCTCCCAACTCGAACAATTATGTAAGTGTATTTTTGTAGGTGCTTTTGTAAGTGTATTTTTGGGGGTCTGAAATGGATTAATCTAATTTTCATTATTTCTTATGGGAAAAAATTCCTTCGGTATTGGCACTTGAATAGCTGTCTGGAACGAATTAAGCTCGTAACTCGAGGTATCACTGTATAGGCCAGTCTCACTAAGAAACATTGTAAAATTTACAAAATCTATGAGAAAAATAGATAAAACAATTAAGGAGTCAAAATGTGCTCTCAAATAATTTAGTTTCCCATCATCAAAGTCCTGTATCAAATTTAATTAGCTACTTTGATCGTTGCAGAAACTATTAAAGAAGTGGATATGCAGTATACATTTACAGTTTTTATATTTCCAAAAACAAGAATTCCTCTTGAACTAATCTGGCAAATTTGCAGACTAATGATGAATAAGACATAATGCAGCAGTTGGCTATCTTTATTCTTGAAACGTTTTGAAAACACAGTAGTCTTCTTTGGTCAGATACAGAAAAATAAAATATGGAGACAGCAGGAATAGTGGTGAGGTAAAGGTGATATGATCAGTCAATCAACCTTAAAGTACAGTAATACCCTTGTTTTCGTCCTTAATCTGTTCCAGAAGGTTGGTCAAAATCCGAAATGAACAAAAACCGAAGTAATATTTCCCATAAGAAATAATGTAAATCCAATTAATCCGTTCCAGACACCCAAAAAATATTAACAAAAAATACATTTTATAGAGAATAACTATAGTTTTATATACAGAAAACAATGAGAAATAAATATAAAGCACTAATTTTAATGGATAAATGAACATTTAAATCACTATTACATACCTTTATTGAAGACTTGTCGGCGTATGAAAGAAGGCGAGGAGGTGAGAGGGAGGAGAGGTTATTGTTTGGAAGGGAAATCCCCCTCCATAAGGACTTCAGGTATTGAAGCCCTGTCTGGGGTTACTTCCCTTCTTTGTATTTTACTGGCATTAGGACCAGCTTGAGTCACTGGACCCCTGTCGCACAAAAAATCTGTCCAGAGAGCTCTTGTTTCTGGCGTCTCTTAAAGATTTGCCTAAAATGGGTCAAGGCATTGTCATTGAACATGTTTCAAACATGGCTTGCAACAGTTTTGTTAGGGTAATAATTCTCCACAAAACTTTGCACCTCACTCCACTTTGCACAAATGTCCTCAATCACTGAAGAAAGCACATTCTTCCCTCTCTCTTCCTCCTCCTCTGAAGCAATTTCCTCAGCTGCGATCTGTTGCTGTTCCAGTTGAAGGTCTTGCAGCTCTTCAGTGGTTAGCTCTTCCCTGTGGTCCTCCACCAACTCTTCCACATCCTGGCCACTCACATCCAACCCCATGAACTTCCCCAAAGCCACAATAGATTCCACAACAGGTGTAGGGTTGTCAGGTATGTGTGGGGAAGTACCCTGGCTTGTGTGTGTGGCAAAGTGCCCTAGCTGGTGTGTGTGTGGCAAAGTGCCCTAGCTGGTGTGTGTGTGGCAAAGTGCCCTAGCTGGTGTGTGTGGGGAAGTCTGGCTGGTGTGTGTGTGTGTGTGTACTCACCTAATTGTACTCACCTAATTGTGGTTGCAGGGGTCGAGACTCAGCTCCTGGCCCCGCCTCTTCGCTGTCCACTACTGGGTTTCTGCTCTCCCTGCTCCATGAGCTTTATCATACCTCGTCTTAAAACTATGTATGGTTCCTGCCTCCACTATATCTTTCTCTAGACTATTCCACTTCCTGACTACTCTGTGGCTGAAGAAATGCTTCCTAACATCCCTTTGACTCATCTGAGTCTTCAGCTTCCAGTTGTGTCCCCTTGTTTCTGTGATCCCTCTCTGGAACATCCTGTCACTGTCTACCTTGTCGATTCCCCGCAGTATTTTGTATGTCGTTATCATGTCTCCTCTGACCCTTCTTTCCTCCAGTGTTGTTAGTCCTATAATAATAATAATAATAATAATAATAATAATAATTTTTATTTGGACATGATACAAAGAATTACATTTGGTTATTGAGATTACATGAGGTGTACATGCCAAAAGCCCCTAGTATGCAGGGCATTTTGGGCAGACTTAAAATTAACTTAAAACTAAATTGTAAGAATTTTTGTAGATAGTATACAATGAGTAAAGGTGAGTATTTAAGCTATGAAATTTGAACATAGTTTTGTACTTTTGTCTTCATTATAAAATTAATTAAATCAGATTAAACAAATTAAAGCAATAATAATAATAAAATAATAAAAAGTTATGGTTGATAATTTATAAAATAAGTAAAGTTGCATATCTAAGTTTTAAAGTTTGAATATAAGTTGAACATATCAATTAATTATAGCAATTTATTGCAGCAATGCAACTAATTGAGTGAGATAACAATTTAAAACAATTAATTGCATTGCAGTTAGTTTACGTGGTCATTATAATGTAAGTGTTGTGGGAATAATTAGCTAAGTACAGTGGTACCTCGACTTACGATTTTAATCCATCAGAGAGGGCATTTCTTAAGACGAAACAAACGTAACACGAATCAATTTTCCCCATAAGAAATAATGGAAATAAATTTAATCCGTCCAAGACTTCCAAAAGTAGTTAAATAAAATATTTTTTAGAACTTTTGGACATTAAATAATAAATAATTGAATAAAGAATACATAAATACACATGCAAATATTGTACAATAACATGTCACTTACATTTATTGAAGAGTTGTTGATGTGTGGAGGACGGAGGAGGGGAGAAGGTGGAGTAGTATGCTAGTGTTTGGAAGGGAATCCCTTCCATTAACACTGCAGGTGGTAAGTTCTTTTCTGGGGTTACTTCCCTTTTTCTTTGAATGCCACTAGGACCAGCTTGAGAGTCACTAGACCTCTTTCTAACAACAAATTTGTCCAGGGAGCTCTGTGTCTGGCGATTCTTTAACACATCCCTGAAATGACACACCACTGTGTCATTGTACAGGTTGCCAGCACGGCCTGCAACAGCATGGTTAGGGTGATATTCATCCATAAATGCTTGCACATCACTCCATTTGGCACAGATCTCCCTAATCCTTGAAGAAGGCACATTCTTCCATTTTTGTTCCACCTCCACCTCCTCCTCTGAACCATTGTCCTGACCTCTGCTCTCTTGTTCCAGTTGCTGTTGAAGCTCTTGCAGATCTTCAGTGGTTAGCTCTTCCTTGTGCTCCTCCACCAACTGTTCCACATCCTCACCACTCACCTCTAACCCCAAAGACTTGCCCAATTCCACAATTTCTTCCAAAACAGGCTCAGGCTCAGGCTCAGGGTTCTGAGGCTCAGCCCCAAAACCTTCAAAATCCCTCTCTAGGACACAGTCTGGCCACAATTTTCTCCAGGCAGAGTTCAAAGTCCTGGTAGTCACTCCCTCCCAAGCCTTACCTATAAGGTGTACACAATGCAGCATATGGAAATGTTTTTCCAAAATTCTCTTAGGGTTATGTTCATGTCTGTGGTCACATCAAAGCACTTTTGAAACATTGCTTTGGTATAGAGTTTTTAAAGTTGGAAATGACCTGCTGGTCCATGGGCTGGAGGAGAGGAGTGGTATTAGGGGGCAAGAACTTCACTTTGATGAATTTAAACTCCTCCACAATTTTCTCTACCAAGTTTGGAGGATGACAAGGAGCATTGTCCATTATCAGGAGGCACTTAAGTGGCAAATTATTGTCCAATAGATATTTCTTCACACTGGGGCCAAACACTTCATTGAACCAATCTAAGAAAATGTCCTTTGTGACCCAAGCCTTTTTGTTAGACTTCCACATCACACACAAGTTAGACTTGCTGACACCGCATCTGCCAAACACTCGGGGATTTTCAAAAAGATACACTAGTAAAGGCTTCACTTTGCAATCACCACTGGCATTGGCACAAAGCATCAAAGTTAGCCTGTCTTTCATAGGCTTATGTCCTGGCTGTGCCTTTTCCTCCTGAGTAATGTAGGTCCTGTTGGGCATTTTCTTCCAAAACAGGCCTGTTTCATCACAATTAAACACTTGTTGGGGGAGGAATTGTTCAGCCTCTAGGTACTCCTGGAATTCAGGCACATATTTTTCAGCCGCACTTTTGTCACAACTGGCTCCCTCACCATGCCTCACAACACTATGTATGCCAGTACGCTTCTTAAATTTTTGAAACCAGCCTCTGCTGGCTTTAAATTCGCTCACTTCACTCGTTGCAGGCATTTTCTTAAGGAGATCATCATGCAACTGCCTTGCTTTTTCACATATTATTCCCTCCGAAACAGTATCTCCTGCTAACTGTTTCTCGTTGATCCACACCAACAACAACCTTTCCACATTTTCCAGCACTTGTGGTCTGTGTTTTGTGATCACAGATGCACCTTTTGCAACAACAGCTTCCTTGATTTTACTTAAATATTTCTTATCCACAATGGTAGAGATGGTAGAATAGGGTTTACCATACAGCCTGGCCAGCTCACTGATACGCACTCCACTTTCATATTTTTCTATTATCTCCTTCTTCATTTCTATCGTACATATATTTCTGTTCCTCTTTGCCACAGGCTTAGCACTAGGATCTTTCCTTGGACCCATGGTAGCTTATTTAGCAGTTGCAAGCACTAAAAACAGTGGAATAATGACAATATACTGGTATGAATGCGTGGGTGTGGGTGGGTGGTCGCTCTCGCTTGTAAACAATAGCACACTGACGCTCCCTGGAGTGTGCGCTCAGCTGGGCTCCAAGCGGACAGGTCCGGTACGAAAGGCGTAAGACGAATCAATCAACGGATGTCGCATTCAAATTTCTTACTTTATAAGTAACGGATATCGAATATAACGTAAGGTGATAACAACGTAAGTCGAGGTACCACTGTAAGTATTATTCATAACAGGTTTTACATTCATTCATTCGTTCATTCATACATTACATTGACTTTAAAGTCAGGTTTTACGTTAAGTGATTATTCTACTTTGCTGGGAATGGTTGATATGTAGCAATTAGCTTTGGGTGAGAAGGTGGTTTTTTAGCATCGTTTTGAATTGGGGTACAGGTAGGGTTTCTTTGGCAATGACAGGTAATGAATTCCAAATTTTCGTGCCTTTTATGTGCATTGAGTTTTTACATAGTGTTAGGTGGACACGGGGAACATCGAGGAGTGATCTGTGTCTAGTGTTATGGTCATGTGTCCTGTTAAAATTAGTAAGGAGAAGTTTGAGTGGTGGGTTAATATCTGCATAGAGTGTTCTATGTATGTAATAGGCACAGTAAAAAGTATGGATGTCTTGTATGGTGAGTAAGTTTAGGTTTTTGAATATTGGTGGAGTATGTTGCCTGGAGTGAGAATTTGTTATCATTCTTGTTATCATTCCCTCAACCTTTCTTCATAGGACAGACCCCTGAGTTGTGGAACTAACCTTGTCGCAAACCTTTGCACTTTCTCTAGTTTCTTTACGTGCTTGACCAGGTGTGGGTTCCAGACTGGTGCTGCATATTCTAGTATGGGCCTGACGTACACGGTGTACAGTGTCTTGAACGATTCCTTGTTAAGATAACGGAACGCTAATCTTAGGTTTGCCAGTCGCCCATATGCTGCCGCAGTTATCTGGTTGATGTGTGCCTCCGGAGACGTGCTTGGCGTTATACTCACCCCAAGGTCTTTCTCCTTTGCCGAGGTTTGTAGCCTTTGTCTGCCTAGCCTGTACTCTGTCAGCGGTCTTCTTTGCCCTTCTCCGATCTTCATGACTTTGCATTTGGTGGGATTGAATTCGAGAAGCCAGTTGCTAGACCAGATGTCAAGCTTGTCCAGGTCTGTTTGAAGTCCTACTTGGTCCTCTTCCGATGTGATTCTCCTCATTAATTTCACATCATCTGCAAACAGAGACACTTCTGAGTCTATCCCATCCGTCATGTCATTTACATATACCAAGAATAACACTGGTCCTAGGACTGACCCCTGCGGTACGCCGCTCGTCACAGGCGCCCACTGTGATACCTCATCACGCACCATGACCCGTTGTTGCCTCCCTGTGAGGTATTCCCTGATCCATTCCAGTGCCCTTCCTGTTATACATGCTTGTTCTTCCAACTTTTTTACTAATCTCATGTGAGGAACTGTGTCGATGGCCTTCCTGCAGTCCAGGAAAATGCAATCAACCCACCCTTCTCTCTCTTGCCTTACCTCTGTTACTTTATCATAGAACTCTAGGAGGTTTGTTACACAGGATTTGCCTTCCCGGAATCCGTGCTGTCTGATGTTTATTATCCTGTTCAGCTCGAGGTGCTCCACCATTCTTTTCCTGATGATTTTCTCCAGGACTTTGCACACTGTGTGTGTGTGGGGGGGGAAGTACCCTGGCTGGTGTGTGTGTGTGGGGAAGTACCCTGGCTGGTGTGTGTGTGTGGGGAAGTACCCTGGCTAGTGTGTGTGTGTGTGTGTGGGGAAGTACCCTGGCTGGTGTGTGTGTGTGGGGAAGTACCCTGGCTGGTGTGTTTTCTTGAATTCTATCGTGTTTCTCGCCTTCTTTATCAGAGGGCTGGCACTAGGAACTTTGGCCCCATGGTGGCTTATTTTGCAGTCACACTCAATAAACAAGCACAATAAACAATAGGTTATTATGAAATGTTTCGGATGAACGCTCGGAGTATTGCTCACTGAACAAGTGACAGAGGCAGACTGAGTCACGTATGTGTGAGCGGCCGTGTCCCGGGTGGGCAGACGCGTCTGATATGGACGAATTCCGAGCGGAGGTACGAAACCCAGGGTAAAATTTCGCCCAAAAAAGTGGTCGAAATCCGAATTTACGATATCCGCACCGGACTAAAATCGGGTACCACTGTAGCAGTATTTAAGGTGGTCAGTCCCTCTACCTGGAGAAGAGTTCAGCTACTCCTCCTGTCTTCATATTTATTCTTCTCTTTATTCAATTGAAGAGGTCTACCGTGTAGATGAAATGTTTCAACAATAAAGATACCTAACTGTTGCGCATGTATCTTACTCATCTACTTGTTGGTATTTTATACCATTTTCATAATAATCCCAGATTAAAGAGGAATTTTTTTTTTTTAAGCACACCAGCCATCTTCCACTGAGACAGGGTGACCCAAAAAAGAAGAAACAAAAGCTTTTCTTTTTACGTTTAGTAATTTATACATTAGAAGAGGTTACTAGCCTCTTGCTCCTGGCATTGTCTCTTATAACACGTATGGCAGGAAGAAAATGAAATGAGAAATTTTCTTTTTGAATTGCAAATGCAGAGATACAAGGAAAGTGTTGTGAAGAAATGTTATCAGTGGGGTCCCACAAGAATCAGTACCAACTATGTACAGCCTTGTATCATCATTTGTGGGCAATACCTAAATAAGCATGAAAGTTGCCTTAATAAAAAAAATTACAAATATATATCAATAAAATCTTTGTGCTCAAAGGAAATAACATATTCTATAGTAACAAATTCCAACTTAGGAATTATAATGCTAGATGACTTAATATTTAAAGAATGAACACACACACACACGCACGCACGCACGCACGCACGCGCGCGCACGATGGCATGGTGGCTAGCGCTCTTGCTTCACGCACGGAGGGCCCAGGTTCAATTCCCGGCGGGGCCGAAACATTTCAAAGTGTTTCGTACACACACACACACATATATACAACAGGCCTAGTGTTTAATTGACATGTGCCTAGGACAAAATGGTAACTAACTAAAACACACACACACACACACACACACACACACACACAGTCACAGTCAGTCACAGAGTGGTCAGGAAGTGGAATAGTTTGGGAAGCGATGTAGTGGAGGCAGGAGGTATGATAAAGCTCATGGCGCAGGGAGAGTGACCCAGTAGAGGCCAGTGAAGAGGCGGGGCCAGGAGCTATGACTCGACCCCTGCAAGCACAACTAGGTGAGAGCACACACACACGTGCTTCACGCACGGAGGGCCCGGGTTCAATTCCCGGCGGGGCCGAAACATTTCGAAGTGTTTCCTTACACACACACACACACACATATATACAACAGGCCTAGTGTCTAATCGACATGTGCCTAGGACAAAATGGTAACTAACACACACACAGCTAATGAAGCCAGGGGTCTGGATAATGACAGTGGATTATGATAACTTTTAAAACCAGAGAAGTCACACCACTGAGGGCATAATTCAAGTCAGTGGTTCTCTCACATCTCGGGTATTGTTTTGTGTATACAGTCTTTGAAAGCAGGAGAAATAGCAGAGCTGGGAAATGCATATACATTAGGTTGTTTACTGCCCACAAAGAATCAGTAAAACATCTAAGCTACCGGGAATGCCTTAAAGCACTCAGAATGTACTCTCTGAAATAGAGAAATGATTAACAATATAGTGTATGCATGGAAAATAATTGAAAATTCAGTCCCCAATTTACACACTACCATAGCAGTTAAATGGAATGAGAGATAATTGAGGAAGTGAAATGCAGTGGTGTCATAGGCACAATCAGGAATCCATTGTCCATGATGCCAACTTTTTACCAGAAAATATCAGAAATATTGCCAGAACAAAGGCAAAAGACATCAGGAGGAAACTGTACTGATACTTCCTTCAAAAGTCTAATCAGCCAGGTTGTAATGGCTGTGTAAGTTTATGCACTGCTGGTAGTAATAGCCTGGTGGCTAAGGCAGCCAACAAAGAAGTCTGCCTCAAACTGAGCTGCATTTGATGTCATTTGGAGTCATTTTGGTGTTTAGTCTTTTTTTACACCTGCAAACTTCACTTAATACCCTCATAAAACTCATTAGCTAGAGTGAAGTATACTAAGTGCATTAAAGCTGGGACCAAAAATTAACCATATTGTCTCACTCACCATACAGTAACAAAGCTGGGTAGATAGTCTGCTAGTATACCTTACCACCCTAAATTGCAAGGCTGTCCATCAAGTTTGTTCATTCCCCTAAAGTACAAATCTGGTCATCACGCTAGTTCATTCTGAGGGTTCTCAGACCCGCCGAACTCGAGCAGCTAACTATGACATTTGTTATCAATAAGAGGGGCAGGTTGTCATTATGTGGGTTTGTCTTTAAACTGATTTACAGTAAATAATATCTTGTTTGGAGGGATTCCTGTACTGTATTACAACACACACTGTTACAGTAGTGAGCAGTTACTACTATGTACAGTTGAAAGTTTGTGTAAATGGCTCCTTGTTTACACATCTTTTACACACTGCCATTGCTGCTGGTTGAATCTTACCCCTCACGGCTCTATTGCTCATAACTGGTCCATTTGGTCCTTTGATTTTTTTTTTTTTTTTTTTTTTTTTTTTTTTTTAAGAGAGAGAGATTGATTGATTTATCCTCCATTCAAATGTTTGGATTTTTTTCATCTCTCCTAATGAGGGTCATACTTCCTTGCATATACTGCTTTTAAATTTAAAAACCAAAATGAAATGGGATAGGTGGGCAAACATGTTATGATCCTGGAAAATGTATAGAAAAATATAACTAGTAATGTTGTGTATTATAGTGTACATTGTTATAATAAAAAAGACTTTAATGTGTGACTGATTGTTATTATTATTCAAAGTCATAAATGTTTGGCATATTAACTCATGTTTTTGCCAGATTTATAACTTAAGAAAAAACATGTACTTTGGAGTCTACAAAAGTGTAACACTTGAGCATATTTGGATTATTTTATTACCCTACTTAATATAAGTTTTATTTTTATTAATCCTTATACCAGGAATACGTGGTCTTTTCAGGCCAATTTTAATGACACAATAAGCTATACAGTGCACAGTTTATAAACTGAATAAAGACAATGGTAGGTATTCAGCATCACAAATCATCATCGTCCTCTTTCCTTTTTTCCTCTTTCTTCTTCCTCTTCTTCTCAGGGACTGCAGTTGTGCATTCCTGCCTTAAACTATGACCAATTATGCCATGCATGTGACCATTTTTGCTTTCCAACATTTTTCTTATGGAAGAAAATTTCAAATATCCTCAGTTTTCGTTCACCTCCAAACTCGAACAATTATGTAAATGTATTTTTGTAAGAGCTTTTATAAGTGTATTTTTGGGGTTCTGAAACGACTAATCTAATTTACATTTGTCCTTATGGGAACAAATTCATTCGGTAATGGCACTCAAACAGCATTCTGGAAAGAATTTTCAACGAAAACCAAGGGTCCACTGTATAAGAATAAAAATACGTAGCTATAAAAATAAAAGTGCACTGCCATTCTATGAAGTAATAATCTTGAAGGTAGATGATATTTTGCATAGCATAGCATGTTATTTTTGAGCCCAGAGTCTCATGGAGAATGTCAATATTCCTGTACAGTATTTGGTTAAATACATATGTGTATGCTCTGTTGGCATCGCTATGAATCTTCACCCAAAAAAATGTGTGGGCTAGTGATCTGATTACTTTTTTTATATAAGTCCTATACATCCCTATTGTAAAGTTTAATTGATAACTTATGCATAAGAAGTGGATCATTATCACTTTGTTTTACTGATGGGAAGCACTTCACTGCTTCTCTTAGGCTTTGAAGAACTTCCAGCTTTTCTACTTTTGTGCTTTGGGGCCATTATTATGCAAAATTAAGAGTTATTTTTGGGCCACAGTAAACCGTGGATAACTGAAACTGTAGATACTGAATCAGTGGATACGGGGTTTCTACTGTACACTATAATTTCCTTTTACCTAATCATGGATAACAGAATTTCCAGAATGTCAGACTGAAGAATGTGGAAAGGTGAATGTAAATTTGTTGTATTTCAAATATTAGTTTATTTTGTTTACAATACTGTATATATTGCATAACCACTGGTAAAATACATTCTTTCAGGACCTTTCAAAATGTTATTTTAGTAAAATTGTTAATCACTATATGGCAAATAGAAAATGTCTTTCATTTATATATCTGCAAAAAAATGGGTGCTGTAATGTATTAAGTAAATCAATGTACGTATATATAAATACAGTAAGGTGTAAAAATGAAGGTAAAGCTGTGCAATTCTGCAGTACAACACCATTTTATATTTAAGAATACAACTTGTAGTTGAAATAAGTACAATATCTTTTGTAATGTTACCTGTCTGTTTAGTAGCTCTCTTAATTGATAAGTCATCATCACTTCTTCAACAACTAACACCCATAACAACCCCCCTGTGTATAGCCGATCGCCTCAGCACGTGCCAGTACCAATGGTGGTGATCTGAGCCACACTGCATCACCTGTTCCCCCTTCCTCTTCATCTCACACCCCTACACCCCTCCCTATCTACACTCTTGAAGGCTCAGCAGAAGACTTGGTGCAGTTACAAGCATATGGATTAAGTCATACTAACAAAAAATTCAACAGGGTCAAGGTATGTTAACATGCAGGGTAAATAAAGCATGTTGAGTGCCCTGCTGCTTTTTTATTTATGCCTCATTGACAAACAATTCTTGCATGTTTGTTAATTTTTAAGTTAATACAAACCTTTCTTAAAGAAATTTATAATCTTAAATTCTCTTAAATTTTCTCTAAGTGTTTAGGTTCCATGAACTTGTCTAGGAATAGCAGTCTGTTCCTAGATGACTTTTTAAATCAGTATATAAATACTTTAATCACTTTTTACAGTTATTCATCTGTTTATCTTCTCTGCATCTGCACTCCTACACTCCCTTGCTGTCTTGGCTGCTGATTGCACTAATTGCTGTTATGGTCATTTTACTTGCTTCTCCATGTCAAAGATTAACCTTGATTTAATATACTTCAGAAAAATGAACCAAAATAACAATAAAAATAATACACAATTTGGGATTTTATTATTCTTGTTGTTGTTGTTTTTAAGAAATTCATAAGCGCTTGCACACCAGGCCATAACTGCAACACCAGAAGATGATCAGATATAGAGACAGAGCGTAGGAGATGGTACAGAAGAAGAAAACGGGTTACTGAATTGCTTAAAACACAAAATATGCTGCAACAGAGGAAAGATAAGTCTTAGCCAAGAGATCACTGAATTAGAGCAAAAACTTGGGAGGTCATACCTAACAGAAGTAGTACAAAGGGAACAAAGGACCATACAGGATATTGCAAGAAACCCAAAATATTTCTATTCCTATGCAAAACCCAAGCTAAGAACTACCTGTAGAATTGGACCATTATTGAGAGGAGATTCGTATACTGACGAACAGGAAATGAGTGAAATTCTAAAAGAACAGTACGAGTTGGTGTTCAGCAACCCACTAAATGACAGCAAGGTAGAAAATGCAGAAATATTTTTCACTCCATCAGAAGGCCACACAGACCAACTAACTGACATTTGTACAAATCCCATAGATTTCGAAAAAGAAATGGACAACATGCCCACTCACTCAGCACCTGGACCAGATTCATGGAATGCTCTATTTATAAAGAAGTGCAAAGTATCACTAGTACGAGCCCTCAAGTATTCTTTGGAGAAAGAGCTTAGATCTAGGTGAAATACTGGAGATATTAAAGAGTGCAGACATAGCTCCTTTGCATAAGGGAGGTAGTAGAGCACTATCTAAAAATTACAGACCAGTAGCCTTAACTTCTCACACCATAAAAATCTTCGAAAAAGCGATGAGACGGCAGATTACAAATTTCATGGACTAGCATAACCCGAACCAACATGGTTTAAGAGCAGGACGATCATGCCTGTCACAGCTGCTGAACCATTATGACAGAATTACAGAGGCATTGGAAGACAACCAAAACACAGATGTGATTTACACATTTTGCAAAGGCATCTATGAAGGGATTCAGGGAAACTGGCAGGCCTTACTTGATTCCTGGAGATGGGAAGTACAGTGCCAGCACTCTGAAGGAGGGGTGTTAATGTTGCAGTTTTATAACTGTAGTGTAAGCATTCCTCTGGCAAGACAGTGATGGAGTGAGTGATGAAAGTTTTTCTTTCTCGGGCCACCCTGCCTTGGTGGGAAATGGCTGATGTGTTAATAAAAAAAAAAATTGACAAATGCGATAATGGAGTGATAGTGCACAAAATGAGGGCCATGGGTATTATGGGGAAGGTAGGCAGATGGATTTTCGGGTTCCTAACACACACAACACAAAAAGTAGTAGTAAACAGAGCAAGATCCAGCATCAGCAAGGTCAAAAGCTCAGTGCCCCAAGGCACTGTCCTGGCACCTCTGCTGTTTCTCATCTTTATAGCAGACATAGATAAAAACACCCATCACACTTTTGTATCATTTTCAGATGACACTAAAATAAGCATGAAAGTCACTACGGTAGAGGACACTGATAAATTACAGGAAGACATAAGCAGAGTTTTCCAGTTGGCAGTGGAGAACAACATGACGTTCAGTGGTGATAAGTTCCAGCTGCTTAGGTATGGAAAGAATGAAGAACTCAAAAGGAACACGTAAAAGACCTGGGAATAATTGTCAGCTGACCTTTGTTTTAAAGACCATAACAAGACAAAGATCACGACAGCCAGGAAGATGACAGGGTGGTTATTGAGAACTTTCAAAACAAGGGAAATAATGCCAATGGTGACACTTCAAATTGCTAGTGCTCCCTCATTTAGAATATTGCTCAGTGCTGATGGCCCCATTCAAAGCAGGAGAAATATCAGAGCTGGAACAAATACAGAGATCATTTACTGCTCACACTGAGCCAGTAAAGCACCTAAATTACTGGGAATGCCTTCAAGTCTTGAACATGTACTCATTGAAGCGGAGGAGAGAGAGATACATGATAATATATACCTGGAGAGTACTTGAGGGCCTGGTCCCAAATCTGCACACTGCCATAACAACATACTGGAGTGAAAGATATGGGAGGAAGTGTAAAATAAACCCAGTGAGGAGCAGGAGTGCAGTGGGGACAATAAGGGAACACTATCAACATCCAGGGTCCCAGACTATTCAACATCTTACCAGGGGATATCAGAAACTCGGCTGGAACAAGCGTAGAAGCCTTCAAGAGGAAACTGGACAAGTATCTTCACGAGGTGCCAGATCAACCAGGCTGTGATGGATATGTGGGGCAGCGGGCCTCCAGAAGCAACAGCCTGGTTGGTCAGGCAAGCACTAGACGAGCCTGGCTCCCCATCCCTCCATTGCTTGGTCTCCACCTCTCATGCCAGCAGTCTTCCAGTTTCCACCTCCACACCAAACCCTTCCATTATACACCCTGACCACTCTAACCCCTCCTCTGTAGAACCCCCATCCATATAGTTGCAAAGAGTATTACAACTGAACAGTAAGTCACCTCTGTCTGCTAGTAGAGATGTGGATGCAAGATCTTTGACAGATGCACATCACTACATTGACCTACAATTACATTATCATCATTATTTTTAATAATTTTTAAGACCATAAAAAAAAATTGCTGTTTTTCGAGGGTTTGTTAGGAACTTAATCATATTTTACCCCTATGTTCTTCAGTTTATTTTACACTATTTTTTTATTACACATTTTCAGGAATGTAACTATCATATGAACCGATGGTCATCTGTAAATAGATTAATTAATAATATTTATAATTATTGCATTGGGCAGTGAAAATGTCATGTTTGGCATCAGTGTGTGATATATTATGCAGAGAAAAAATAGCATAGAAATTACATGTAAGGTATAATTCAGAGAGCAGAGGAGTGGATGATAGGTGAGGTAGGGGACATCCTAGGAAAGGTTAACTGGAGGTCATGATGATAGGGCTTAAATATCCAGCAGGCAGGTGTAAAAGTGTTAGATCGGAATGAGAAGAAACAAATGGTTTTTCTGTATTTGACATGCTGTTGTAGCATGAGTAAGGTATCATTTTCATGAAGGGATTCATGCAAACTACTTAGCCAGACTTAAGTTCTGGATGTAGGAATATCAGTGCCTCTTATATGAAGGAGGGGGAGGAATGTTGCAGTGGAGGGACATTTGAATTATGATAACCACACTTCTGGCATGGCAGCTGTTGTATGAATGATGGTGAATGTATTTGCTTTTTTAATTCACCCTACCTCTGGAAAATGGCTAATATGGAAAAAAGTTTTTTCCTCCATGTACTGTATTCATGAAGTTGTATGATTTCTTGTCAATAACTAACTAGAAATTAATTATATGGGAAAATATATACTGTGTATAGCTGTTGCTCTTGCTGTTCGTTATAGAACAAAGTTTTCAATATTGCATCTTTTTCAGGCAGAAAAATCCACTTCCGAAAGCCCTAAAAAGATGACATTAAAAGATAGAATGAAGTTCTTTGAAGAGGAAATGAAGAGGGATAAGATTGGGCCTCCTAAAGGTAAGCTTATAATCTAGTAATATTACAGTGTATGTATATAAGTAGCCCCTAGCTTAGTTTAGATGTTATTTGTGTGTGATGTTTCATAAAATTTTAATATTTGATAATGTACTAGTGTTGGTACATTTTAGTTTGAAAAGTAATGCATACCTTGTTTGTTACTTACTGGTAACTGCAAATGTGACTGTAATACATGCTTTGTTTGGCTCTTATGGCAGATTAACTTGTTGCTTATCACCAAACTCACATTGTTATTTTAGGACAGGTTAATTGCTATTTTACCACCACTCACAATCAACTGCTAGTATTCAGCCCCTCAAAGCAGATTGACTTGAAAAACATTTTAAATTAAAAATACAGTGGACCCTCGGTTAACGAATACCCCGGAAATCGTACAATTATGTAAGTATAATATTGTAAGTGCATGTGGAAGTGTATTTTTGGGGGTCTGAAATAGACTAACCTACGTGACATTATTTCTTAAGGAAGTAAATTCGTTCGGTAATGGCACTTGAACAGGCTTCTGGGATGAAGTTTTTTCGTTAACCGAGGGTCCACTGTAAATTTAAAGTTCTCTACATAGTGGAATAATTTAGAATAACATGTTTGAAAGCATTATCACAAGTCATTCCATGTCTTTGTCATTATCTTTATATTACGTAGCCCTCAGATTAGATTTCTTTTGTTTATTTATTGGATAATTTTAACCCTTTCAGTGTTGAGACCCCTGCTCTCAAACTT
The DNA here is from genome assembly GCA_009830355.1 of Cherax destructor. NCBI lineage: Eukaryota > Metazoa > Arthropoda > Malacostraca > Decapoda > Parastacidae > Cherax > Cherax destructor. The sequence continues at coordinate 236,416 of WNWK01000750.1, forward strand.
CCTCTCAGGGTCGAAGAATTTAAAAAAAAAAAAAAAAATTACGAAATGATAGAGAATTTCTGAAGGTAATGAAACCAAAACTATGAAATTTGATGGAAAACTTATGGAATTATGCTCTTGCTAAGTTAGTGGTCTCGGCGATATTTACGCATCGGTGATTTGGACCGCTTTGCACTATATTTTTGGCCAATTCCATTGTTCCAGTTCACCAGACTCATAGCTATTTTGCTAGTATTCTTTCTATTCCATCGATTGAGCACAAGAAACCGACCATTTACTTATTTCAACTATCCAATAAAGTGATCAGAAATCGGTAATTTGGCCAATTTCATATAAAATTCAGCAATTGCCAATTTGAAAATAGGGTCCAAAATAAACAATGTAGACATTCACTTATATGTTATGCTTGCTTTTCATTTTGAATTTTTATTCACATAAAAAATAGAAGATTTATTATTATGCAGATTACTGCATTATTGTAATAATTGTATAAATAATGTGAGTGCATTCCTAAATGCATATTAGAATGGTCAGTTTGACACGTATTGGACAAGTAACATCGTTTATGTACTCTGGAACGTCACCAAAAATCAAACATTTCTGTTACTTTGAGCTCAATTTCAAGATACTTTCTGTCCTGAAACTAATCAGAATTATTTCTATTTCTGTAATACATCTTCCATTCTATCAAATGAGACCAAGAAACATAGAGAGCACAACAATAAAAACCATATGAAAATACGCCACGGCTGTTTTTTTTTTATCATTATGCACTGTCTGCTGCAGAATTTTTTTCATATGGTGCACACTTAATGCATAGACCTATTCTTTCATATCTAAGCCCAAATATACTGCTCACAGCTTATCTGAGTGAGCTGAGCTCATGAGGTCATACTATGGGACCGACATTGACTTCAAAGCCTTGATACAATGGGACAGACACCGAAAGGGTTAAATAATTATTTATTCTCACACTAATGGTCTGTCTCTTGTCACACGTCACTTCACAATGTATGTCTCTCTCCTCCAGGCTTGTAAATGTCCAGTAACTTTCAGTTTGTGAGGGTGATCTGTGACTCTTGGTCTCTTAATTTTCTATTGACTCGCATGAATTGCCCATTTCATGTCTATTTTGGAACCCATGGTCAAAATCCACCTTCATTGTATCATTGTTGAGCTCATTTCCCTTAATTACTGCTCTTATGTTAAAGAAAATGTCCTGTTATACCTGTGGCTTATTTGGGAGAGTAATTTCCATGCTTCTTGTTCTAGTCACATGCCAAACAAAGACCCTATTCTTGTCTATTTCTTGTAGTATTTTGCATGTCATACCTGTGTAACATCCCAGTGACCAGTTTTGAGGGCTCATCTACACCATGCAGCCCAGCCTTTGGTCCAGCTGCCTTATAGATCGCCTAATTAATCAGGTGTTGCTGTTAGCGGCCTGCTGGCCTCATAACCATTACAGCTTGGTTAATCTGGCACTTGGCAGAGGTCATCTTAAAGACTTATCATTTGTTCCAGTAATATTTTTTATATCTGCTGGTAGCAGTTTGAAGAATCTTGGGTCATGGATGTTGACACAATGTTCTTTTATTGTGCCAGTGTCATGTCTGCTTTTCACTGACTTTATTTTACGTTTCCTTCCATATCTCTCACTCCAGTCAGTTAAGAGGAGTGCAAAATGGAACTATCTGGGTAGGGGATGTGTAGATTAAGTGTTTACAGTGAAGCATATATGTGAACAGTATTTAGATAAAGGTAGAGAAGTTTTCATTGCATTTATGGATTTAGAAAAGGCATATGATAGAGTGGATAGGGGAGCAATGTGGCAAATGTTGCAAGAGTATGGAATAGGTAGTAAGTTACTGAAGGCTGTAAACAGTTTTTATGAGGATAGTGAGGCTCAGGTTAGTGTGTGTAGGAGAGCGGGAGATTACTTCCCGGTAAAAGTAGGTCTTAGACAGGGATGTGTAATGTCACCATGGTTGTTTAATATATTTATAGATGGGGTTGTAAAAGAAGTAAATGCTAGGGTGTTGGGGAGAGGGGTGGGATTAAATTATGGGGAATTAAATGCAAAATGGGAGTTGACACAGTTACTTTTTGCTGAGGATACTGTGCTTATGGGAGATTCTAAAGAAAAATTGCAAAGGTTAGTGGACGAGTTTGGGAGGGTGTGTAAAGGTAGAAAGTTGAAAGTGAATATAGATAAGAGTAAGGTGATGAGGGTATCAAACGATTTAAATAAAGAAAAATTGGATATCACATTGGAGAGAGGGATTATGGAAGAAGTAAATGTTTTCAGATATTTGGGAGTTGACGTGTCAGCGGATGGGTTTATGAAGGATGAGGTTAACCATAGAATTGATGAAGGAAAAAAGGTGAGTGGTGCGTTGAGGTATCTGTGGAGACAAAAAACGTTATCCATGGAGGCAAAGAAGGGAATGTACGAAAGTATAGTGGTACCAACACACTTATATGGGTGTGAAGCATGGGTTGCAAATGCTGCAGCGAGGAGGTGGCTGGAGGCAGTGGAGATGTCCTGTCTAAGGGCAATGTGTGGTGTAAATATTATGCAGAAAATTCAGAATGTGGAAATTAGGAGAAGATGTGGAGTTACTAAAAGTATTTGTCAGAGGGCTGAAGAGGGGTTATTGAGGTGGTTTAGTCATTTAGAGAGAATGGATCAAAGTAGAATAACTTGGAGAGCGTATAAATCTGTAGGGGAAGGAAGGCAGGGTAGGGGTCGTCCTAGAAAAGGTTGGAGGGAGGGGGTAAAGGAGGTTTTGTGGGTGAGGGGCTTGGACTTCCAGCAAGCATGTGTGAGCGTGTTAGGAGTGAATGGAGACAAATGGTTTTTGGGACCTGACGAGCTGTTGGAGTGTGAGCAGGGTAACATTTTGTGAAGGGATTCAGGGAAACCAGTTAATTGATTTAGTTGGACTTGAGTCCTGGAAATGGGAAGTACAATGCCTGCACTTTAAAGGAAGGGTCTGGGATAGTGACAGCTGGGAGGGACTATTCTCAGCTGTCGTATCTGAGCACCTCTGCAAAGACAGTGATTATGTATGAGTGTGGTGAAAGTGTTGAATGATGATGAAAGTATTTTCTTTTTGGGGATTTTCTTTCTTTTTGGGTCACCCTGCCTCGGTGGGAGACGGCCGACTTGTTGAAAAAAAAAAATTATAAGAAGTCGTTTTCATAAGCATAATTTGATTAATGATACTCAGCATGGATTCACGAGGGGGCATTCCTGCCTAACTAGTTTACTAACTTTCTTCAGTAAAGCTTTTGAGGCTGTTGATCACAATAAAGAATTTTATATTGTTTATTTGGATTTCAGTAAGGCCTTTGATAGAGTACCGCACCAGAGACTGTTAAAGAAAGTGGCAGCTCATGGCATTGGGGAAAAAGTGCTGTTATGGATCAAGCCATGGCTCACCAACAGGAAGCAGTGTGTGTGCATAAATGGGGTAAAATCGGAGTGGGGATCTGTAGCAAGTGGCATTCTACAGGGATCAGTTTTAGGCCCATTGTTGTTTATAATATATATCAGTGATCTTGACGAGGGAATTACTAGTGATATAAGCAAATTCGCTGATGACATGAAGATAGGTAGAATAATTGATTCAAACGTAGATGTCACGGAACTTCAGAAGGATTTTTACAAACTCAGTTTGTGGTCAGTAAAGTGGCAGCTGCAGTGCATTGAAGATAAATGCAAAGTTCTGAAGCTCTGGAATGTTCGCAATCCTAGCACCAATAAGCTAAATACAGTTGTACCCCGAGTTTCGAACTTAATCCATTCCAGGAGCTAGTTCTAAAGTCGAAACGTTCGAAACTCGAAGCAATATTTCCCATAAGAAATAATGTAAATCCAATTAATTCGTTCCAGAAACCCAAAAATATTCACAAAAAATACATTTTATAGAGACTAATTATAGTTTTACATACACACAACAAACATACATAGTACTTAAATTAGTAATAGATAAATAAACATTTAAATAAACATATAAAATAACATTTTTACTTACTTTTATTGAAGATTGTTGATGGCATCTGGAAGATAGGGAGGAGGAGTGAGGGAGGGCTTAGTGTTTGGAAGGGGAATCCCCACTCCCTGCCTTCTTGCTACACTCCCTGCATGCCTGCTACACTCCCTGCATGCCTGCTACACTCCCTGCATGCCTGCTACACTCCCTGCATGCCTGCTACACTCCCTGCATGCCTGCTACACTCCCTGCATGCCTGCTCACTCCTGCATGCCTGCACTCCCTGCATGCCTGCTACACTCCCTGCATGCCTGCTACACTCCCTGCATGCCTGCTACACTCCCTGCATGCCTGCTACACTCCCTGCATGCCTGCTACACTCCCTGCATGCCTGCTACACTCCCTGCATGCCTGCTACACTCCCTGCATGCCTGCTACACTCCCTGCATGCCTGCTACACTCCCTGCATGAATGCTACACTCCCTGCATGCCTCCTACACTCCCTGCATGCCTCCTACACTCCCTGCATGCCTGCTACACTCCCTGCATGCCTCCTACACTCCCTGCATGCCTCCTACACTCCCTGCATGCCTCCTACACTCCCTGCATGCCTCCTACACTCCCTGCATGCCTCCTACACTCCCTGCATGCCTCCTACACTCCCTGCATGCCTCCTACACTCCCTGCATGCCTCCTACACTCCCTGCATGCCTCCTACACTCCCTGCATGCCTCCTACACTCCCTGCATGCCTCCTACACTCCCTGCATGCCTCCTCACTCCCTGCCTTCCTGCTACACTCCCTGCCTTCCTGCTACACTCCCTGCCTTCCTGCTACACTCCCTGCCTTCCTGTTGATTTGCTTTTGCCATATATCCTGGCAAGCTCCACAAGTCGCACACCACTCGTATTTTTTTACTATTCCCTTCTTCACTTCAATGCTGTTTCTCACTTTCTTTACCACAGGGGTGCCACTAGGAAGTTTCTTTGGGCCCATGGTAGCTTATTTCACAGTCGCACTTAATGAACAAGCACCAAACAAAATTAATTAATTGTGAAATGTTTGGATGAGCGCGCAGGGTAATGTTCACTCGGAGGATAAACAAAGCCAGACTGACTCACAACGCCTGCACGGGGCAGGCGGACAGGTCTGGTACGCGGTTTAAAACATGGGGCACGTTCGATACTCGGGACAAAATTGGTTCGAAAAAAGCAGTCGAAACTCGAAGCGTTCGATAGTCGATGCGTTTGAAACTCGGGGTTCCACTGTAATGTAGAACTTAGCCGTACAGAATGCGAAAAGGACTTGGGGGTTATGGTAAGCAGCAACCTTAAACCAAAACAGCAATGTCTAAGCATACATAATAAGGCAAATAGATCAGTGGGATTTACATCAAGAAGTGTAAGCAACAGAAGTGGAAAAATAAACACATAAGCAGTATAATGTGATCCTTGATTGACAGCATTTCTCACACAGTGGGCTTTATCAAGTCACAAACAGATCTACCTGGGTGAAAGGTATGTGAGTATTTATAGGATGGAGTCAGGTGGAGAATGCTGGACAATTTAGGGATTAATATCTAATTGTATTTTTCTGTATCATATATTGAGGTGACTTTCATGATTTTTTTAGTTTTGCCCACAAAGAATGATTCAAAGTTGTGGCTAATGTTTTGATTTATGGCTGCTGTGGGGCTGAGAATCAATAAAGGAGCCAGTCTAAGCCCATATCTGGAGTATTGAAATTTTTACTTTGTAGAGACTAGATTGTTTTTGTTTTATTTACATGTTATAATTTTTGCCATCACTTTCAAGGCTGTCACTCCATGGTCACAGTTTTCAAATGGTTTTGCAAAGATTGTGTATGCCACATAAGCATTTTTGTTTTTCAAGGCCTCCATAATTTTGCCATAATCTGATAGTTTTGAAAGGCATAATATCTTCCTCCTCTAAAACCATGTTGATTTGGGTTGTGTAACTCTTGTTTCTAAATAAAATAAAGTGTTTCATCATCCATTCAAAGATGTTCATGATAAGTAATGCCAGTACTACTTGTATGTAGTTTTTTTCATTATTCTGGAGCTTCCTCTGTGAAGTAAGTCTTCACTTTTTAGGCCTCTGGGATTTCACCTAAACAGATTTCATCTGTTTTATTAGCTAGTGTTACTCATGCATTATGCTGTATAATATTCTTGTTTATAATAGTGACAGGGAAGAATTTTATTCTACTTTAAATTCTTGGTTCTCTTGCTTGTTGCTAAATATGTGTTTGGAGATGCTTACATTACTACTGAGTGGTAAATGACTGAGTCATCTGTTTTATCAGTCATGGCTGTGGGTCAAGTGTGTCTGAGGTTAAAAGAGCCACTACAGTTTACATCGTGCTGACCAGAGTCAGCAACTGGCTTTTCTTAAGCCATATGAATCTTTGAGTGGAGAGAGAAGTTTTCATGCCTGAGCTTCCTTTTTAATACAGTCACAGTGCATAAACTCAGGCAAAACTTTAAAATAATAGTTTTTAAATATATATACGATAGCCTTCTATTGAAAACATAATATGGAGGTGCGTGCAGTAAGAGGTCTTCCTGTACTCGCAACCCTCTTCTTTTATTTCTGTACACGTTTCTATGTTCTGTCTTTTAGGCTATCTCAAGGGACATATGTATTTTTTTACAGACCTTGCACATTTCTGCACTCAAGTTTTTCTATGCATGTTTCAATTTAGAGTGCTTTGGACAGTTTCCCAGGGAGTGTTTGATAGTTCCCAGTCAGTTCTCTGATTGTTCAAGTTAAATTTACTAAACATTCCCTCACCTTTATTATTGCTCAGGTTCTCTACACATGTATTCATGCTTGTATGCACTTCAGTGTGCTTGTGATCTTAGTGTATTGTATTAAAAATTGTTTGTAAAGATCAAATCTATCATTTTTTTTTATTTTTAGTAAGCTCTGTTATCTACCCTAATTTCACATGTTATTTAAAAATTTTAGATTTACTGAGCATAATGTGAAGGGTTTAATTACACTCTTTTTCAATAGTGTTTAGCCAGAATTTTTCTGTGTAGGGTCACATTATGAAAAGGTTTACTTTATAAATGTGTGTATGAGCATGTATGCATGCATGCATGTTTGTATATGTATGTATGTGTCTGTGTGTCTGTCTGTCTGTATTGACATATCTTAATAGAAAGTCTTTACTGTATTATTAATAAAAAGTAACAAGTGCGTGACATACTGCAATTGTAACCTTGTACTGTTTATGCTTACTAAATAACAGTCATCTTAATCCATTGGAAGAGCACTTCACCCACATAATTTTTCTGTTTTGTGTATTTTTGGTTTTTAAGTTTCTGCATGAGTGTATATTGTTGATTTTGCATGACTTTGTTACAGAGAACAAGAAGTTCTCTTTCCTGAGCCAGGATGAAGTCGCCAAGATGAAGGAAGATGAAGGTTGGTGTTCTGCTCATCTTAAAACCTTACATATATTTGAGGATTGATTTACCACTTTCTTGTCAACTTTTATTAAATTTATTTGTTGTATGGTTCAGTAACAATATTTATTTATACATACATGGATACATTCATTCATACAGACATTATATACATACATACATATATGTTACAACAGTGTGTAGAGGTAGCTGGCACAAGCTAGGAGCAATGGAAGATAATATAAACTCACGTAGACTAGACCATGGTTTATTGGCTTTGAGTTCGTCCAGGCAGACAACAAGTAAGGGTGAGCCTAGGGGCCATATATCCATAAATATATACCCCACATACATTGTCTTGCCTTGTTAAGATTGCCTGTCTGCGATTGTAGTATTCCATATACATCCATAAACATACATACATACATACATATAGGAAAGAGTAAGGAGATGAGGATAACAAAAAAATTAGATGACGAAAGATTGGATATCAGATTGGAGGGAAAGAGTATGGAGGAGGTAAATGTATTCAGATATTTAGGAGTGGATGTGTCAGCAGATGGGTCTATGAAAGATGAGGTGAATCATAGAATTGATGAGGGAAAAAAAGTGAGTGGTGCACTTAGAAGTCTGTGGGGACAAAGAACTTTGTCCATGGAACCAAAGAGGGAAATTTGAGTATAGTTATACCAAAGCTCTTGTATGGGTGTGAAACATGGGTGGTGAATGTTGCAACAAGGAGAAGGCTGGAGGCAGTGGAGATGTCATGTCTGAGAGCAATGTGTGGTGTGAATGTAATGCAGAGAATTCGTAGTTTGGAAATTAGGAGGAGGTGTGGGATTACCAAAACTATTATCCAGAGGGCTGAGGAGGGGTTGTTGAGGTGGTTTGGACATGTAGAGAGAATGAAACAAAAATAGAATGACTTCGAGAGTGTATAAATCTGTAGTAGAGGGAAGGTGAGGTAGGGGTCGGCCTAGAAAAGGTTGGAGGGAGGGAGTAAAGGAGGTTTTGTGTGCGAGGGGCCTGGACTTTCAGCAAGCATGCTTGAGTGTGCTACATAGGAGCGAATGGAGACAAATGGTTTTAAGGACTTGACGTGCTGTTGGAGTTTGAGCAAGGTAACATTTATGAAGGGATTCAGGGAAACCGGTAGGCTGGACTTGAGTCCTGGAAATGGGAAGTAGTGTCTTCACTCTGAAGGAGGGGTGTTAATGTTGCAGATTTATAACTGTAGTGTAAGCGTGCCTCTGGCAAGACAGTGATGGATTGAATGATGAAAGTTTTTCTTTTTTGGGCCACCCTGCCTTGGTGAGAGACGGCCGATGTGTTAATAATTTTTTTTTTTTTTTCAACAAGACGGCTGTCTCCCACTGAGGCAGGGTGATCCAAAAAGAAAGAAAATCCCCAAAAAGAAAATACTTTCATCATCATTCAACACTTTCACCTCACTCATACATAATCACTGTCTTTGCAGAGGCGCTCAGATACGACAGCTGAGAATGAGTCCCTCCCAATTGTCACTATCCCAGACCCTCCTTTAACCCGTAAACAGTCCAAACGTATATATACGTTTACTACGCCAGTGCCCTGAATATTTTGAAAAAAAAATCGTTTTTTTTTTATATAGAAATAAAGAGCACATTTTTCTAAGTGTTATAGGGTAAAAAAAAAAATTATTTTTAGGCTCAGTACTTGCCGATATATGAGGCCGAGAAGTTGGCACTGAATGCTCACTTGATAATTACAATTTATAGTAGTTCTTTGTTCTAAGACTAATATTAGGTACTGAAATTGTACTCAAATTGTCACAAACACACTGACAGGTGGACATTTACTATTGTCTAGGAATATATTCAAAGTATTTATAGGTCCCAGCAATGTTTTGAATACGTGGGAGTATATAATAATAATAATAATAGGAATAAGAATAATAAGTTCCCTTGAAGCATGATGTAAAACAAGTCAGTCCACTGCTGACAGTGATAAGATAATTGGTGACATTTGATGAGTGTATGCGAGGGTGCAGTGATAAGATAAGGGGTGACATTTGATGAGCATCCCCCTCTGTTTTCACTGTTACACAAACATATCTGTCTGTCAAACTCTGTCTATCTGTCTGCCAAGCTCTGTCTGTCTGTCAAGCTCTCTGTCTGTCTGTCAAGCTCTCTGTCTGTCAAGCTCTCTGTCAAGCTCTCTCTGTCTGTCTGTCAAGCTCTCTATCTGTCAACCTCTCTGTCAAGCTCTATCTGTCAAGCTCTCTATCTGTCAAGCTCTCTGTCTATCTGTCTGTCCCTCTAGCATCTAGCTCTCCCGTCTCAGAGATTTATTATTATTATTATTATTATAATCAAAAGAAGCGCTGAACCACAAGGGTTATACAGTGCCGTCTCAGAGAGATCAACTCCTGAACCAACACGTCTGGTTCCTGAGCAAGTGTAAATACGTATTTGCCAGTCATGTTTACACATTATCTCTACAAGCACTTTGTCTGGATTTTTTGGGTTATCCTAGGAAATTTACACTATGTATAATTGTATTTGTGTACCTGTGAGACAGAGATAGACAGAGTCAGATAGAGATAGGCAGAGTCAGATAGAGATAGGCAGAGTCAGATAGAGATAGGCAGAGTCAGATAGAGATAGGCAGAGTCAGATAGAGATAGGCAGAGTCAGATAGAGATAGGCAGAGTCAGATAGAGATAGGCAGAGTCAGATAGAGATAGGCAGAGTCAGATAGAGATAGGCAGAGTCAGATAGAGATAGGCAGAGTCAGATAGAGATAGGCAGAGTCAGATAGAGATAGGCAGAGTCAGATAGAGATAGGCAGAGTCAGATAGAGATAGGCAGAGTCAGATAGAGATAGGCAGAGTCAGATAGAGATAGGCAGAGTCAGATAGAGATAGGCAGAGTCAGATAGAGATAGGCAGAGTCAGATAGAGATAGGCAGAGTCAGATAGAGATAGGCAGAGTCAGATAGAGATAGGCAGAGTCAGATAGAGATAGGCAGAGTCAGATAGAGATAGGCAGAGTCAGATAGAGATAGGCAGAGTCAGATAGAGATAGGCAGAGTCAGATAGAGATAGGCAGAGTCAGATAGGATAGGCAGAGTCAGATAGGATAGGCAGAGTCAGATAGAGATAGGCAGAGTCAGATAGAGATAGGCAGAGTCAGATAGAGATAGGCAGAGTCAGATAGAGATAGGCAGAGTCAGATAGAGATAGGCAGAGTCAGATAGAGATAGGCAGAGTCAGATAGAGATAGGCAGAGTCAGATAGAGATAGACAGATAGAGATAGAGATAGACAGATAGAGATAGACAGATAGAGATAGAGATAGATAGAGATAGACAGATAGAGATAGACAGATAGAGATAGACAGATAGAGATAGACAGATAGAGATAGAGATAGACAGATAGAGATAGAGATAGACAGATAGAGATAGAGATAGACAGATAGAGATAGAGATAGACAGATAGATAGAGATAGACAGACAGAGACAGACAGACAGACAGACACAGAGACAGACACAGAGACAGAGACAGACACAGAGACAGACAGACAAAGATAGACAGGCATAGGTTATAAGACATTCTGAAAGGATGTTGCACATGTGTTATTATCAAGGTTTTTGATATTTCCTCGACCACTTATGGCCATATTCACCTCAGAGCCACTAAGCTCGGGGTCAACATCACTTTCCACTTAAAATGGAAGAGTTAATACTACATGACATCAGTGAATCCCATGTGTTTGCCGCGCTGTTTGCTCTAGCTGGCGCTCAATTGAACTGGTCCTCCCACAAGGTACTAAGTGGTCCCAGATTTTTTTAATACAGCGCACACCAAGGGCTAAGATTCATTCTATGCTGACCAGGCATCTCAGGCCAATCGTGCCAAATTTGGAGGCAGGAAAAATAAAACGTAAATATACGTTTGGGGCAGTAGCGGTACTAACGTATACTATATACGTTTGGACCGTTTACGGGTTAAAGTGCAGGCATTGTACTTCCCATTTCCAGGACTCAAGTCCAACTAAATCAATTAACTTGTTTCCCTGAATCTCTTCACAAAATATTACCCTGCTCACACTCCAACAGCTCGTCAGGTCCCAAAAACCATTCGTCTCCATTCACTCCTATCTAACACGCTCACACATGCTTGCTGGAAGTCCAAGCCCCTCGCCCACAAAACCACCTTTACCCCCTCCCTCCAACCTTTTCGAGGACGACCCCTTCCCTGCCTTCCTTCCCCCACAGATTTATACGCTCTCCAAGTCATTCTACTTTAATCCATTCTCTCTAAATGACCAAACCACCTCAACCCCTCTTCAGCCCTCTGACAAATAATTTTAGTAACTCCACACCTCCTCCTAATTTCCACACTCCGAATTTTCTGCGTAATATTTACACCACACATGGCCCTTAGACAGGACATCTTCACTGCCTCCAGCCGCCTCCTCGCTGCAGCATTTGCAACCCATGCTTCACACCCATATAAGAGTGTTGATACCACTATACTTTCGTACATTCCCTTCTTTGCCTCCATGGATAACGTTTTTTGTCTCCACAGATACCTCAACGCACCACTCACCTTTTTTCCTTCATCAATTCTATGGTTAACCTCATCCTTCATAAACCCATCCGCTGACAAGTCAACTCCCAAATAATCTGAAAACATTCACTTCTTCCATAATCCCTCTCTCCAATGTGATATCCAATTTTTCTTTATTTAAATTGTTTGATACCCTCATCACCTCTTATCTATGTTCACTTTCAACTTTCTACCTTTACACACCCTCCCAAACTCGTCCACTAACCTTTGCAACTTTTCTTTAGAATCTCCCATAAGCACAGTATCATCAGCAAAAAGTAACTGTGTCAACTCCCATTTTGTACTTGATTCCCTATAATTTAATCCCACCCCTCTCCCCAACACCCTAGCATTTATTTCTTTTTCAACCCCATCTATAAATATATTAAACAACCATGGTGACATTACACATCCCTGTCTAAGACCTACTTTTACCGGGAAGTAATCTTCCTCTCTCCTACACACCCTAACCTGAGCCTCACAATTATGATGAAAGTATTTTCTTTTTGGGGATTTTCTTTTTGGGTCACCCTGCCTCGGTGGGAGATGGCCAACTTGTTGAAAAATAAATAAATATATATATATCATCTTCTTTCAACACATCGGCCGTTTCCCACCGAGGCAGGGTGGCCCAAAAGGAAAAACAAAAGTTTCTCCTTTTACATTTAGTAATATATGCAGGAGAAGGGGTTACTAGCCCCTTGCTCCTGGCATTTTAGTCGCCTCTTACGACACGCATAGCTTACGGAGGAAGAATTCTGTTCCACTTCCCCATGGAGAATAAATATATACGTGTATTTTCTTCTTTCAACACGTCGGCCGTTTCCCACTGAAGCGGGGTGGCCCAAAAAGAAAAATGAAAGTTTCTCCTTTTACATTTAGTAATATACACAGGAGAAGAAGGGGTTACTAGCCCCTTGCTCCCAGCATTTTAGTCGCCTCTTACGACACGCATGGCTTACGGAGGAAGAATTCTGTTCCACTTCCCCATGGAGATAAGAGGAAATAAGAACAAGTAAGAAAATAGAAGAAAACCCAGAGGGGTGTGTGTATATACATATGCTTGTATATGAATGTGTAGTGTGACCTAAGTGTAAGTAGAAGTAACAAGACATACCTGAAATCTTGCATATTTATGAGACAGAAAAAAGACACCAGCAATCCTACCATCATGTAAAACAATTAAGGCTTTTGTTTTACACTCACTTGGCAGGATGGTAGTACATTGGACCCCGCCTAACGAGCACCCCGGAAATCGTACAATTATGTAAGTATAATATTGTAAGTGCTTGTGGAAGTGTATTTTTGGGGGTCTGAAATAGACTAACCTACGTTACATTATTTCTTAAGGAAGTAAATTTGTTCGGTAATGGCACTTTGAGCAGGCTTCTGGAATGAATTTTGCTCATTAGGAGGGGGTCCACTGTACCTCCCTGGGCGGTTGGTGTCTACCAACCTACTACCTAGGATATATATGTATATACAGTGGACCCCCGGTATTTGTCCTGCTCGAAACTCGCCCTTTTATGTAAGTGTATTTTTTAAATGCTTTTATAAGTGTATTTTTGGGGGTCTAAAAGGACTAGTCTACTTTACATTATTCCTTATGGGAATAAATTTGTTTGGTAATGGCACTTGAACAGCATTCTGGAACGAAAAAATAACGAAAACCGGGGTCCACTGTATATATAGTGGTGTACCTTGGTTTTCGTACAGCTCCCAACTCGAACAATTATGTAAGTGTTTTTTTGGGGGTCTGAAACAGACTAATCTAATTTACATTTGTCCTTATGGGAATAAATTTGTTCTGTAACGGTGCACAAACAGCATTCTGGAATGAATTATCGACGAAAACCGAGGTACCACTGTACAGTGGTCCCTCGACTAATGAAATTAATCCGTTCCAGGAGCTAGCTCTTAACACGAAAAATTCGTAATTCAAAACCTTATTTCCCATAAGAAATAATGTAAATACAATTAATCCGTTTCCACCCAAAATTTTTCACCAAAAATTCATTTTTTTTAAAGAATAAATACTATAGTTTTACATACAGAAAACAATGAGAAATAAATATAAAGCACTAATTATAATGGACAAATGAACAGTTAAATAAGTTTTACCTTTATTGAAGAGACTTGTTGGCATATGAGAGAGTTTGTTTGGAGGCAGGACAAAATAGTCCTTCAATATGACAATAATATCAACTCTACAGCTTATTTATCTAGCACAATTCATCTAATATGACATAATAAACAATATTAATAACATAGAAACATGATATAAACTCTAGAATGAATGAAACATGTCATTACGAATCTAAGGACTGGTGGAGTGTGTGTTGTTGTTGGGTATAAGGGCCACTGACCATAAGCTGTGGTGGTAGTCGGTTTCAGCAGAAAGCAACCACCACTATCACACAAACAATGTGCATAATTTATAAATAAGTAATATTTACACATTAATTTATAAATAAGAAATATTCACACTTATATAAATAAGAAATATTTACACATTAATTTATAAATAAGAAATATTCACACGTATATAAGTAAGAAATATTTACACTTACCTTGGAGATGGTGGCAGAGGACGGCGCTCTTGTCATTGTCCCTATACTATTCCTCAAACATTGTAGAAGTTAAGTTTTTTGTCGTCATTTTCTATCGATTAATCGCTTAACTTACTTAAGTAAGTTTATTCAGGTATACACAAATCCAGTTATACATAGATTATCATACATAGCAGCATATGTGTAGAAAACCTAGGATAACCCAAAAAAGTCAGACAGTGACTTATTTCCATTCCTACACTGTTAATGCTACACTTTATCACTGGCTTGTGCTATAGCCTTTATCGACTTGTGAAGCTTCTTTGGACCCATGGTGACTTATTTCACAGTGACAATCACTAAACCAGCAATAAACACAATAAATTTATTGTGAAATGTTTGAAAGAGCACGCTGGGTAATGTTCTCTCAAGTGTAAACAACGCTAGACTGGCATCCTGTCTGCCTCACCACACACGCACGGGGCAGGTGGACAGGTCTGGTACAGCTCACTACACAAGTTAAGGCTCGCTACATGAGAAAAATATTTAGCGAAAAAAGAGCTTGTTACACGATTTTCTCGTTATATGGAATTGTCGTTAGTCGAGGGTCCACTGTATATACAATGGACCCTCGGTTTTCGTCGATAATTCTTTCCAGAAGACTGTTCAAGTGCCGTTACCGAACGAATTTGTTCCCATAAGGACGAATGTAAATTAGATTAGTCGTTTTAGACCCCCAAAAATACACTTACAAAAGCACTTACAAAAATACACTTACATAAAAGGACATGTTGCATTCATTCTTATATATTGGTCCAGGTATTTCACAGTGTATGGACATAATAATTATGAGTTTTATTTGGAGACATGGCTGTACAATTTGAGACTGATGGAAGAATTAGTATGTGTACAGTATTTAAGCTATTATATTTATATTTATTCATCGTTAGTAAAATATTTAATATATTTCCTTTATATCATGCCTTTCTTTAAGCTTTAATTGTCAGGTCATTGATCAATGCATCACCACTAGCACTGCTTGGCGATCAACGCACTTTTTCCTGCTTTCAAATTTGGCGCCAGAGGCCTGATAAGCCTAGGCAGTAGAAAATGGGTCTGCACACTCGGTGTATGCTGTATTAAAAAAAATTCTGGGACCCCTTAGTACCTTGTGGGAGCACAAGTTCATTTGAGCAGCAGGTAGACAATGGGCCATACACCACCCACTCCACCATGCACTGCCTCCACTCCTGTCCCATGCCCCATGCCACAGGTTCAGCATGCACCATCAGACCATAAATGGGATTGGGAAGAATGTGCAACATTCATGCCATATCCTTTCAATTTTTTATACCACTGGTAGTTGCATCCTGCCTGAATGTCCTATCACCAACGAGTCCCCTGAGTTATTAGAATACTTTCAACTGTACTTTGACGAGCCACTCATGAACCTGATCAGCCAGATGAACAGGTATTACACATGTTGCATAATCATCATGGTTGCACAGGTGGAAAGATACAGCTGTGGCCAAAATGTATCTATTCCTTGCCACAGTCATCCTTATGCCTCATGTGTATAAGACAGTTTAGCACAGTACTAGTCCATGGACTACTGCATTACCCCAATCTTCCGTGACCTCCTCCCATGCAACAGATTCATGTTGTTGCTATGAATGTTGCCCTTCTGAGACAGGAATACACCCATCCATCAGCAATAATCCTAATGAAAATAAGTCACTGACTTTTTTTTTGGGGTTATCCTAGGTTATTTACACATACGTTACTATGTATGATTGTATGATACGTAATTGTTTACTATGTGTACCAGTACAGTGGTACCTCAATATTCGAAGTTAATCTGTTCCAGGAGGCTGTTCAAATAATGAGTTCTGTGAATATTGAATCAATTTTTCCCATAAGAAATAATGTAAATTGGATTAATCTGTTCCAGACCTCCAAAAAATTACCAATTATAAAACATTTTAAGTGAAAATATTTTTTTATTTAAACCTGTATAATACAGTGGTACCTCGGTTAACGATATTTTTTGTTCCAGAATGCTGTTCAAGTGCCATTACCAAACGAATTTATCCCCATAAGGAATAATGTAAAATAGACTAGTAATTTTAGATCCCCAAAAATACACTTACAAAAGCATTTAAAAAAATAAACTTACATAAAAGGGCGAGTTTGGGGACCATCATTAACCGAGGTACCACTGTATTTGCATACATAAAATCATACATGAAAACTATAAAAATAATAAATACATGAAATAAATTAAAATTTAACTGCACTTTACCTTTACTGAGGAGTGCTGATGGCCTAAGAGGAAGCTAGAGACGTTATTGTTTGGAAAGGGTGTTACCTTCCATAAAAACATCAGGTAACTGCCTCTCTGGTGGTTTTTCTCTTTTTCTGTCTCTGTGCAGTAGCACTTGAAGATGATGGAGGATTCAATAGCATTTGATTTTTTTTCCTTTGCTCAAGAATCTGTCCAGTGTTTTCTGCTTTTAACAACTTTTAAAAGTTTTCTAAAGTGGTCAACAACATTGTCATTGAATAAGTTGATTCTCCTATTCACAACATTTATGTTAGGATGCCATTTTTCCACCAGGCTCAGTGTTTGAGCCCAATGGTAACACAGTTCCTTAATTTCTGCAGTGGAAATGTGTTGCCCTTACTGCTTCTCTCCTCTGAAGAAGAAATTTTCTCAACCACTTCTTGCTGCTCCTTGTGCAGGTCTTTAATAAGTTCTTCTGTGATCCTCCACCAATTCCTCTACATCTTCAGTGTCCATTTCCAAACCCATGGACTGACCCAGAGAAATAATATCCTTCACCACAGGCTCTGCCTCAGAGCCTACAAAATCTCTGACTGACACACAGTTAAGAACTTGTTGAGGAATAAATCCCTCAATGTCTACTTGAGTTTTAAATTTCTTAATAAACTTTTCAGGCCTTCCCATGCCTTTGCTACACTATGAATCCCATCCCTCTTTTTAAACCTATCAAACCAGTCCCTACTTGCCTTAAATTCATCACTTTCAGCACTGTTTCCTGGGGTGTCTCGCCTGAGATCACTATATAATTGCTTTGCTTTTTCACAAATTATTGTTTCAGAAACATTGTCACTGGCCAATTGATTTTTGTTAATCCACACTAACAAAAGCTTTTCCATTTCTTCAATTATCTGTGACCTTTTCATAGCAAGAATTTTTACTCTTTTTCGCCACATCAGCCCCTTGTATTGCCTCTTTATTTTCCAATATGGACAATATGGTGGATTTTGCCATACCATATTGAGTGGCCAGGTTCGACACGTGTATTCCACTTTGCAGCGAGTTCTTTTTTTATTTTAATTTATATTCTCACTGCTTTCCTTTTAGGCTTGTTTGGATCACATCTCTTTTTTGGGGACCATGATTACTTATTTTCACTGAAAATATTTAAAAAACACCACAATAACAATGAAATACCAAAAAGTTTCACAGAGCTTGTACAAATGATGCTTAACAAACGAAAGCTGACAAGAGATTGAGCATGTGATGCTTTGTTTTCATCAGACTTCATTTAGATGGACCATTTTGTTTAGGTCGAATATCAGGACAGTGTCCAAATACCGAATCAAATGTTTCTCGAAAAAGTTGGGCAAATATCAAGTTGTATGAATATTGATTTTCCACTGTACCTAAATAAACTGTACTTCCTTACTTACAAAATCTGGGAAGTGTTTATGCACGTGAAACAAAACGTCAGTGCCTACTTTTATCCTTTCAGGAACCTTAATGATGAGTCCTTGATTCTGTTCAAGGAATGCCTGTCATTCAAGCAACATATACCAAGCAAACGTAATTGCTTTGGTATAAATCATTTTGTTATTTGTGACTGTGATACTGGCCTGGTGTTGGATATCATTGTCTACACTGGGTGGAAAGTGCTGGAGGATGCCAGGCAGACATTTGGCATTTCCAGTGATGCTGTTCGGAAGATGAAACCATCCGGACAGCCATACATGTTTACACACAACTGGTATACATCTCTATGCTCGCTGATTTCCTCTGTGTGACCAATACCTGTGTGTGTGGAGCAATGAGAAGAAATAGAAAACATATGCTAAGGTTTACTGGGGGCAATGTGTGGGTGCCACTCTGTCTGACACCGTGCTTCAGAGTTTCATAAACTCGAGTCTGTATGACCCTAGTAGGTTTAGCACTTTTTTTTTTTATTATGTAATAATAAACTTGAGCACTTCTAAAAACATTGCCTAGAATTATAAATAATTAGTATATATTTGTAGACAATAGTATGACCAAGGTAGGTGGACATGTTCACCTGTCAATGTGTAAGTGTGCCTGTGTGATTGTTTCATTACTATTTTCGTATCTAATATTTGTGCCAGAACAACCCTTGGCTATGAAATCACAAGATCTACTCTCAGTTGTAAATATCAGAACAAAACTACGTAAATTAAAAACGAGAAAAAGAGTTATCTGAAAGATTTCTGCAAGCAGAATTCCATGTTTCTCTCACGTGAGCGTCCAACGTAGACTTCGCTGCCTTTTTATCTCGGCCAATATTGATTATAGAAAAAATATTTATTAAAATACCTAGAAAATTAAACTTTTTTTTTTTTTTTTTTTTTTTTTAAATTTGAAGTACTAGCAGAGATGCGTTGCTCAATGCCCTGATAGTTAAAAGGTTAATATGCATGGGTAAAGGATAATTTATGTACAATATGTCTTACTTCATTTATTTTTAAACACTAATTAATTAGATCGACGAGTAGCAGGCATGACAGCAGAAGAGCTAGCCAACCTTTCACGTTTAGATGATGTTGAGGAAATGGCAGATGACTTGGCACAGCAATTTGGTGTGAACAGTGAATATGATCACCGGAAGTACAACGACCATGACCTTAAGGAGGGACTAAGAGAAACAAACGATCAAGAAGAAACAAAAAGGTAAATTATATTTTTAAGTTTTGTTTAGTGGTGTAAAAATTTTGCTGTATAACTAAATTTTCTATCCAGTCTTGTACTTTTGGTGTTATTACCTTCAGAAAAAAGATTCTCTATCATTTCAAAGAAAAAATAACATTTTTAAAACGTGGACACGGGATAATATTAATTTCAGGGGTCTGGACCATGAAAGGGTTAACATGCTGACTCAAGCCTGCTGGATGCTCAAGTCCCTAAAAGTCAGTGACTTTTTTACTCCCCCTTCAGCTGTTCCCAGTATGACCCCTACCCCTACCTACCTACCTTCCTCATCAACCTATTTCTCTCCATCCTCTCTACATGTCAAAACCACCTCAACAACCCCTCCTCACCCCTCTGAATTATACCCTTGGTGACCACACATTGCCATTTGTTTTCTACACTAAATTAATTATATTAAATTTAGCACTTACATAATCTTACTTCAACTGTGCAGCAGCTTAAGTTCTGGTTATAGTCTGCCTAAAATGCTTTGCACAACCAGGGTTTTTTCAACATGTACAAAATTGCATTCTAATTTTATAACAATTATGTGCATTTTTGGGGGACATCTGACCTTGGTGGGAGATAGGTAGTGTGGTAGTTCTGAAAATAAAAAGTTTAGTTTGGTAAATTCGAAATCATTTGACCCACTGGACCATAACACTTATATACAGTTCTGAATTTAACGGACTTTGTCTGAAAAACATTAAATCAAGGTTTTTTTCCTGACATTTAAAGTACTTTCTGACATTAAGCAGTCATGTACCCGTTACATATTTCACTGTACATATAAGCAGTATTCCTATTTCATATATACTTCTCTAAATTCATGTTATATTTTTACCTTATACTGTATATATTTTGAACTTGTGCTGTGATTGCGCTGTTACAGATCCAATGGTGAAAGTGGAATAATTCGAACGGCAAAGGCAGAAAGAAGAGCACAGGCAAGGGAAAGACAAGTTAAGGAGGAGGAGGAAGATCAACTCTCTCCCGCAGACAAACGAAGAGCTGAGGCAGAGAAGAGAGCTGCCTGGAGGCAAGCCAGACTTAAAAGTCTTGAGAATGTAAGGAGTTTATCTTTAGCCATAATTGACTGCTAATTAAGATAATCTTAATTCTTTTATTAGATTTGAAGTGCTCATTTATTACAATTGGGAAAACTCATTCCCATGCAATTTTCTGCTTTTATCATAAATTCAGTTTCATTTTAAACATTATGATAATCTTTCAAAAATTTTATCAAGTCATTATAGATATTATAGTTCTACACATTGTTATGTGCAAGACATCACATATTTCTCTACTCTCAAATTTCTTATTGCATAATCCACCTTCAAGGTGTTACTTCCTTCTTCAGAATTTATTTAATTATCTATTTTCACAATCAAATGCTTACATTGCTGTCAGTTTATCAAACTTATCACTTCCAAATTGTTTATTTCTTTATACAGTGCACAATAATTCAAATTTACAACAGTTTGCATGATATTTTTTCAATGGAGTTTACCAAAAATCAGTTACAGTAGTCCTCTCATTTCCACGGGTGATCCATTCCAAGACCTGCCACGATTGCCTGAAACTGTGGATAATAGCGAACCCTATATATGTACCTAGGGATTGGCAGAGAGCATGTATAGTTCCTTTATATAAAGGGAAGGGGGATAAAAGATAGTGTAAAAATTATAGGGGAATAAGTTTACTGAGTATACCAGGTAAAGTGTATGGCAGGGTTATTATTGAAAGAATTAGAGGTAAGACAGAGAGTAGGATTGCAGATGAGCAAGGAGGCTTTAGAGTGGGTAGGGGATGTGTAGATCAAGTGTTTACAGTGAAGCATATATGTGAACAGTATTTAGATAAAGGTAGAGAAGTTTTCATTGCATTTATGGATTTAGAAAAGGCATATGATAGAGTGGATAGGGGAGCGATGTGGCAAATGTTGCAAGTGTATGGAAAAGGTAGTAAGTTACTGAAGGCTGTAAAGAGTTTTTATGAGGATAGTGAGGCTCAGGTTAGGGTGTGTAGGAGAGAGGGAGATTACTTCCCGGTAAAAGTAGGTCTTAGGCAGGGATGTGTAATGTCACCATGGTTGTTTAATATATTTATAGACGGGGTTGTAAAAGAAGTAAATGCTAGGGTGTTGGGGAGAGGAGTGGGATTAAATTATGGGGAATTAAATGCAAAATGGGAGTTGGCACAGTTACTTTTTGCTGATGATACTGTGCTTATGGGAGATTCTAAAGAAAAGTTGCAAAGGTTAGTGGACAAGTTTGGGAGAGTGTGTAAAGGTAGAAAGTTGAAAGTGAACATAGATAAGAGTAAGGTGATGAGGGTATCAAACGATTTATATAAAGAAAAATTGGATATCACATTGGAGAGAGGGATTATGGAAGAAGTAAATGTTTTCAGATATTTGGGAGTTGACGTGTCAGTGGATGGGTTTATGAAGGATGAGGTTAACCATAGAATTGATGAAGGAAAAAAGGTGAGTGGTTCGTTGAGGTATCTGTGGAGACAAAAAACATTATCCATGGAGGCAAAGAAGGGAATGTACGAAAGTATAGTGGTACCAACACTTATATGGGTGTGAGGCATGGGTTGCAAATGCTGCAGCGAGGAGGAGGAGGAGGCTGGAGGCAGTGGAGATGTCCTGTCTAAGGGCAATGTGTGGTGTAAATATTATGCAGAAAATTCGGAATGTGGAAATTAGGAGAAGGTGTGGAGTTACTAAAAGTATTTGTCAAAGGGCTGAAGAGGGGTTGTTGAGGTGGTTTGGTCATTTAGAGAGAATGGATCAAAGTAGAATGACTTGGAGAGCGTATAAATCTGTAGGGGAAGGAAGGCGGGGGTAGGGGTCGTCCTAGAAAAGGTTGGAGGGAGGGGGTAAAGGAGGTTTTGTGGGCGAGGGGCTTGGACTTCCAGCAAGCATGTGTGAGCGTGTTAGATAGGAATGAATGGAGATGAAGGGTTTTTGGGACATGACGATCTGTTGGAGTGTGAGCAGGGTAATATTTTGTGAAGGGATTCAGGGAAACCAGTTAATTGATTTAGTTGGACTTGAGTCCTGGAAATGGGAAGTACAATGCCTGCACTTTAAAGGAGGGGTCTGGGATAGTGACAGCTGGGAGGGACTATTCTCAGCTGTCGTATCTGAGCGCCTCTGCAAAGACAGTGATTATGTGTGAATGATGGTGAAAGTGTTTCTTTTTTGGGTCACCCTGCCTCGGTGGGAGGCGGCCGATGTGTTGGGAAAAAAAAAAAGTGCGCTGTAATGAAATGGGTGAAAGTGGTAACAGGCCACATACAAAACAAAAACTGTGCAACAAAACACTACATATATCAGCCAAAGAATGGGACTAACATGTCATTTTGATAAAAGATTCTGTATAACCCTTGTGGTTTAGCGCTTCTTTTGATTATAATAATAAATGATAAAAGATTGTTACCAGAAAATCACATAAACAAAACAGTGAGAACTCCTGTGTGACACTGGTTAGCTTCAGAGTAGCTTTTAGATATATGGATAGGGAAATGTTGAAAAAGCTTTTCACAACACACTTTAGCCCATTTTTTTTTTAACACCGCAGCCATTTTCCACCAAGGCAGGGTTACTTGAAAAGGAAACAGAAGTTTTCTTAATATATTAAATAATTTATACAGGAAACAGGGTTATTAGCCCATTGCTTCTGGCATTTTAGTTGCCTTTTACTACACACATGGCTTACGGAGGAAGAATTCTTCTCCACTTCTCCATGAAGGCTTTAGACTAATATCTGAAAAAAAATCATGCTTACAATCTAGAAAAGGTTTAAAGTCAAGCCACAAAATTGCTCCCAGAGCTAAAATATGAGTTATAAAGACTGAAAGAGCTGAAGAAAAAGAGAAGACATGATAAACCATATTCAAGATTGAAAGTATATGAAAGAAATAACAAAGAACACTCCAGCTGGCACTACAAGAGATCATAGCTATCATCTAAAATAAAGAAAAAATACTAGAGAGTTTTTTTTTTTTTTTACAGATCATTGGATTGGTTTACAAGAGGAGGTAGTCAAGTGCTACAACCACTGGAAGTTTTCTTTTTTTTTTCATCCTTCACTCCCTACCTTGCCATCCCTCACTGCCTTCCTCCTTCCCTACCCTGCAATCCCTCACTGCCTCCCTCTCTGCTTGTATAAAGAGCTCCTTTTTTTTTAAAGATAGTGGAGGACCTGTACTGTAGATTTATTACAGTGGTACCTCGGTTTACGATGTTATCACCTTACGTTATTTTCGGTAACCGATATTTATAACGTAAGAAATTTGTTTGTGGTTTACGATGTTTGCTTCGGTTACCGACATTCGTACCGGACCTGTCCGCTTGGCGCCCAGTTGAGCGCGCACTCCAGGGAGCGTCAGTGCTATTGTTTACAAGCGAGAGCGACCACCCACCCACACCCACGCATTCATACCAGTATATTGTCATTATTCCACTGTTTTTAGTGCTTGCAACTGCTAAATAAGCTACCATGGGTCCAAGGAAAGATCCTAGTGCTAAGCCTGTGGCAAAGAGGAACAGAAATATATGTACGATAGAAGTGAAGAAGGAGATAATAGAAAAATATGAAAGTGGAGTGCGTATCAGTGAGCTGGCCAGGCTGTATGGTAAACCCTATTC
Organism: Cherax destructor; assembly: GCA_009830355.1. Taxonomy (NCBI): domain Eukaryota; kingdom Metazoa; phylum Arthropoda; class Malacostraca; order Decapoda; family Parastacidae; genus Cherax; species Cherax destructor. Next base: position 260,627 of record WNWK01000750.1, read on the forward strand.
TACCATCGCTACCATTGTGGATAAGAAATATTTAAGTAAAATCAAGGAAGCTGTTGTTGCAAAAGGTGCATCTGTGATCACAAAACAGAGACCACAAGTGGTGGAAAATGTGGAAAGGTTGTTGTTGGTGTGGATCAACGAGAAACAGTTAGCAGGAGATACTGTTTCGGAGGGAATAATATGTGAAAAGCAAGGCAGTTGCATGATGATCTCCTTAAGAAAATGCCTGCAACGAGTGAAGTGAGCGAATTTAAAGCCAGCAGAGGCTGGTTTCAAAAATTTAAGAAGCGTACTGGCATACATAGTGTTGTGAGGCATGGTGACGCAGCCAGTTCTGACAAAAGTGCGGCTGAAAAATATGTTCCTGAATTCCAGGAGTACCTAGAGGCTGAACAATTCCTCCCCCAACAAGTGTTTAATTGTGATGAAACAGGCCTGTTTTGGAAGAAAATGCCCAACAGGACCTACATTACTCAGGAGGAAAAGGAACAGCCAGGACATAAGCCTATGAAAGACAGGCTAACGTTGATGCTTTGTGCCAATGCAAGTGGTGATTGCAAAGTGAAGCCTTTACTAGTGTATCTTTTTGAAAATCCCCGAGTGTTTGGCAGATGCGGTGTCAGCAAGTCTAACTTGTGTGTGATGTGGAAGTCTAACAAAAGGCTTGGGTCACAAAGGACATTTTCTTAGATTGGTTCAATGAAGTGTTTGGCCCCAGTGTGAAGAAATATCTATTGGACAATAATTTGCCACTTAAGTGCCTCCTGATAATGGACAATGCTCCTTGTCATCCTCCAAACTTGGTAGAGAAAATTGTGGACGAGTTTAAATTCATCAAAGTGAAGTTCTTGCCCCCTAATACCACTCCTCTCCTCCAGCCCATGGACCAGCAGGTCATTTCCAACTTTAAAAAACTCTATACCAAAGCAATGTTTCAAAAGTGCTTTGATGTGACCCTGAACATGAACATAACCCTAAGAGAATTTTGGAAAAACCATTTCCATATGCTGCATTGTGTACACCTTATAGGTAAGGCTTGGGAGGAGTGACTACCAGGACTTTGAACTCTGCCTGGAGAAAATTGTGGCCAGACTGTGTCCTAGGGAGGGATTTTGAAGGTTTTGGGGCTGAGCCTCAGAACCCTGAGCCTGAGCCTGAGCCTGAGCCTGTTGTGGAAGAAATTGTGGAATTGGGCAAGTCTTTGGGGTTAGAGGTGAGTGGTGAGGATGTGGAACAGTTGGTGGAGGAGCACAAGGAAGAGCTAACCACTGAAGATCTGCAAGAGCTTCAACAGCAACTGGAACAAGAGAGCAGAGGTCAGGACAATGGTTCAGAGGAGGTGGAACAAAAATGGAAGAATGTGCCTTCTTCAAGGATTAAGGACATTTGTGGAATGTGGAGCAAGGTGCAAGCATTTATGGATGAATATCACCCTAACCATGCTGTTGCAGGCCGTGCTGGCAACCTGTACAATGACACAGTGGTGTGTCATTTCAGGGATGTGTTAAAGAATCGCCAGACACAGATCTCCCTGGACAAATTTGTTGTTAGAAAGAGGTCTAGTGACTCTCAAGCTGGTCCTAGTGGCATTCAAAGAAAAAGGGAAGTAACCCCAGAAAAGAACTTACCACCTGCAGTGTTAATGGAAGGGGATTCCCCTTCCAAACACTAGCATACTACTCCACCTTCTCCCCTCCTCCCGTCCTCCACACATCAACAACTCTTCAATAAATGTAAGTGACATGTTATTGTACAATATTTGCATGTATATTTATGTATTCTTTATTAAATTGTGTATTATTTAATGTCCAAAAGTTCTAAAAAATATTTTATTTAACTACTTTTGGAAGTCTTGGACGGATTAAATTTATTTCCATTATTTCTTATGGGGAAAATTGATTCGTTTTACGATTGTTTCGGCTTAAAATATGCCCTCTCTGACGGATTAAAATCGTAAACCGAGGTACCACTGTATTTATTTTGTGTTGTTGGGTGGTGGGAAAGGTCAGGTGGTGGAGTTTTGTTGGTAGGGCAGGGAGGTGAGTGGATGTGGGAGCCCAGGAGATATGTTCCTGTCCACAACATAAATGCAACATAGGACATAGAATGCTGTGCCTCAGCAACTGAGGTGCAGCATCCTTCATGTTTCCACTATCTTCACACACTGCACTACTCTTTCTCACACACTTTTTTTTTTTTGTCACCCTCTTCTTGTTTTTTTTAACTCATTCCCTCACACTTTCTCCATAGATTGTTTTGACTCCGAACCTTGAATTTCAAACCAGATCCTGAAAACTATTCCAGTTAAATATTTCTTAACCCAAAATCATTTCTCAAGGATGGTTCTCCTACAACACACTAGGTTCTAACTCTATGTTTGACATAGGTTTAATATCTGTCTTTTGTCAGTTTTTCTGTCATGGTATTCAGTGAAAGTAACCTTTATGAATGACATGGGTTTAATGTTCCTGCTTCCCACATTTGGTGTGCTGTACTGTAATAAAAACACTAAGGGTACAAAACCTTTATTTACCCTTTTGCATTTTGTATACTACATGTTAATCTTTATCCACAGGATGCATTACAAGCCCAGTATGTCATAGAGAAATACTGTGAACTGTCTGACACAACAAATGGTAAGTAAAATAAATGCTGGTGCATATATTCTTTTTTTTTTTAAATCTCATAGAGTATAATACATTTTTTGGAGGGAACAAGTAAAATGTTTATTGATACTCTAAATAAATGGTATATATTTAATGTGAACATAGTCATGTGTCGATTAACTGAGGCAAGAAGCTCGTTCATACACAGTAGGTTTCCTCTAGGGAGGTGCCTTGATTATGGTGAGGGGGGGGGGGGGGCTCATGATCCAGCTAAGTAGATCTCTCCTCCCTTTCCATAGAACAAACTTGATTGTATCTCATTCCACAAGCTCTGTATAAACCCTATGAGTTAAGCACTTACCCATCATCATCATCATAATAATAATACATATTGGTTAAGAGTGCATGAAGGGATCTGTCAGTAGTGGTATAGTTACAATCCCTTGCCACTCATACCCAACAGGTATATATAGTTTTCTGCTAGTATGCTGTTTTCTGTTAGTAATATTTTTAGTCGTTTAGATTATTTAAGAATGGGAAAAAATTATTGAATAAATCTAATTTATAATGCAACACAGTGTACTTTTAAGTACAGTACATCTCAGCGATGTGAAATTTTACATAAAATCTGCACTAAATGTCTTTTCATTATCAGATGTGAAGTATTTGAATTCATATTATTGAATTCAAATAAACCAGAAGATAGGCATTGTGTGCTGGGTTTTAAATTGAGGTCTTGAGAATATTTCATAGTGGTGAGAGAAGGTGACTTAAGAGTTCCTCATTCTGAAGCTCTTGATTGCGTTAACCACTTCATCTTTGATTTTATCCAATGTTATTTCTTATGCCCCTATTTCTAGTGAAGGACTTCTACTTGTACCTGTCTGTTTGTGTCTGTATCTTTCTGCAAGTGCTTGTAAGCTACATAATGTATTCTTGGAGAGTTGAGAGCATTTGTATCATGTTCTCATATTCATCATCCTTCTTCCATAATTGTAGATAAAAAAATGACTAAATTTTATTTCTCAAAGTTTACTGTTGGTAAATATAATAATTTTTATATTGCAGCAGAAATAACATTGTATACTGATGATTTCAAGTATACTGAACATTATACTGCAACAACAACAGTAGTAGTATATTGATGGCTTCAGATGTAGTGAACACTATAATGCAGCAACAACAGCAGTGTATACTAGTGACTGTAAGAGTAGTAAACATTATGCTGCAACAACAATAGTGTATTACTGGTGGTTGCAAGTGTAGTGAACATTACATTGCAGCAAGTACAGTGGTACCTCGAGTTTCGGCCATAATTCGTTCCAGAAGGCTGTTCGAGTGCCGTTACCGAACGAATTTGTTCCCATAAGGAATAATGTAAATTAGATTAGTCCGTTTCAGACCCCCAAAAATACACTTACAAAAGCACTTAAAATAATACACTTACATAATTGTTCGAGTTGGGAGCTGTTCAAAACTCGAGGTACTACTGTATAGTGGCCATTATGCTGCAGCAGCAGCAGTGTATTACTGATGGTTGCAGGTGTAGTGAATATTATACTGCAGCAACAAGTGTATACTGATAATTTCAAGTGTAGTGAACATTATACTGTAGAAGCAACAACACTAAATATACTAGTGGTTGCAAACGTAGTGACATAATTATAGAGGTAACCTCAGCTGAGGTAGTTAAGAACAGGTACAGTGAGCTTTAAAGGTTATCAGTGAGATAATCTCTGACTTGGGTATGAGAGTTTGGAATTTTGCTGCCTAGATTTGTTCCAGTAGTTGAAAAGAAGTCATTTAATTTATTTGCTGTCTCCCAGGCTTTGGAGGAGGTTCATTAGGTTTAAGTTAAAACTATTTCTTTAGATTATGTGAACTTACTAGTGCTTAGTATCTGAGAAAGTGTTTTCCAAGTCTTTTATATATCTCCTCTAATAAGATAAATCTATTGGCATAATATATCTGTTTTGATTTCTTCATGAGCTTTGCGATTGTAATATTACATCTCTTGCCTCATTTTTTAGGTATTAATCCTAACCTGTGCTGCTTCTCATAGGTATTCTTTGTCAATGGATCAAAGGATGCCATCAGTTATCCATGGACTATTTAATCTCTTTGTTGTCACCTGTCTAGTTTTCAGTTGTCATTGTCTGTTGTAGAGGTTCTGTATTAAGTGAAGGAATATATGAACACCAGAGTTAATGTATTGGTATTTGTTTAATTCTTTCTACCAGTCACTGTTGCTGATTGCTACTATAAAGTTATTCACTGATGCCTCATTATGGAGCCTAAAGGGGATTTTACTAAGTTTCATGTAGCAATTTTGATGAATTGGTGTCTGAGAAAGTGGGATAGTATTTGTCTGTGATAAAGCCTACTGATTGAAGAGCTGGAATATTTGTCCATATATGGTCAAGTGATGTTGGAGTAGATTCAGTTATTCTTGTAGGCTTCATTATCAAGGGTATTAGTACATATTATTCAGAAAGTCTGCTACTAGGGGGTCTTCAGATTGAATGAGGTTGATGTTGAAGTCTCCAGCAAGTAATAAGTGATGTTTATTTTTTTTTTTTTTTTAAGGATTAGGTTCTTGATTTTTTCCCTAAAGTTAGCTACGTTGGGGTGTGGTGACCGGTAGACAGCTCCGATTATAAGAAGGGTATACAAATTCTTCATTGTGAATTGAGCAACTATGTACAGTGGTACCTCGAGTTACGATGGTCCCCAAAATCGCCCTTTTATGTAAGTTTATTTTTTTAAATGCTTTTGTAAGTATATTTTTGGGGGTGTAAAAGGACTAGTCTATTTTACATTATTCCTTATGGGGATAAATTCGTTTGGTAATGGCACTTGAACAGCATTCTCGAACGAAAAAATATCGTAACCCGAGGTACCACTGTATTCTCCGACTTCATCTCTTACGCAGGTTGAATGAATACATATTTCATCTCATTTGTGTAGTAGATCAGGTCTGCAGTTGTGTGGCTGTGTACTCCAGTAATTTATAGATGTCTGTGGTGGTGAGGTTCAGCCAGGTGTCAGGGAGAATAATAAAGGTTGGATTTGCCTTTAGGGACTTTAGTAGTTGAGAGATGTTATCATAGTGTTTACCTATGAATCTGGTATTGTAGTTAAATACAGTGGACCTCCGGTTATCGGCCATAATTCATTCCAGAATGCTGTTCCCATAAGGAATAATGTAAATTAGATTAGTCCGTTTAGACCCCTAAAAATATACTTACAAAAGCACTTACAAAAATACACTTACATAATTGTTAGAGTTGGGAGCAGTACGAAATCCAGGGGTCCACTGTACTGATATTATTTGGTGTTGAAAATAGTTTTGGCATGATTTGCAGAATAATATTTGCAGTTCTGATCTGCAGAGAACTGATTATTGTAAAGATCAGCGATAAGGTTCAACTTTGGATCAGTGCTTATATTCATAGGTATACATTGCAACAACCTAATATACAAACACAAATAATAGTTAAAGGAGTATAATACAGAACTAGAGTAATGAATCTTCCATGTAACCTTGATAAACTAATACACTGGTTTTATAAGTAATTCTTAATAAGTAAAATATACTAAGTGTGAGGTATTACTAATGAACTAAAAGGAATGATTCAACAGGGTAAGCTGGGTCAAAACGATACACTAGCTTTACAAATAATAAGGAAAAAAATAATGATTCTCCAAAGTAAGCTTGGTCAGAATAAAACACTGCTTTTACAAATAAAAATTAGAAGACATAATTTGCTAATGTAAGCTTCTCCATAATGAATAACACGACACAGTTTACAGTAAACTAAGTGAAGATGATACGCAGGTGTCCACAAATAATAAACTAAAAGTAATAATTTTCTAATGTAAGTTTGGTCAGTATAATACACTGACTGTACAAATAAAATTTAAAAGAAATAGGTCAACAGAAAAACTAATTATGAAAATGTAACTTGCAGTGTTATATAGTATTTTTAAAAATAAAAAAAATAAAAACTGGAAAAAATAAAAGGAAAACATAAAAATTAGGTAAATAATTTTGCACCTGATATTTCACAGATAAAAAAAAAATATTGTATAAATGGTTATTAGCTTGAACAATATTAGGTATACAGTGGACCCCCGAGTTACGAGCACCTCGGAAATCGTACAATTATGTAAGTATAATATTGTAAGTGCTTTTATGGAGTGTATTTTTGGGGGTCTGAAATGGACTAACATACTTGACATTATTCCTTAAGGGAGAAAATTCGTTCGGTAATGGCACTTGAGCAGGCTTCTGGAATGAATTATGCTCGTTACTCGGGGTCCACATTATTTAAAAACAAAAAACTTTTTCAATAACCAATGTTGATATTACCAATTCACTGAATTATAACTGAATTGAGGTTCTAATGGTAAATGAGAACTAGAATTGATAGTCTAGCTAAATCACAAAAACAGGGAGGTCAGATTTATAAAACTACGGTATGAAAGTAGTTTTTTTTTTTCTAACACACTGGCCGTATTCCACCAAGGCAGGGTGACCCAAAAAGAAAAACAAAAGTTTTTCTTTTAATTTAGTAATTTATATAGGAGAAGGGGTTACTAGCCCCAAGCTCCCAGCATTTTAATCACCTCTTACGACACATGGCTTACAGAGGAAGAATTTATGAAAGTAGGTATAGGATAATATTTTAAGGGTATTAAAAAATCAGTGGATTGGTTTTCAAGAGGAGGTAGTCAAGTACAGTGGACCCCCGGAAATCGAACATTCTTCATTCCAGAATGCTGTTCAAGTGCTGTTACCAAACAAATTTATTCCCATAAGGAATGATGTAAATTAGATTAGTCCATTTCAGACCCCCAAAAATACACCTATAAAAGCACTTACCATAATAAACTTACATAAAAGGGCAAGTTGGGAGTGTTCGATTTCCAAGGGTCCACTGTACTACAACTGTTGGAAGTTTCCGTTTTTTTTTTTCATCCCTCATTGCCTCCCTCCCTCCCTACCCAGCCATTCCTCACTGCTTCCCTCCCTCCCTCCCTACCCAGCCATCCCTCACTGCTTCCCTCCCTCCCTACCCTGCCATCCCTCACTGCCTCCCTCCCTACCCTTCCATCTCTCACTGCCTCCCTCCCTACCCTTCCATCTCTCACTGCCTCCCTTCCTCCCTACTCAGCCATCCCTCACTGCCTCCCTCCCTACTCAGCCATCCCTCACTGCCTCCCTCCCTACTCAGCCATCCCTCACTGCCTCCCTCCCTACTCAGCCATCCCTCACTGCCTCCCTCCCTACTCAGCCATCCCTCACTGCCTCCCTCCCTACTCAGCCATCCCTCACTGCCTCCCTCCCTACTCAGCCATCCCTCACTGCCTCCCTCCCTACTCAGCCATCCCTCACTGCCTCCCTCCCTACTCAGCCATCCCTCACTGCCTCCTCCCTACTCAGCCATCCTCACTGCCTCCCTCCCTACTCAGCCATCCCTCACTGCCTCCCTCCCTACTCAGCCATCCCTCACTGCCTCCTCCCTACTCAGCCATCCCTCACTGCCTCCTCCCTACTCAGCCATCCTCACTGCCTCCTCCCTACTCAGCCATCCTCACTGCCTCCCTCCCTACTCAGCCATCCCTCACTGCCTCCTCCCTACTCAGCCATCCCTCACTGCCTCCCTCCCTACTCAGCCATCCCTCACTGCCTCCCTCCCTACTCAGCCATCCTCACTGCCTCCTCCCTACTCAGCCATCCTCACTGCTCCTCCTCCCTCCCTCCCTGCCCTGCCATCCCTCATTGTTACTCCTTGAGGTTACTATATTGTACATGGAATTTAGTGGCCACCTACTTCATCTTAGTCTGAGTGGGATAGGCCAGCATCACATAAGAATGTTGCTAGATTATGTTCATTAGCTATGTAATATCGCTTACCTGTGACTGATTTTCTTACACCAGTTTTACCTTCCCTCTCAAAACACTGTTGGATTTTTCTCTCCAGTCAGAGTTTGCTTAGCTTATAGAGAAGTTTCTATCTTTCCTTGGTAATACATTTAATAACATAAACCTCATCTTTCATACTTATGGGTGACTGAATTAGGTCATTTCTTTTTTAATCAGATTGGAAGTTCAACATTATGGCTGTTTTTCCCATTCAGTTTACCTTTTTTTTTTCAACGCATCAGTCGTCTCCCACTGAGACAGGGTGACCCAAAAATTAAGAAAAAATCCCCAAAAAGAAAATACTTTCATCATTCAACACTTTCACCTCACTCATACATAATCACTGTCTTTGCAGAGGCGCTTAGATACGACAGTTTAGAAGTCCCTCCAAACTGCCAATATCCCAAACCCCTCCTTTAAAGTGCAGGCATTGTACTTCAGTTTACCTATCAATTGTTATTCTTTGATTTCATCATTTTGTATATTCATGTGAAGCTTATCTTTAGCCCTTTTGGGGTGGGTCCCATTGTTCTACAGCTTTAAAGCGTGGGTTGGTCCCATTGTTCTATGCCATGAGCTCAGCTCAGTCAGGTAACCTGTGAGCGGTAAATTTAGTCCTAGATATGAAAGAATGGGTCTATGCGGTAAATGTGCACCATATAAAAAAAATAATCCTGCAGCAAGCAGTGCATAATGGAAAAAAACTGCGATTGTGTTTTTGGTTTAAAACTGCAAATTTGCATTGTATTTTTGTATGATTTTTATTGTTTTATTCTAGGTTTCTTGGTTTCATTTGATAGAATCGAAGACACAGTATTACAGAAATGGAGATGATTTTGATTGATTTCAAGATGGAAAGTAGCTTGAAATTGAGTTCAAAATAGCGGAAATGTTCGATTTTTGCCAATATTCCAGAGTACGTAAATTACATCACTCATCCAATACACATCCAACTGGTCGGTGTAATATGTGTCCACAAATGCACCGACATTATTTATACAACTGTTACAATAATGCAGTAGTCTGTATAACAGTAAATCTTCTATTGTGTGAATAAAAATTCAAAATGGAAAGCAAGCGTAATATAGGAGAGGCCTGAGGAAGTGACAAATAAACAGAGGAAATGTTTTAGTGCCAGGAATGTCTACACTGTTTATTCTGAACCCTATTTTGAAATTAGCCGTTTTTTATTTTTGTGTGAAATTGGCCAAATTACTGATTTCTGATCACTTTTAGTTGAAATAGGTAAATGGGTGGTTTCCTGTACTCAATTAATAGAACAGAAGGAATTCTAGCAAAGGAATTGGCCAAAAATAAGGCTCAAAGTGGGCGAAATTACCGATGCGTAAATATCACTGAGATTGTTAACTTTGCAAGAGTGTACTTTCCTAAGTTTTCCATCAAATTCTGTACTTTTGGTTTCATTATCTTCAAAAAAAGATTATCATTTCATAAGAATTTTTTTTTTTTAAATTCTCCAACCCTGAGAGCAAGTTTCAGATCAGAGGTTCTGACCTTGAAAGGGTTAATGAGTTGAAGTGTGGTCTTAAGACAGGAATCTTGAGAAATAGAGACAGGGAAATAAGTACAGTGGACCCCTGGAAATTGAACATTCTTCATTCCAGAATGCTGTTCAAGTGCTGTTACCGAACGAATTTATTCCCATAAGGAATAATGTAAATTAGATTAGTCCATTGACCCCCGAAAATACACTTACAAAAGCACTTACAATAATAAACTTACATAATAGGTTGAGTTGAGAGGCGTTCGATTTCCGGGGGTTCACTGTACTGTTAACAAGAAAAGCATCTAAAAGTTGTTGCTGTTGAATTTGATATTTTAATACCAGTTTTATTGTCAAATCACAAATAACTTTTAACTGTTAACAGTAATGGCCATACGTACTTTGAAGAGGCAACATTAAACTATCTGGTGAAAATTGAAAAATGATAGTTATCATTGATTTCCATTTCACATCTACCAGAGGAGGAGATTGAGTCCTGTGTGTCAGTTTGTGGATGATGTAAAACTAATAAAAATATGAATAGATGTATTTTGAGGGCACTGTATGATGTGAATATTATGCAGAGAATTTGGTGCATAGAAATTAGAAGAGGATGTGGGGTTACCAAAAGTATAATTCACTTGGTTTGGGCATATGGAGAGGATGGAGCAAAATAGCATGACTCAAAGGTTATATAAATCTGGGGTGGAGGGAAGGGGTAGGGGTCACCATAGGAAGGGTTGGAGGGAAGTGGTAAAAAAAAAAGGCTTTAAGAGCTAGGAGTTCAAATATTCAACATATTTCTGTGAGGGCATTAGATTAGAGTGAAGGCAAGTGCTCTTTGTAACATGACATACTGTTCAAGTGTAAGCTATGTAACATTTATGAAGGGTTTCATGGAAACTTGAGTTCTGGAAGTGGGATGTACAATGCCTGCACTCTGAAAGAGTTATTTGGATGTTGCAATTTTGAGGGCCATCTGAACCGTGATGTCAGCACACTTCTGGCAAGATAAAGATTGATTGAATGATGGTGAATGTGTTTCCTCTTTTCTTGGGTCACGGATATGTGGGCCAGTGGGGCTGTCAGCAGAAACAGCCTGGATGACCAAGCAAGCATCAGACAAGCCTGGCCCAGGGCCAAGTTCCAGGAGTAGAAAAACTAAAAACGTAATGGTATTTTAAGTAAAGTGCATTTAACACTGGTTTCTAAAACAACTGGTGATGTCAAGAGGAAACTTGTGGTTGTCAGTGTTAACCATCTGTCAGTGGCACATTATTTTTTTTTTTTATTAACACATCAGCCGTTTCCCACCAAGGCAAGGTAGCCCAAAAAAGAAAGGCTTTCATCATCATTCACTTCGTCACTGTTTGCCAGAGGCATGTTTACACTACAGTTATAAAACTGCAACATTAACACCTCTCCTTCAAAGTGCCGGCACTGTACTTTTCCATCTCCAGGAATCAAGTCCGGCCTGCCAGTTTCCCTGAATCCCTTCATAAATGTTACCTTGCTCACACACCAACAACACATCAAGTCCTAAAAACCATTTGTCTCCATTTGCTCCTATCTAACATGCTCATGCATGCTTGCTGGAAGTCCAAGCCCCTTGCACACAAAACCTCCTTTACCCCCTCCCTCCAACCTTTCCTAGGCCGACCCCTGCTCTGCCTTCCCTCCACTACAGATCTATACACTCGAAGTCATTCTATTTCGCTCCATCCTCTCTACATGTCCAAACCATCTCAATAACCCCTCCTCAGCTCTCTGGATAATAGTTTTGGTAGTCCCACACCACCTCCTCATCTCCAAACTACGGATTCTCTGCATTATATTCACACCACACATTGCCCTCAGACATGACATCTCCACTGCCTCCAGCCTTCTTGTTGCAACATTCACAACCCATGCCTCACACCCATACAAGAGCATTGGTATAACTATACTCTCATACATTCAACCTCTTTGCTTTCATGGATAAAGTTCTTTGTCTCCACAAACTCTTCAGTGCACCACTCACCTTTTTCCCCTCATCAATTCTATGATTACTTCATCTTTCATAGGCCCATCCGCTGACACGTCCACTCCCAAATATCTGAATACATTCACCTCCTCCATACTCTCTCCCTCCATTACCTAATTTTTTCGTTATCCTCATCACCTTACTCTTTCGTCTTACTCTTAATTCTTTCAATAATTACTCTACCATACACTTTACCAGGTATATACTCAACAGACTTCTTCTTTCTTTCAACACGTCGGCCGTTTCCCACCGAGGCAGGGTGGCCCAAAAGGAAAAATGAAAGTTTCTCCTTTTACATTTAGTACTGTAATATATTCAGGAGAAGGGGTTACTAGCCCCTTGCTCCCGGCATTTTAGTCGCCTCTTATGACATGCATGGCTTACGGAGGAAGAATTCTGTTCCACTTCCCCATGGAGAACTCAACAGACTTATTCCCCTATAATTTTTACACTTTTGTCCCCTTTGCTTTTATACAAAGGAACTATGCATGCTCTCTGCCATTCCCTAGGTACCTTACCCTCTTCCATACATTTATTAAATAAAAACACTAACCACTCCAAAACTATATCCCCACCTGCTTTTAACATTTCTATCTTTATCCCATCAATCCCAGCTGCTTTACCCCCTTTCATTCTACCCACTGTCCCACGCACTTCCCCCACACTCACAATTGGTTCTTCCTCACTCCTATAAGATGTTATTCCTCCTTGCCCTATACACGAAATCACAGCTTCCCTATCTTCATCAACATTTAACAATTCCTCAAAATATTCCCTCCATCTTCCCGATACCTCTAACTCTCCGTTTAATAACTCTCCTCTCCTATTTTTAATTAACATATCCTTTTGCTCTCTAGGCTTTCTCAACTTATTATTCTCACTCCTAAACTTTTTTCTTATTTTCAACAAAATTTGTTGATAACATCTCACCCACTCTCTCATTTGCTCACTTTTTACATTACTTCACTACTCTCTTAACCTCTCTTTTTCTCTCCATATACTCCTCCCTCCTTGCATCACTTGTACTTTGTAAAAACCTCTCATATGCTAACTTTTTCTCTCTTACTACTTGCTTTGCATCATCAGTCCACCAATCGCTCTTCTTCCCTCCCGCACCCACTTTCCTGTAACCACAAACTTCTGCTGAACACACTAACACATTATTCTTAAACTTACCCCATACATCTTCTACCCCATTGCCTATACTCACACTAGCCCATCTGTCCTCTAACAGTTGTTTATATCGTACCCTGACTGCCTCCTTCTTTAGTTTATAAACCATCACCTCTCTCTTACTTGCTGCTTCCATTTTCCTTGTATCCCATCTACCTTTTACTTTCACTGTAGCTACAACTAAAAAGTGATCTGATATATCTGTGGCCCCTCTATAAACATGTACGTCCTGAAGTCTACCCAACAGTCTTTTATCTACCAATATGTAGTCCAACAAACTACTGTCATTACGCCCTATATCATATCTTGTATGTTCTTATTTATTCTCTTTTTCTTAAAATATGTGTTACCTATAACCAAACCCCTTTCTATACAAAGTTCAATCAAATGCTCCCCATTATCATTTACACCTGGCACCCCAAACTTATCTACCACACCCTCTCTAAATGCTTCTCCTACTTTGTCATTTAGGTCCCCTACCACAATTACTCTCCCACTTGGCTCAAACACTCCTACACACTCGCTTAACATCTCCCAAAACCTCTCTCTCTCCTCTACACTCTTCTCTTCTCCAGGTGCATACACACTTATTATAACCCACTTTTTGCATCCAACCCTTATTTTAATCCACATATTCTTTGAATTTATACATTTATATTCCCTCTTCTCTCTCCATAACTGATCCTTCAACATTATTGCTACCCCTTCCTTAGCTCTAACTCTCTCAAATACTCCTGACTTAATCCCATTTATTTCTCCCCACTGAAACTCCCCTACTCCCTTCAGCTTTGTTTCGCTTAGGGCTAGGACATCTAACTTCTTTTCATTCATAACCCTTGCAATCACTTCTTTCTTATCATCTGCACTACATCCATGCACATTCAAACATCCCAATTTTATAAAGTTCTTCTTTTCCTTCTTTTTAGTAATTTATACAGGAGAAGGGGTTACTAGCCCATTGCTCCCGTCATTTAGTCGCCTCCTACGACACGCATAGCTTACGGAGGAAGAAATTCTGTTTCACTTCCCCATGGACATAAGCAGAAATAAACAAGAGCAAGAACTAGGAAGAAAATAGAAGAAAACCCAGAGGGGTTAGTATATACAGTGGTCCCTCGGTTTTCGGTCATCTCCAAACTCGAACATTTATGTAAGTGTATTTTCGTAAGTGCTTTTGCAAGTGTATTTTTGGGGGTCTGAAATAGACTAACCTACGTGACATTATTTCTTAAGGAAGTAAATTCGTTCGGTAATGGCACTTGAGCAGCATTCTGGAAAGAATTTTCGGCGAAAACCGAGGGTCCACTGTATATGCTTGTACATGCATGTGTATAAGTAGCAAGACATACCTGCAACCTTGCATGTTTATGAGACAGAAAAAGACACCAGCAATCCCACCATCATGCAAAACAATTTCAGGCTTATGTTTCACACTCATTTGGTAGGACAGTAGTACCTCCCTGGGTGGTTGCTGTCTACCAACCTACTGGCACATCTCAACCATTAACATCTTGATCATCTTTGTCTTTTCAGCCATCTACATTATTTTCACTAGTAGAGCTTTACAGCTCCTCTGACTCAGACAAAAAAGTTATTCTTAGTCCACTATCAATCATTCAGTTTGTTCATCTCCCAAACACAAAAAAGTAAGTAAAATTACTCCAAATTACTATACAGTGCTATAAAATTACTATACAGTACAGTACTGTACTGTAGTACTACAGGTTACTAGTGTCCAGTTGTCTTCAGAACTAATGAACCAAGTCCACTTGTTCAGAAGACATCTGGATGATACTGAAAAATTAATTTCATAATTTGAAAGTTTTGGACAATCAGCAATATTGTGCATCACCCCTTTACCTCCATTAGTCCATTAATTAGAGGGCTCAGTATTACAGACTCCCTTAATATAGTTGCATAAAGTTGAAGGAGCACTTCAAAGAGTTAAAAAATTTTAACATGCTTTTTTCCAATGTTGAATAAGTGAATTAGTTGCCACTTGCTTGGTACTGAATCACATAAATATGTGAATGGATTAAGAATTGCCTTGGCATGAATATGTTTGCATATCAGGCATTGTTAAAAAAAAGAAAAAAGAAAATTGGGAAAATTTGTTAAGAAAAAACAGAAGACTGCCAAGTACAAAGTTTTAAGGAAAAACAATGGACTACTGTAAAAATGTAATAAAAGACAGTAACCATTGTAGGAGAAAGAATGCAGCTTTACAGAGACAGTGTTTCCACAGACAAGTAAAATGAACTTGTCTTCTACCTACAATAATGTTATTATTCAAACATTAAATTTATGATACCGGCTGGGATGTTTCTAGGTTTCGAGGCCACTACCCCAGGAATCTGATCTGACCTCCTCAGCCTTGGATCAAACCTGATTTACTTCCATTCTTCCCAGGCACTGTATGACCCCTGCAAATTTAACTCTTCTCCATGGACATAATGATGTACACATAATTGAACATAAAAAAATGCATGGGTATGATAAATTGTATTAAATTAAATAATGATAATATACATTACAAATCCTACCATGTGTAAATAATAAAGTAGAGAAACCAATTTAAAAGATAGTGTCTCAAGGTAATATTTCTCAA